>VCRD01000118.1:303200-347848 GCA_006783055.1 Trinorchestia longiramus | reverse complement strand
TGTTGTCGCCTCCTCTGTTGTATGGTTGTTGTCGCCTTCTCTGTTATATGGTTGTTGTCGCCATACAACATTTTTAATGAAGAACGAGTGGTCAAAGTTTTTTAAATGTGTATGAAGACCATAAATAAAGAATTTATTAAAAAGTTACCTAAATAACTCTAAGGTAAGTAATAAAGAATTGTAGAGCAGTATAGATCATGTTTTTGATTAAATAAATTAAGCTTTTACTAAGTCTGGAATGCTAAATTATCATATGCAAATATATGTAGGTCATTAATCTTCATGTGCACCAGCTTCGTAATAGATCTATAAGTTTACAGATATTATTTCGCCAGAAGTTGAGATATAGGAAATATCTCATGTTGTGTTCGGGTAGTCACTATTTTTTGAAAAATTTAAATTATAGTCTGAATATTTACTTGGTCCTCAACTCTGGAATTTATGGAAAAATTCATTCCGTTTTAGTTGGAAACATTTTGTCCAGTAATTCACTGTAGCAACCCTATCATTTTCACTCATAAAGTTCGGTCCCATAGCTCCCCTAGCCTTTGGAATACAGTAGTTCACACCCCACACAAAGGCTGGAAAGCATTTGTTGTCACAACACGCTGCATGGCGTCCGTGGGACCGGTTTGTTACCACGCATGCTTTGTCGCTTGCTGCTTTGGCTTTTGCTATGCTGTGCCTCCCACTGTCCCGTGTCTATAAGCACGCCAACTAAGCAGGGAACAGTCCATCATCAAGACTTCCGGTATGCAGCCGGACATTCTTTTGTGCCGGTTACAATGTGAAAGACTGGAATGCGTATGTTGTTTTAAATGAGCTATGAAGTTTCAGAAGATGATCAACCTCAAGTTACTTTGATACATCGCCGGAAACCATAGAAGGTATCAAGTTGTCTTATAGTTTGAGATTTTAATTCAAACTTGTATTTTCAGATGGGGTTAGTGTGAACAATAGACGGGGTTAGCAAACAACGTTTAAAAACTTAAGCGCCTGGAGCCACAGCTGAGGCAGTCGACCAATTGTTCGTTATAAACAAAGAAATGAACCTTAGATACTTCAGTGCAAAATGAATCCCACTACATAATAATACATAGTTTGTTGCTGGCTTGCCCCGTCTGTCTGTCACGCTCATAGGGATTCAGATAGGATAAAATGCGATAGGGTATACATACATGTATTGTAAGCATTGTATTGTGGATCTTAAAGCCACATCCTTCAATGTAGAAACTCCTTCGCAAAGCCCGCGTTCACTGGCAAATCAAACAAAAAATTTAGTAAAAAACACGTGAATTTTTACTGATGGGTCTATTAGTTATCATGTAATGAAAATGTATTAATTTCTGTTCAAAGTCAGAGCATCTCATCAGGTAAAACGCCAGTATTTTCAACATAGCATTTACGTCAATCTCCCTCTCCCCTCATCTTTTTTTTCTGTGTGTACAACTAGTTTTTGAACGTCAGAGACTTCTTAATATGAATTTCAATGCTAAGAGGAGTAAATTTCCTTGAGAATTTTTTGTATCAAATAGGACTTTAAAATTAAGAAAACATTTTATACCCTACAGCACCAATATTATAAAACATTCAGTAATGCATTTGAACTGTTCGCACGTCTCAGCCTCGTAACATATATATATTTGAACTATGCCATAATCAAGAAATGGTATCAAATCAAATGCTCGAATATTTTCCCCTAGTTTAAAATGGTAGCCTATTTACGAGGGGAGCATAGTTATGACTGAAGAAGAGTCTTTTCAGGTCACTCACTTTTGAGTAATTTTGTCGTAGTCTGTATTTTATAAAATTTAAGCAATTTTGTCGTTGTCTGTATTTTGTAAAATTTAAGCTATTTTGTCGTAGTCCGTATTCTATCAATTTCTTTTTCATATTGCCTACCAATCAAATGGATCATTAAGTCAACACTGGTGAAGTGATCAATGCACACATACAAATTGATCACCGAATGAATTTTATCGACTGCTTTGAAAACTTGATCACCAAAAAGATAAATTTAAAATGTATTATACACTACATGCTAAATCTGAACTGAACGGTCTAGAACAGTGGTTCCCAACCTTACTGTGATCAAGTACCACTTGGAGGTCCCGTACAGTCGCCGCGTACCACCTGGTTCCAGAGAAACTAAATTCGATCAGATATCCCTTTATTCCAAAACATAAATAACAAAATAAAAATTGTTCATGATCCCGAACATGATCGCGTACCACCTGGAAGGCCCTCGCGTACCACTAGTGGTACGCGCACCACAGGTTGGGAACCACTGGTCTGGCATGTCTTTGAGGGCACATAGAATTAGGATTGTATGATGGCTAAACGTATTATTTACATTTGATCACAATTTATTGCTGGTGATGAGTGATTATCTAGATTTGATTACGATCGTAAAAAGTTTGTTAATTGTTTTTATTCATTGTTTTTGTCCATTGACTAAGAATTTTCGCAATGCTGATCAGAGAGGTCACTGATCATGCGACATGAAAAGTTAGCAAATGGTTTTTACAGTTTAGCAAATCTTTTCTGTGGGAAAAATTTAATTGCATCAAGCAGTTGAGGTTAAAAAACATGTGAGGAATTGAACTAATTTTTTGCGCTCAATGTTGTGGCATAATTGTAATTATGTATTTTTTTGTAAATGTACATTTTTTGAAATCAATGTGGTAGCATAATTATAATTATGCAAATTCCAGTTTTTAGGACTGTCCAATAATGACATTAAGAGACTTGATAATGGACTTTTACTTTTATTAATTACTAGAACTAAATTAATTTAGGTATATTCTTCTCATTACACCTACTTATTTTATCTGATGTAAGAACACATGATACACACTTGGCTGAAAAAGACCTTTTTCACTAGCTTTCGGAAATTCATCGCAATTGAATTTACATGAATGTAAATAAAGAAAATGTATATGAATATATCGCACTCTGCAGTACAGTTAACGACGCCAATGAACCTAAAAAGACTCATCAGTGTCTGTTACACTTGCCAGTACTGGCCTCGGGGGAAGATGATTTGCATTTTATATTCGGTGAGTGTCAAAGCACTCGTACTTATTATTTCTCTTGAAAGCCCATTAGGAGGTTCTGAGGGAGTTGCTGATTTGTTGCTGTTGTATAAATCTTATTAATAGTGAAGGAAATGTAGCACTAGGACGCTATCATTTAATTTCAGTGCATAAAATGATTCAAACTGAAAAGGGGGTTTCCTGTGTGTGTGTTCATGGACACCCAATTGAAATCAAAGGTGAGTTTTACGGAACTACTGGTGAACCATTAGCATCTATTGTTTTCCATTTAGACGAGACGAACTTCACCATCCCTTATTAATTTTTTCAACAACGCCCAATTTTAAAAAAGTGATAAAAATATATGGTTTACTTTAACTAACAAAAAACCTCATTTATGAGAATGAGCCTTCAAATTCTTCTATTTTCTCTTGCAAAACGTAGTTAACAGCTGCATTTTCCATTCAACTGGTTTCCTAATGAAAAGCTTTATAAGTTTTTAATGAATGTCCTATTATGAACTTCAAGCCTTTATAGACTGTCCCCGCAGCAAAATCCAATTTTTTTCTTATACCAGTTCAGACTAACGTTTTGAGCTAGCAGACGAACTCATTTCTCCACACATAGACCCAGATTTAAACGAAACATTTGTTATTCATCATTAGTTAGGGCATAAACATGAGCGTTATTCCTTACGTATACTTCAGTAAACTGGTAGAGTTGAGCTACGGTCTGCTTTGAGTGTACGGTCTCACACAGGCGGCCCAGCGCAGGGATGACAATGCAGGCAACTCAATTTATTGGCAGCTCTGACAAGCGCTCGTGTTTGGCCACATTTATTTATAGACTTTATTGTTGACTTTTTGCAGTATTTTTTTGCCAGCAGTTGCGCGAGTGCAGCACGAGTTTCAAATAAAAAAGGAAACCGTACACTGTCTCTGTCCGTTTTTTTAAGACTTCGCACGTAAGTGGGAAGGGATACGCACGGCACGTGAATCGAAATTTTTTACCTCGTTGTCGTCCTGGTAGTTTTTTTAATGCAATTGTGTAATTTGAGAGTTTGCATAAGTTACTTGGTTCCGTAGCGTACATTCTGAAGTTTTACTCATTTTGAGTTTTTGAATTTGCATATGTGATCATTTATACAGTGTAAAACTGTTGTCAAGATTATAATTTGAAATCCAATGGGAGTACATACTTTGAAATGTCAGTCTTTTTAATGTTACTGACAATGACTCGGTTTAAAACTGCATGTTCATTTTAATTACCTACATACTTACTATACAAACCCTGTCTTTGCAATCAAAGCAAGTTTCCGGTGTTTAACTTTGCCTATATTCTTCAAATGCGAGCTCACTCCTTTTTTAATTATCAGCTAGTCTATTTTCTAGTAGGGTAACATTTAACTAAAAAATAACGTGAGGGAAAGACGATAGGTCAGTGACAGCGCGTTCTGACGAGCAACAAAAGACAACTCCAGTTGCTGTCGCCTTTTATTATGAGCAGCTCCAGCGTGTTCGTTCCCCCGATGTCGAACTATGAAATTCTTTACAGATTTTAACCAACTATTATCATCGAAATGCATTGAAGCATTTTTAGATACTAAATTTTGTAAAATATTAGGTTGTGGCGCATGGTGTGTTGTTGAACGGTAAAGAATAAAATGTTTCAGAAGTGTTGGCAAATTTATCATGTAATTATGATTCATGTTCATTTATGAGATTTTTCCAACGTTCCTTTGAGTCATACAATCATTTTTAAAATAAAATCTTTTTTTACTTTGATCAACTCTCTGAATACTTCGATTACCAATGATTCAATGCTTCAATTGATATTTCAGTATAATTGAACATCTGTACGAGCCTTTTTGTTGAAATTTTCATGTATACATTCAATTTTCTGGTAATACGATTTGGCTGTTATACTTGAACCGTGCTGTAAAAAAGAATAATGCGACTGAAACAACAACTGTTTAAAAATGTGACATCTTATTTGCGACAACCTATTATAATACTTACCTGCATTTATTGAGTGATGAATAATATTACATTTTATTCAGTCTATCCTCTTCATACCTGTCAATGTGTTTCTCATAAGTGTAGTAAATTTAGACTATTATAGGAATAAATCATTTGTGTGTTAAGTAATCTATTTAAAAAAAACACTCCCTCTCTCGCAAATATTTGGCATACAATAAAGCCTGTGGTAAAGCTTTGAACTGCGCTATTTTTTAAAGTTCAGGGTATTTATTTTTAAATGATCGTTGGAACAATTGGTTTTCTGCCACAGATTAAAACCAAAGTTGGGTAATTGTATTTTGTTAGGAATTTATTACTGTATTTCTGACCGAAACGCAAAAATTTCGAACGACAGCTATAATTTCACGTTTTCTACAGTCATTAGCATTGATGTTAGCGCAATATGGAAAGAGTATTTCAATTTACTTCAGATACATTGAATAATTAAGTAATTTTCATGACGACACGAGTAAAACCTACAAAGGTTTTTGCAAGCACACATTGTACTGACACGACGTCAGCTCACTCTCCCCTGCAGCAATCAATGGACTGCAAGCTTTTGCGTTGGTCTCCAGTGATCTGCGATTGAATTTTGTGTATTAATTACGCTCGTTCAACATCAAAAGACTGGGGTATGGAGCATCGATGACCTCAGCAGCCGCAGGACATTCCTCTTTCATTTTTACTTGGCTTTTTGGTTAGTCGCGGCTAGCGTTCTTGGCATTTGTTCCAAAACTAGATTAAATGGAAAACGAATTTTGAAGCTTTAGAATTCTAGGGCCTCCCTCACTCATTTTGAGGCATGAAGCTCCTCTGCCAGTGAACTGTGCCAAGTCAAATAAATCAACGGATGATTTATGTTACACATTTTTCGGTATGAAATCTCCTCTTTAACGAGTAAATTTCCTGCGATGCAGATATAAAAGAATAAACTCAATTCGTCCTCTAGTCGAAAGTTAACGAATACCATCTTCAAGTTCTATCAGTTCAACACATCGGGAATAATTTTTATTTTTTAAAACACGTTCGAGGAATAATAGAGTTGTGCATGTAATTGCTTAAAGTCTTTCGTTTGTGCAAAGTATTACTACTCTTTATTTTCACCGTTTGTGGTTTTACTCCTCTTATTTTTTACACTTGCTTTTTTTACACCTGCATGGTGTACTTATTCTTAATTCTTTAAACTGGTTCACTAATATTATGTTCTTAGCAGGCTCCTTAGCTATTTCAGAAGAATTTAGAAACAATAGTTATTAGTTAGACATGAAATTTTGAAGACTTTGGCCTTTCTTAAATTACGAGATACGTGAAAAAAATTTGAGAGGTCTGTCGCTCGCCTTTGATGAATATATTATAGTCGATCGCCTATGCGTTTTTTAAACTATACTTAGAGACCAATCGTTATGAACACAACAGTGCGATAAACCTACTCACTTGGGGCTTTCTACCAGCCGAACTAATCAAGTCTACGAACAACGGCTTCCAATTACTCGGTGAAGAAGTCCCCCTAAAAATGTGGATGGCAGCCCCGCGTGTCCAGTTATTACTCAGTCAAACTCCAATTACTGACCGTGGATTAGTGTAGCCAAATGCAATGATAAAAGCTTAAGCTTTAATTAAAGTCGGGGTTGGAAAGCCGAGTCCCGCTGAGCTTTGGGGGCATTCGAAATCTGGCATTCGCTCGCAGTGACCAAAGTGCTCTATTTCCCTTTTTCTTTTTGCGGAAGACAACTCGAAAGGGTGTTTCGTTTCGAGGTATTCAAATTGCTTCTCGACTCGCTTTGGGATTGTCAATCAGATTTGTGAGCACTTTTATTGTCATTTTCAGGTTTGAGTACTCAATTGTTTTCGTACATATATTGCAGTTTTACACGATGTGCGAATTCTAAGAAGACGTGCGAGGTAAAATAAAGAAGTAATAGTACTACATAATTCATAGTCCCCAAGCTTAAAAGCAGTAAAAAGGTTGTCTTTAATTTTCATAACAATATATAATCACTGATGCCTGACATATTTTAGAAAATATATTAAACAGCACCAAACTGTATTAAATATTATTTTAATTATTGAAAAAAATATATTCAAAGTGTACTATCTGTGTAATTACATCATAAGTTCACCCTTAAGAATGGTGGAAATGGATTTCCATGCAAAAACTACTCAAGATAAGCCTTGTAACTCTAAGTGATGACCATGCTCCATAAGAAAGAATAACTGTAAGTGAAAAAGTTTAAAAAGTTTGGATGCTACCGAGAAGGAAATGATCACATGCAGAAACATTCTTCGTCTTACTTTTCTGACCAGAACATTCCTACAAGACATTTCTATTCATTTGCAGCATTTATTGTGAAATAATTAGTCAGTTCCACCACCCCTGAAAAAAAATTTTTGACACTGCATTTGAACTAAAATCTTCAGTCCGAAATTCTAATATTAGTTTAATCTTGACGATATTTAATGTCAAGATTGCATTTACTTGCTGGTGTATCTGAATTGTACTCATAAATCCCTGTTTTATTTCCTGTTTTAAGCCTATGAAAAACTTTTCTCTAATCGTTTCAGTCCGAACCAAAGTTACGAGGTAAAATATTTTCACAAACACAAACGATTTACAAAGAATGCTTTAACACCCGCCAAACGACGTGTTCACTCAAACATAGGCTTTCGACTAAAAGGGTGTACCTGAAATACATGGTGCGATATGTTTCGATACTGATGTTGATAATTGTCATCAAGCGATCGCCTTGATCGGTTGGCATTTCAGAACATGCATTTTTTTTCTTCTTTGGTAAGTTTATTTCGTCCCATGCCACTGTAATTTGATGCAAATTTGTTGTTTGCTCTAATACACGAGGATTTTTTTTATTGGGCCACGCAGACATTATTTTTGCAGGAGGGCTCAGAAGCCATTATCCTAAACTAGCAACTGAATCCTTAACTTATTTGTAAAAAATTCCTGGTCTGACGTATAGAACTTACGCAACAGAGCCTAGCGCAGAAAAGATGACCGCACAACGCCGAAAGAATGCTTCAACCTCAGTTAAGACAAAATCCTTAGTGGTTGTGTGCCTATAGTTCAGTTTTGGAAGGTGAAGATAGTCGCATTTGAATTGACAGTTACATGCACACCAAAAAAATTCAAATACTCACACCAATCATTTTCTGTTGTGTTTTCAATTTCAAGTAACTGTGCAAAAAATAACTGCAAATACTTTTACTTCAAATTCGAAGCGACAGTTTTCTTTCTCAAGTTCTAAATCGAAACTGACTAAGCAGTACATGCAAATCAAGAAACACATTACTTGCACTGGGAAATGATTACGGCCTTGAATGAAAAATATGATACGATAAAATATTTTCAGGAATCTATTGATTTGAAAAGTTTCGAATCATTATTTGTTTGCAGTCATCTTCATATTGTCCTCTGAATGAGAGTTCAGAATTCAAAGAATTCAGAGTTGAAACCCTGTCTGAGCGTTTTTTCTAAAAAGCTTTCAACTTTCTAATATTTTTAATTTCATAGGCATTAATGATTGGGAAGTAGTAGGTTTTTGTTACATAAAATGAATATTTTTGAATCGTGTTTTGTTTTTCAACTCAAGTTGTAAAAAGGAACAACATTAGTAATTCGAAGACAGAGGCAACTGCAATGAAGCGAATGACCTCTCTATCGGAATTCAGTTAATATTAGAATGACTATTGTCTTCCTCCTCGTACTATTCGAACGTTTCACTGATATAAACACCAGGGAATATTTAGAGGAAGACCATTTTATCCAATAATTACTTTCATTTTAGTAGAAATCAACGGTCCCTTTCATCTAAATTGGAAGGCCACCATGAACTTAACCCGGCAAAAACTGCGATCTATTCTGACTAATTGCATTTTTGAGAGCCTAATGAACGTAATTAATCGCTAATGACGTCAAAAATGCAGACCAGCTACATAAAAAACGTCATCGGAAGTTTGCCTGCCTAGGCAGCTTGATGAGCGCCGAGTGAGGCGAGCCCAGCGCCTAGTAACAACGCCGCGCAAAAATTGCATTGTTCGATATATACTCCATGACTCAAAAATAGTTCTTGCTTCAAGCTTGATGCAGTATATCGCTTTCAACGAAAATGTGTTAGATTTTTGTTCACGTTTGGTGTAGAGACAGCATAGTGTAGACATATGTGCAGTGAATAAATCAAAGTTATTTCGCGATTGCTTTGAAAGATATTCAAGCGAAAATTGTACTGGATTGTATGGTTTAGACGCTGATATTTTTACTTATTCATGATTTTTTTTGTGTGATATTAGCAATGAAGTCTTGGAATAGTATAACCATACTTATCACAAATATTTTATGTAGTAGTATTGCCCCACTTTTGACAAAGCAGGGCTTTATGAGGCTAAATTTAAAAGCGAACGAAAGTAAGCCTCTCTAAACAGATCTAAATGTCTAGTCCATTGGCCTGATATCGGAAAATTCAAGTTCTCTAATTGCTCAGAAAAGAATGCGTTGTAATTCTACTGACGCCAAAAAAATATTTTACATAAATACAAAAACAAAACACGTAGGTCGTATGGGAACGAGCTCCATCTCACTGGTTTTTGAAAGCTAAGTATTCACACTCAGAAAGAAGGAAAGGAAATCCTTGTCATTTAATGGGGCCAAATATTTTTCTGAAAGCATGTTGAACATGTTAACTTTTCAACGATTTATGCATTCTGCCATTCATATTGTACTGAGTTGAAGACACAGCTGGCCCCGAAAGAGTATTGAGAATAGAGAAATTGAGTTTTGAAAACATTCTATTCGTTTTATCTATCATTAAAAATTATTTTATCTATGAATAAAAAATATTCAATGAACTGATGTTTTGTTTACGAAATTTTCCTTTTTTGGGGTCTTGCTGTGATTATGAACCATCTACAGCTAGCACTATGTACCATAGGTTCTCTTAAAATTATTTCGTCGTTAAATAGAACAAAATTATTTTAATTTGAGTTATTTAATTTATTTTACCAGAATAAAATTTCTTGCATTGTAAGGTTTAGACACACTAATTTTATTATTTATTCGTAAAAATAGTTTTTTGCATGATATAAGCAATAAAATCTTACGTTAACACGGCAATCCTTATCACATATATTTTGAGTAGTAGTTTTGTCCAACTTTCGACCAAGCCAACTCTATGAAGTCAAATTTAAAGCGAACGAGTGCAAGCCTCACTATACACAATCAAATGACTAGTCCATGGAAATTGATACTGGAAAATTTAGGAGAATTTTGGGAGAGTAAAAGTTCAGGATGACTTCAAGAGAGAAGATGCAGAGATTACTTCTCAGATCTCGTGCTCGCTCTTCAGGTTAACCCACGTGAGGCTGCGTAATTGAAATTTATATTTGAGTGCACAACTCTGTGGTTTTCTAACTCTGCTATGAGTTTTCTGGTGAGGTATTGGGTGAAATGTTCAGCTGATCAAGTATCATCTAGTTAAAAAAAACTCATATCTTGACCCCTGATTTGGAGGTATTTTGGGTGTCACTGCTGAAGTATACGGTATAATTTTGCTCCATGCTCACTGAATTACACTGAGAACGTAAGTACATAGTTCATTAGTAAGAAGAAATCAACTCAACGATACCGTTCAGAAGAGTCAGAGTTATTAGTGTAAAAACAAACGTACCTATTAAATAGGTACGGATAGGTTTAACTGATACGTGTTTATCAAGTTAACTCTGCGGTGAAGTATATTAAAAGTAATTTAAGCGCAGTACTAAAATTTTAGCTTCGATATTGTTATTTTCTTATAATTGCAATACTATTATGACAGAATTTGCATAAGTGTTACAGCAATAACTATTTGTATGGCTTCATTATTAATATCGATTATTTTAATTATTTTTATTGGTAATATAATCTTCATTATTGTTTCTAGTATCGTTATTATCATGTTCATAACATATTATATTACGAGACATGGACGCACCCAGTGTTAGGGCAGCACTTCCACCAGTAAAGATCAACTAATTCTGAGAAAATGAAGGTAGCAGAATATGGTTAAAATACACGTCAGCCCACTTCCTTATAAGAAAAAGTTCAAGTAAAAAGTAAGGCCCACGTAAGTTTTACACTAAAACCTACGACATCCTAAGATCTCAACATCTTTCCCGTTAAAATTGTCGTAACTTTTACCCAGCTGCATGAAAACATCGTTTCTGCTGGCACTGTGAACATATTCAAAAATCGTGCCGACAAATATTGGATTACAAACCCCCCAGTATCATAGCGTATTAATTCTATGTCCCTAACTCCTGAGGCAAGTGGCTGATTGTGATACATATACGTGACTGAAATATCGGTGCGTGTGTGAAGTACGTGTACGTGACTGAATTGGCTTCCGTGTTTGGGGTGTACGTGCATGATTGATGCCTTTTCTGTAGACGGCATGAGACTTAGATAGCAATCCAAGAATGGGTCAAACAACTCGTTTCTATTGCCCTATTCTATTCGATTCTATTCTAGATTTCTGCAACCGTTGCTGCTAAGCCTGCTGCGATGAGCTTAGAGTGCATTTCGGGGCGCTTCATTCCCATGCTAACTAAGAGAGGAATTAACTGTTACTTTAAAAAAATTTCGAGAAACCAACACATCTCTCTACATAGATGTGCAAGCTATTAAAAATTACTGAAGAACAATGCCCTTGACTTAACTCCAGTAGAAAAAAGTGGCACCATCAGGGAATTTGTATCTGTTCTAACTATGTACATATAACTTTTAATGACAGATTGCAACTGGTACACTGAGTTTAGCTGTCCATTTGTTGGTTAAAGGTGAGTTTGTTTTTGTTCTTTCAACATGGAGAACATATTTTGTTGTGCTGTTATCCATATTCAAGTATTTAGAAAAACAGGAATTACTTCTCAATAGTTTCAATGACTGGTTCTTGAGCACACTCTGTGAGCATAAAAAAATCGTTAAAAGCTGATTATTTTTCAAGAGAATGTTTTTCGAGCAATAAATTATCCCCATTTGAGGCACAAAAACGCCAGCTGAGAACATAAATTTTTTCTTAGCAGCGTCTAGAATGTCATAAATCAAGCCAGACACAAGCGAAGAGAGACACTTTCTCCCTGCCAGAAGACAGACGGCAAGGAGGTTTGGACTTGCTGCTTCATTGCAACGTGTGTGTAATCACACCCATTGGTTCCTATTGGGTTGTTACGTCTTACACTCACTTACGTCCTTACACACTCATATTCTTACAGCCACTTACGTTCTTACATCCATTTACACTCTTACGACCACTTACGTTCTTACATCAACTCACATTCTTGCATGTTAGTTTCATACTCATGAATTCGAGATGGTTGACGGAACCTATTTGCCGAGGTAAAATTGGCCAAGAATGAGATTCACATCACACTCCTTGTGTGATGGACTACGAACAGTGAGTATCCAGCCATACAGCCGTGACACACCTCGACTATCGCAGCACTCAGCTGCAGTACGAGTATATTGACCTATAACGTATATTGACGTTTGTCTATCAGACAAAACTCATGTTCATTCATTTTCAAAGGCCTGTCTCAAAACGCTACGTCCATCATTAGTCAATCTTGTCCACTGGTAAAATTTTAGCACAACACGTTGTGTAATAAGCTTCAGGATAATTTTGTTCTATGAATTTCAAATGTTTCTGCGAAAGACGAGATAATGTTATTCTAATACCATATACACTAATTTTTAAGAGTATTATCAACTTTCAATTGACGTATTTATAAGCTATTTAATTTGATGTTACATACACAGTAATAGTTTTTTAGTTAAATAACATTTCAACAACTAACCAGTAACATAATTCTTGAGTGACTTTCTTCTACGTTAACAATAAAAATTGCTCAATACTCAAAACGCGAAAGAACTCGTCGTTGAGAGAAGTTGGAGTGAATCATGTTCCTTGGCATCCAGTTTTTTAAAGGCTTCACTAAAACCGTTAAAAGTGGTGTCTCAGCGTCATCCATTTGATCATGATCCCGTTATTTAAGTACAGTCGCTATAGTGCAGCGAATTACTCCTTTTTCCTTTTGCTTTGAGGGCGATGCGATAAGATAGTGTCAGTAGCGCTAGTCCACCTTAAGTGGCCTTTTCCAGTGTGCCATAAAATACGTTTTAAATCCGTTCCCGAGTTCCAGGATCCTTGAGAGCACCGCTTTTAAAGGCCTTCTTCGGGGGCCATTCATTGTATTACGTTTGTCGTGAACCATCTCTGGTCCAGTTAAGTTCCTCACGGCAAGTTGGTCGCGAGCAAAAAGCTGTAACGAGGTTCTAATCTCACGCCGCGAGATGGCACTTCTTTGCATATCTCGACTCAATTTCAAGACTGGAATTGCCGACCACAACTACTCTTTAGATTTAGGAGGCCCGAGGGAAAACGTGGGCGACTGCCTGCACGATAATGGCTGCATGCTCCGCGTGCTTTAATCTTATTGTTCTAAAATATATTTTCATCTACTGTACAAAGTTGCAATTACTATACTTTCATAAGAATTTAAATGCAAGTTGTGTCGGCTAGTTTTTCCCCAATTTCCGTAGCATTTGATCTATATAGCTTTGGCTAAACTCTTGTGTATGGAATTTTGATGCGCAATTTGAAGGTCAACTTATTAATCGACGAATGAATGTACTTTTAACTTTATTGTCATAAAAAAAATTGTCTGAAATGCTGACGTTACGCTAAAAATCTGGTCAATCTGTGATCAGTTTTGAACTCACAGTTCTGACCTGTTTTAGGTATTCATAATCTGATAATGATGTGTTCAGCGAAGTGCACAAACTTCAAATAATAATTTTCAACGAATTTTCGACGCGGTGCTTAGATAAATTAATTATCTTAGGCTTCTAAGAACTCCTGTAGTGTTGAGGAAAGAATTTACGAAATATTCGCCTAATGCAACGTCTGTCGCACTGCTCTGAATGAAACACTCGGTCGTGAAGGAAGCATCAAACAAAGTTTGGTCGTATAATTCCTTCTTACGACAGCATCTGGCTTCCTGGCAATGTTTTGCGCTTTTAGTCTTATTGACACGAGCCCTGCAGAGACCCAGCGGGAATTGGAACTGGTCCCTATTTGCCTCGTCCCACAACGCTCATTCTGGGACTGATTCCATGATGGGGACGTCACGAAATGTTGGTGTCCACAATCGGAGACCTGGAATAGTTTTCTTCGTGAGGACTTGAGGTAGTCCACGGGAGAGATACGTCGCTTCTCACATGATGTCTTTTTAACCCGGTTTACTCAAGCGTTTACCGTCATTGCCGGATCTCGTTGAGAGCTGTGCGTCTTTACGATCATTCCGGATGAGAATTTACAACAGTTGCTTGACTCTGGCTCCTAACGATCTCCACCTTGTCAGAGCAGGTCGGCGATAATCATAGAACACAAGGAAATTAGGGTGGCCGTAATGAGAATTTAAGACAGAGTTTCTCTTCTGGTGTCCATGCAATGGTCATTGGTTCAAAAGTTAAAGCTTTGCTGTTACCATATGATCGGAGAAAACCATGCGTTCCTCGTGGAGGACTCTACAGTAATCGTTGAATACCAAGAAATTAACGTCGTTACAATGAGACTCTCCGACTAAGTTGCTTTCCGGATGTTACCGCAATGGTTATTGGTTGACGGGGACCAATCAGGAAATGTGTGAGGCGCTCGTTGCAAGGTATGGCATTAAACGGACGGGAACTAAGCTCGTATCGAAGCAAATAAAACCTAATGACGCTTTACCTAATCGATACTTTCTATACTCAGGATTGAATACCGATCGAAAACAGGTTGCAATGACGGGAACGATAGAGACTCACTTATTTAGTTGATGACAGTTATATTTTCACCTCGTCAGATTCCAGATGAAGTCTTTCTAGAATACCGTTAATAAATTGGGATACAAATAACTATTAGGATTCAGAAAATTTGAACGACTGGTGACGCTGAAGAAATGAACGTGCGCATAAGTGCGCTCAGTAGAGTACAAATACCTTCAGAACTGATAATGACCGTTCCTCTGTACCTACATTGTTACAATAAATGGGTGAATATTTCATTTTCAACTAGAAGTTTAATAATAGTTATTCATGCCGAAGCAAATTTTCATTTACTCTGCAGACGATAGATCGAATGGCGCCTGAGTTATTGCTGGCAATCTATCAAGAAGCTCTCAATAATTAATTAGAAGCTGAAGTAATCGGCAAGTCAAACAAGCGATAATCCTCGAGGCTGGAAACAATTTACAGGCCTGGAGCAATGCATTATGTGCTCTCCAATGGCTGGAGTGGCATAACTTCAGTGCATTTCCTTCCACGGACCTGCATTGTCCTTCTTCAGTTGGAGTGCTGTCCGTCAGTCTCGGCTCCTGTTGCTTTATTCAGTAGCTCCGATATTAATTTACTGATAGGCATGGCATTCGAAAGTCCCTAATGATTGCTTGCGGCCGAGCTCAATGGTTTGCAGCGCCGATTGATATTCTGAGTTGCTAGGCGCTTGCAACTTCGCCTGCGCATGGAAACAGCGTTTCGAGACAGACGAGCGAGTGGTGACAATAATAATAACTGGCGACAATTGCAGGGCAATGTGAATTGTTGAACTGGCTTGTCCTTGAGGGTTATTGCAGTACAACTTTTGTGAGAGTTTCGCTCGGCTAAGTTCCTTAATAGGGCGACCAACGCAAATAAGAGTTTCATTATACTGTACCTACCTTCATCACACTGCATTTTTGATGGGTGCACGACAGAAACAATTGGACTAACGCCCCATGATGCGATCAGATCTTGAAGTCTGGGAAGATGTTATTTTGCAACATCACGACGAATATTCTGATTTTCATTGACGTTGTGCTATGATGTACATGCTTTTGGTTGACGGATGCAATCAGATAAAACATTCATAAACTTGTCTGAAAAATGAATTCTTTGCCTGATTAGTTGAATAATGGCGATAAATATTTCTCACAATAAATGTATAGCAAAAATTTGTAGTCTACTTCCAATATCCGCTTAAAAACGTAAGAAATTTAAAACAAAAAATAACCAAAAACAATTTTACAAGGATTGCGTTAACTGAGACTTCGCATTGAATTATTAATTAATTATTATTTACTCTTATTTTTAATGTTTTAAACCGTTGATTTCAGAAAACAATTGCAGTTCTGCAATCAGTACAGTTTATACAGTAGAACATCTTCCTATCATAGCATGTGTTAATGTTTAAACAATTTTAGAAGCGACATAAAAAGTTAAAAGAGTTCTGATTTGGGGAGAGTGTTATTAAAAGCTATAGCTTGGAATTTTCCGTGGAAAATTGTGTGGAATAATGTAATTTTCCCCCATATGTTGATTTCTTTCTTCAGTCATATAACCAGTCAGATTTCCTGTCTTACAGCATTGATGTACTGCGGTAAATCAGCGAGTGTATTGATTTTCACAATGCAAAAAGCAGAAGTGAAACTCAGTATTTTGGCCAAGCTATTTAGACAAAGTACAGTACTGTAACCATAGTACGGTACTGTAACCATAGTACGGTACTGTAAACTAAGTACGGTACTGCAAACGTAGTACGGTACTGTAAACTAAGTACGGTACTGTAAACCAAGTACGGTACTGTCAACTAAGTACGGTACTGTAAACGTAGTACGGTATTGTAAACTAAGTACGGTACTGTAAACTAAGTACGGTACTGTAAACTAAGTACGGTACTGTAAACTAAGTACGGTACTGTAAACTAAGTACAGTACTGTCAACATAGAACGGTACGGTAAACGAAGTACTGTACTACATATTGAAACGAAATTTTGTGATGAAACTTTTCAACTGTCATAACACAACATTGATGACATACAATCATTCATGTTTTTTGAATCAATTTAGTGAAGTATTCAGTTTCAGAGTGGTGTGCAACAAGGTCTGTATTTCACTGAGTTCTAAAATTGTTATGATCTTATGAAATAAATAAAGAATTAACTCGAACGCCAACCCGTGATAATAATTATATTATTTTGAGCTTGCAATGTGCAATGAAGTTAAGTGCATAAATCATCTACTAGTTTCAACCGTTAAACTAACTTAGGCAAAGAAAAAACCTAATTTTGCAATTAGTCGAGGATATATTGGGTAGATATAGTATATGCACATTATGATATATTGTGTTTATTAAAATATATTGTAATAATATTCATAATATATGTCAATTATTTGATACAAACATCAGATCATTTTTGAAAATATTTTTACCTGGACATGTAGTTTAATTTCTTTTGATATGTGATCCATTTCTTTAGTACTTAAATTAAAATACTTAAAAAATTCCTTTCAATATATCAATAATATATATATATATATATATATATTACTTAAAAATTCTTTCAATATCATATATGATGAATTTACCAACAATTCAATTCGTGCTGTATTTACCAGAGAATAATTGAAAGCTGCATCATTAGAGCAAGTTGTCAGTTGGGTGGAAGCAGCGCGTCTGTGTAGTGATCAAGCCGGATGTAATTTTGGCAGCACTGGGGAGACGCATTGCTTCGCCAGATCCAGAATCTGTTTATCCTGCAGTCGGGCCCAATTTAATTGGGGTCTCTCCGATGATGATTAGAGAACTTGCCAAGTCGAGACATGCTTTCAGACTTGAGCCTAACGCGCAAATCCTCTTCTCTGTATTGCATCAGTCGCGGCTTACGAGGCGCTTCTCTGCAATGAAAGTTAACATTTTATTTTCACGATAAAAGCTAGTACTAGAATTATGAAAATATTCAAAAGACGTTCCGCATATTAGAAATTTTGTATACATGAGTTTTCCGTTTAGGGTGATCCGCCATGTTTGGGATTGGAATTACAATTCCCGTGGCGGGGGAAGATATTCTCGTCGAAGAAGCTGAGCTGGAGCTCGAGGAGCCGAGAAGGCGGAATGCGATCGCTGCAGACGCTGTAGCAACATCAGTAGTGTTGTCTCTACTAATATTAATAACCGCTGTCATTAGCGACAGTCCGCTGGGCATTTGGCTTAACTTCTGCTCACGACTTAGAGGTCTCATGCCGATCTTAAAGCGATCTGCTGTCGTAGCTATTGTTATTCCGATTCTTAACGATTCTGTTGGGATATGAATTCAAAATGTGACAAGAAAAACGCTTTTTAGCGAACATGTATTTCATGTATGGTAAGAATGTATCTGACAGTAAAGAATTCTTTAAACTATGAAGTATTTTCAGCAGCGTACAATGTAATGCTCTGGAATTTCCTCGTTCAAGATGTTGTAGAACGTTCGACTAGCCGTATTATCTTTGAAGAATAATTACTAGGAAATGCACATACATCCTGCTGTCCTAATGCTGGTGGGTGAAGCTCTCTGCTTATGACCTAACTTTTGTTCAATAATTGTATCATTCTGTATTACGTGTTGAAGTTCGTGAAGTATTTCAGACTTTCAGTTTCTAAAGAAGCATGAACATAATAGGGCATGAAATTACTTGATAATAAGTTTGATGGTTATCTGATATCTGATACTTGCCTTACATTACTTTCATGAGTCTTTGCTCGTTTGGTTAGTAATTCCCTTTGATATATTTCTCAAGCATTGTTTAATATAATGGTTCAAATGAATACGAGCTTTGAATATCCCTCTGGAAGCTAAACAACAGTTTTACAAGTTAGATCAACGCATCCCACAACTGTAAAAAACAATGCTCTTTCCCAAGCCCTTTTCTCTCTTGAGTAAAATCTGAAGTATCCTTGTTTACCTTCAACAGAAAATGCAGTAGCTCACTGGGAGAATTAAATTAAATTGTGAACGGAAGCGTAAAGTTTCATAAGAGGGAGTATTGCCACTTAAGGGCTTGCGAAATAATAACAATAAACCCTGAAATTTTCCTTTGTAATAAGGTAGGAAAAGATCGAGTTAGAAAACAAATCGGTTGCTAACATTGGGCAGCAAAGTCCAACTATGTCATATCAAGTATTAATATTAAATTAAGGTGTGCGCCAGTTTTCAGGACTGGCAATCCGTAATGTGTCACCGTATGTAATAGACGCTCACTATGTTTCTAACTTTTTAAGAATTGTCATGTCGCAACCTACATGTATTAAAACGTTAAATTATTATTTTCTCTTTGAATGAGTTTTGAAATTTAGCTGAGGGTTCATAAACGGTGTTCTTATAGTGGATCTAAATTTGTATTTAAGGTAGAAAATATTTATGGCATGCTGTACCCAAGGTGTGATGTTCGCATCCTGCAGGCAGCTGAGACAAAGTGCAATGCTAGCGAGACTACCCTGGTTATAATTGCACAGGGTATCTAATAAAATATATCTCGCTGGTTTAATGTTATTAAATTTTTAATTAACTATCTGATAAGAAGTATTACAAGTATCTACAACATACGCTCAGGGCAGTAGGTAGTATTACAAGTATCTAGGAGATAAGCTCTGGGCAGCGGGGAGTATTACGAGTATCTACGATGCAAGTGTAGGGCAGTAGTCGAACAATGGGTTCATTGTTTCATGGGATGCCCTGTATATACGGCGGTTCCGTGATGTCAACTGAGAGCTGAGAGCATTGACTGGTTACAAGATTCAAGCTTATATTGCAAGCGATGCTTGCATTAAGATTTTAATGCCCGATAAATTTCAGGCGACCAGATTAAATTTGTTATTTGAAATCAGCTGCTTAGTGACGCAACCTCATCATCAAAAACACGGTCGGGTGACAAGATCCATGGTTCTATTTAAGACCACCTGGCTCTGAGAAGCGCTCAATACGGCAGGTTACACCGGAGCAGGTCGTTAGCATGCTTGGCTGACTAACGTGATTGTGAGGCAAGTGAGATGGATACGGAGCCTCGGGCTGCGCTCAGGCGGATTGCAGGGCAGGATGCAACTCAACGAATGATTGCGCAGAGCTGCGATTGCTCTACGGTTGCGATTGTTGTTAGACTGTTATTACTCTACGGTTAAGGTTATGCTGTACTTACTGTTACGTTGCAATTGGTCCCTGTCCATTATATGTGATATATTTACCGTATCGTTACTCATTGGAGCAGTCTGGAGTTTACCTTAAAACGGTTGAACTTAGGCAGTGGTGACAATCATTTAGTGTTTCCACTGATTCCGCTGCTGTGCCTACGCTGCAGTGACACATTTTTATTTCTGAAAAAATGCATCTCATCTTGTACTCTACTTACATTATTTATTTGCCCGTTTCGTACACGATTTGCCTATACATTGTATTACATCTATACCTTATTTCAACATGGCTATGTTTCATGTTTCGAACATGCTTTTAGGTAACAGTTATGCAGACTGTGAGACTGATGTATGATATGATATTTGAAGCCTATATTACTTTGTTACTTGCTAATATTTCGGTATTAAAAACCAGTGCTACACTATTAGGTGCTAGTATTTTTGTATTAGATACCAAAATTACTGTATTAGATGCTAGTATATACGTATTAGATGCCAGAATTACTATATTAGATGATAATATTGCTGAATTAGACGCAAGTGTTGCTGTATTAAACGCAATAGTTGCTGTATTAGACGCAAGTGTTGCTGTATTAAACGCAATAGTTGCTGTATTGGACGCCAGTATTGCTGTATTGGAGGCCGCTATTTTATTAAGCGCAATGAAGTTTTCAGTTACCTGTAATAATAACTAAATTTTATGGATCATTAGCACATCACAGTCAACAACCGATCAGTAAATTGGAAATTACAACTAAAAGTTCACTCTGACTCACATTTTTAAAATTCAAGATCCTAGCCTTACTGCTCAGACCTCAAATTACAACATTGTGCTCTATTCATCCCGCTGCCGACATGGTTGACGCGGCTAGTAATACGGCATGGGACTTGGGTAAACCACCGAATAATTATCGAAGTAATTATCCGACCCATGAATGGGCCAGAAGGTTCGTTCCTATAGCCTTATTCTATTCTATTCTATTCTATTCCAGTGGTCTTCAAACTTTTATCCGCTGCGACCTCCTTTAAAGGATTTTATTTGTGTACGACCCCTTTAACTTTAGCAAAATATAGAATGAAATATAAATGTAGCAGAAAAATTTAATGTTCATAAAGAAATAGGGTCTACTGTACAAAATACACACATTAAAAAATTGTAAAAAGTAATATGTAGAGTATATACAAAAAAGAATCGATTGCGTATATTAAGGGTATTAAGAAGTCTATAGAAACTATTAGTGGCATTAAATAATATCACTTATATTTAATTAATGGGATTGATGCACCAGCATTTTCTTACACAGAAGGTCAAATCTAGGGTATATTTTTTTTAACGCTGGTCTAAGTACAGTTTCAATATTTTCTAGACTTGATTGATGTTTTGTTTTGAGATTAGTTAATGCCGAAAAAGCACTCTCACATAAATATGTTGACGCAAAAGGTAGAAGAGTATCCATTGTAGGTCGTGACAAGTTTGGATATTCCAATTTGATGTCAACCCAAAACGAATTTAAACTCATATTAGCAAACATAGTTTTTAGAAAAGAATCAGAAGAAAGTTCTGGAAATTCTTCACGTGCCTTTATTGTGAGATGACACACTTTTTCGACTTCAGCATCGAATGGATTTTGGATCCAATCAAATCGGCTCATGTCTGATTCTTGAAGAAAATATTTTTTTAAATCTTCCCCTAAGCTTACCAAGTGCTTTATTATAATTGGTTTAATTATTTCAACTTTAGTTCGTTTTCTGTGATGAACTTTTCCAGACATGGAAACATCACACATGAGTTACTTTTTACATTCATCAACCATACATTAACTTTCTTCAGGAAAGCTTGAATTTTTGAAGTTAATGCAAGAACATTTGTATTTTCGCCAAGTAATGATACATTGAGGTCATTAAGCTTGTCAGGAATATGTAATAAAAAACAAAGTTTGGAAAGCCAATTTTCGTTTTGGAAATGTTTTACCAAATCTGAGTCGTTGCCTGATAAAAATAACATGACTTAAACTTTTTAAAGCTATCAGCCTTCTTAAAGCCCGACCTCGTGAAAGCCATCGAATGTCAGTGTGAAACAGCAAGGATTCAAAATCTGAACCCATTTCTTTGCACAAATTTGTAAAGAGCCGAGTTTTAATAGCACGGGTTATGATGTAATTAATTGTTTTAATTGAATCTTGTAGCACTGCACACAATTATTCGTTAATTTTTTTCGTTGCCAGCACCTCCCGATGAATCATGGAATGAGTGAAGGTTATACCTTCATTGCATACGGACCTGACTTTTTTGTGGAAGCCAACATTTTTCCCTGTCATTGCCGCTGTACCATCGGTGTACACCCCAACTCAGTTAGCCCAATTTAGTCCCTCTTCTTTAAAAAAGTCATCTACTTTTTGATATATTGCTTCACCTGTCGTATATCCTTCTAACAGCCTGCAAAAGAGAAAAGTCTTCATGAACATCGCTGTTGTAGCAATATATTACGGACGTTAATAACTGTGCCATGTTTGTGATATCCGTTGTTTCGTCCAATTGAATTGCAAATTTTAAGCTAGTTTTAATCCTTTCAAGTAATTGATCAAATTGGTCTTCGCCTATTTTAAAAATTCTTCTGCTCACTGTAATTTCAGCCATTGAAATTTTCTTAATTCGTTTGCATATTTTTGTCAGTTGATAATTTCGATTATTCTGATTGCTATTGGCAGAGCAAGATCTTCCCCAATTGTGAATGGTTTTTTAGCCTTTGCAATTAGATAAGATGCCTCAAACGATGCTGGTAAGTATATTGAATTCATTAAAACATGTGCTTCAATATTAGACTGTGGCTTTTTTGTAGACTGTGTTTTCTGTGACTTTGACTCATGTGACTGAAAATACTCAACTGGTTTGCTAGCACAAGAAGGATGATTCGTGTCGAGATGTATCTTCAATTTTGTAGGCTTCATGCTTTCATTTGTTAAATGCTCACAGCACGTCACACACATTGTGTGCTGCTCATTATTTATTTCAATGAATGTAAATACATATTGCAAATAAATTTCATTGTACTTTCTTTTTTTCCATGAGAATGCTTGCTCTCTATTGTTTCCACATTGGCCGTTGTCTCGCCAGTTGCAATCGAACCGGCATCCTTCAAATAACTCGAGGTCTTATTCTTGTGTATTAACCATTTATTCATTGATAGATTTGTCGAAAAGTATTAAACATAAATTCAACTTTGTAAATTCATGAAAAATGATAATTAATATGCAAATAAGCTCTGCAATGGATGAAATTTAAAATGTATTATTTTATTTATGGTTTTCATGTTAAAGAATGACAATAACATTTGATTTATCAATATTTATTAATTATTTTTCGCAAACAATGATATATTTTATTCTGAAATAACGTCATTACATAAATAAGAAAAGTATGATCCTACATTTCGCGACCCCCTTTGAATGGTGACGCGACCCACACTTTGACGAGCACTGCTCTATGCGAATTGTTATGAACTTAAAGCTTCGTTGCAGTCTAAGATGTGGCTTGTAAATTTGTAGTTCTAAGCTGTGCCTAAAGGGAATAATCGTTAGCACAGCTGTCATATCACCTACTGTGCGTAGAATAGCTACCACGTAATGATTTATAATAGCGTTACAACCAGCCGTAAATTGTTAGCGTTAAGATTTGAAAATCCGATTCCTTGTGCTGCGGATCTATACTGTACTCGATGATATACCGGAATAAAGTTTTTTATTAATTTTTTCCTTTTATTTATTTGTTTGGGAGTCGTAAATGCCGGTTTGGGAATCCTAGATGCTGGTTTGAGAATCCTAGATGCTGGTTTGAGAGTTGTAGATGCTGGTTTGGGAGTCCTAAATGCTGGTTTGGGAGTCCCAGATGTTGGTTTGGGAGTCCTAAACGCTATTTTAGGAGTCTTAGACACTGGTTTGGGAACCCTAGATGCTAGCTTGAGAGTCCTAGACACTCGTTTGGAAGTCCTAGATGCTGGTTTAGGAGTCCTAGACACTGGTTTGGAAGTCCTAGATGCTGGTTTAGGAGTCCTAGACACTAGTTTGGGAGTCCTAGATGCTGGTTTAGGAGTCCTAGACACTGGTTTGGGAGTCCTAAATGCTGGTTAGAGAGGTGTATAAATTGATCTTTGTCTCCCAGCGTGTCCGTACACAAATGTAAATTACCTGTAAATAAAGCAGATCTGTAACATTTAGTAACTTAGAGTTACATACTTATTGGCTAAATTTTAGTGTCTGATGAATGTGAGTTGCAAAAGCCTGAAGACTTTCCTGAGAAATTATGGAAGTTGAATTGTTTATTTTCCGATAGGAATACTGACACTAAAAAATAAACAATTTTCTCAGTTGCCATTTTCCTAACTTATTGATCGACTATGACATCAGCCAATCAAAGTTTTCATAGTGTATATTTTTAAAATTCTTAGTTATAGGCTCACATCATCATTCAATTTCTGTAAATGTCTTAAAACAGGTATCATCTGCTGAAATTGCGTGTTTTTTGAGGGTTGAAAATTTCAACTTGAAATTTCTTTATAGAAATAATTAACTTGAGGCATAAAAATCGTGATTTTCGTTTTTGCTCCCTGGCAACTCCAGTTCCATCGCATGTACAATCCAGACCCGACAATTACTTGATTGACATTTTTTCCTGGGGCGAACTTTTACATTAGGATTTTTATCAAAGGCAAGTCTGTTTTTGTTGAGCCCCCGGCACCATTTGAGCCGGAAGCGAGACTATGGAAGCAGTCCAAGTTTATTATTACCTTTGGACGATATTTTTAGCCGTAATTAGGCTGAAGTTTGCATGCTTTTAGCGAGGCATTTTGAGCGCGAGTGAAGCTTTATTGGATGTTATTCAGGAGTGGGAGGTGGGCTGACAAGGAGAAGGGAAGGCTGCATTTCATTAGAGAGGAAGTTGCCTTTGCGAAATAACTTCTCTCCAATACTGCACCTGAACTCATTGAATGCCTCTATAGAAAATTTTTTCTTAAATTCGACCATGAAAAGATTCACATAATATAATCAGTATTAAATTTGACAATTAATGATAGAATACAAGTCCCACATGTACTCTGCAACACTGAGAAATTCATTGCTAATTATGTAGTTTTTAAATTGATCGTGCAAACATGATTGTGTTAACATGATCGTGTAAATATAATCCTTTACACCTCCTTTCCACGCAATTTTTACCGTACAAACAATGCCTCAGTAATGGTATTATTACAACAAGACAAACATGCATAGTATTATAGAGCAGCAGCGTCTCGATTTTCGAATTTTTGAAAAGAACATGTAACATCGCCCTTTTCTTTTTAGATTCTTATTTGTTACTGCTTGGTTCCTTGTAAATTTATTAAATTCTTACCCTAACACTCAATAAAGTTTCGCAGCTTGTCGATGCGAAGCACTAACGCTCCTTGTGTCACAGATTTTGTTCAATTTTATCCAAGGATCCACTCGAAACTTCAGGCTGAGACCTGCACCTGGTGTATGCCTCAGGTGCTGAGCACGTAGGCCTACTGGCCTTGCATCGTATCGCCTACTTCAAAAATTTGATTCTTCAAAAATCCTAAAAGATGAGCATAATCCGAGAGGCCTACGACAGTTGTAGGATCGATACCGTCATTAGTGTCGTAAAAGAATAGCATTTCAGAGGCTCATTCTACTTAATGATACTTCTCTGACTCCATGTACGTGAATGCGTTTAATTATTTCCAGCTCATGCAGACATCTAGTAGCAAGTTATAGATTAACGATGGGTTGCAATATATTGTGCAGAGTGAAAGGACCTAACCTAACCTAACCTAACCTAACCACATACATGTAACTTTTATTTGCTAACTGTCAAATTGGCAACGACAGTTATAACTGTCAGTGTCATAACTAACATAGTTACCTATAGCAAAGCAAGCGTATCTTGGCTGAGCTTCAAGTTAGTCAATTCAACTCACGGCATTCTAAGCAATACCATCAACCATGTCTACAACAGGCATGGTGGCATTGCTAAACAAGGTTTTTGAAAATTTTCTTAACACGTTGCTCAAAAAGAAGGTTTAAGAGTGACTTTATTTTTCTACAGGTAGGTTCTTTCTGTGTTCAAGTTATTATTGGCCATAAATTACAAAGCTCCGAATTATGCTCAAAAAATTGACTTTAGCATTTGAAGTCAAAGAAACTAATGAGTACATATTTTCTGATAAAATCCTTTTTTCTAGGTTTCCTTCTCAATCTTTTTTTCCAACTCATGAATAAATTTTCATCGACTTTATTATGATTAGATTCTAGTGAATCAACATAAGAAAGCCGTAGGCCTAGGCTTAAAATGTACATATGAAATGCATCAACGATATATCTTCTTAATAATACTCATGTTGAATTTTGTTTTCTTTTTCAAGTTGTCAAATATTTTTCATAAATTAAATTCCAACTGTCGAATTATTAACAATTTAACTATATCTTTTAGAGATCAATTACTCTTCGACATATGTCAATCTTCAGCTTCCTGACATATGTAGTGATGCTGTGCATCTACATTTCTACAAACTGCATTGGTTGAATTTAATGTACAGGTTGTAATGCTGGTAAAACGAAGTGTCTAAATAATCACTGTAAATAATCACTGTAATCCTTGCACGCTGAAGTGTACATATGTTGTATGCAAGCTGAAGTGTATGTTGTATGCAAGCTGAAGTGCATTTTGTATGCAGGCTGAAATGCATTATGGTACATTGATCAATTTCTTCACTTCTATATCACACAAAACAATGATCTGCTGGACTTTAGAGACAAGAGTGCGAAATATCATGTTTTTAATAATATGCATGAATGCTTCAATGAAGATCTTATAGTGTGCACGGACACCGATAACAATTAAAAACTAAACTCTACTAGGAAAATAATTATCCACACAATAAAATTACCAGGAAATTTTTGTAAAATGTTATTTGTTTTAATTTTGTTGTGATTAATAATGCTTGACTTTCGATTTATTTTGTAATAAATTTTCATTTGTGTTACTTTTACGTGTTTACCGTCATGTTGCTATACTTCCAAAAGACATTCCCTTCTCAGCTTGATTATCTACTTAAGTTTAATTTTTCTATCATGAAAGTCGTTGATTTGTTTATATTTCACTATTTTACCGCTAAATCGTGCGTGCTACAGAGTACGCCTATGTACGTTCAATAATTTCTTTGCTTATCGATCTTCTAAATCCCAATCGAATGTAGTGAAACACTTCAGAATGAAATCAAACATTGCTTCAATAAGAAACGCAAACAACCTATAAACACTGAGCAAGCTTGCGAGTATGAACTTTATGGTCATCCGAAAGAGCCCAGGAGTCTAGTCGTAACGAATGTTTGGCATTCTTTTAAAACAAACATTATTTACTCCTGCTTTCTTACTAGTACTCAAGTTCTATGGTTGGTGTAGTATTCACGTTGTTATGGTTGGTGTAGTATTCACGGTGTATGTATGGTTTGGTGTAGTACTCGAGTTTTACACCAAACCATACATCTTACTTTATTTTCCATCATTTGAAATTCATTCTTAGCAAGGTTAAAAAGAGATGTACCGTAACTATCGATTTTGAGGAAAGGCTACTCAATGCACTCGGTCACAATCTAAAGCTAGTGGTTGTATGTTATAAATTCTCGTGACTAAATTACTAAACTGACACGTGTTTGGTGCACTGCAGCAATCCTACTTACACTACAGTAGGATCGAGTTCAGCCTTTATTTTGCTCGAGTTTTCGTACAACCAAAGCGTGAGTAATCATGAATCTCAGGATGATTGTAAGAAAGGTAGTTTAATTTGGATTAGGGACTTATTTTTCGATCTTGATTTTGAACCCTATCTGCTACATTATCACGCATACATCTATTTACGCTTTAGCTCGTCAACATTATTTCATTAAGTTATTTTATAAGCGTAAATTATGTTTCATGTAAATAACTTACATCTTTTTCTGAGCATTTCTAGCACCTCAAAGCTTCTGCCACTTTCTCAGCACCTACGGTAATCACTCAACCATCCTCCACATCATTCGCACCTCGACGCTCTGCACCCAAAACCTAGGCTCCAGAAGTGCCAGTTGGCGGGTGCCATCCAGCGTCATTCTTCCGACCTCAGAGAGCTTACACAGGGACTCAGCATGGCTTGAAAACGACATCCTCAGTGTCGCTGAGAAGGATTTCTAGCTTCTACAGGTCCCCTTCTGACTTGATTGATTGCCCCATATTTTTGAGCTCTGAACTTAGGTTCGTGTTTTTGAATGCTTCTGAATACATAGCATAAGACGGGTACTGATAGTGCTGCACGACAAAAAATGTTTACTCTTCTCAAGCATAGCTGAAAACTGTAAAGTAATGAACAGTGGTTTTAACATGACAAAGTTGGAATCTTGCTTCAGAATACAATGCATATTGGTGTAGGAGAATTAGGATTGAATAAACTCGATTAAGATAAAAAACGAGTCTAAAGCAGCTTCTTCAGACTTAGCAATAAAGCCTACTAGGAATAAAGCATGCTAGGTTCTTTACTATTTACGAATAGAGACAACTGTGGTGCATGTATCCTTCGGACAGGAAAGAAGGTGTTGTATTATTGTACAGTTACTCAGTGGAAACTTGGACATCCTATTATAGTACAGAACTACTGAGTAACAATGTTTTTTCATATGAATGAGCACTGCTCAATCAGCTATGAAGTTTAAAACAATGTTGTTTATTTGCCAATGTCATGCCTAATTAAAGTCTGTCACAACATTATAACTCGTGCTAACGAATTAACATTTAATGTTTTTGTAAAACTATTGCTTTTGGAATTCAGTTGTTGTAAACATCTAATATGAAAGTATATAAACTACTGTAGCTAGAACGAGTTACATTCTCCTCGTAGTGTCTTTTAATGGTGTCATTGATCATGCAAAATGCAGCTTGTTTTGATGTTGTGGGAGAAATAACGGTCAATGGATGGTACCATTGTGAGTACTATGAGGTCGTCTCCCATCACATAATTACTACTTTTCCAAGTTTACAAAGACGCTAAGAAATCGTGGTACATGCTGAAAACACAAAAAAAAATTCATCTAAATATACCTACGACCTCTTCACAAACCTGTTACCAATATAATTCGTCTTACGAAAATATTTAGTGAAACAGAAATCAGCGTGCTTTTTAGATTTGAACTTTTTGCTTTCGTTGCATTTATGGAAATAGTGAACCAGTTACATTTAAATTCTAAAAAAAATTGTTCTCAAGAGGCTTTTTAAAATTTCTTCTGGCGTATTGCATGAGAGCAATGGCTGATTGCAAGGTCGGTAAGAATAACATTGGAAAATGCACGCACAATTATCCAGTTCAGCGGAACCGAATGCGTTCTCCGGATTTAGCAGCGTGGCAGCTCTGCAGCTCCTTTGTTTCCAGTCCCCTATCATTAGCCCCCTGAATGCACTTGAGCCAACCAAAATAAAACTAAAATGCAATCTAAATCACAGGGAAAAAAGCGCGTTTGAAAGCGCCCCCTTCTCGGCAATGCAGTTCGGCGCGCGCTGATAAGATCTTGTGTCAACTTGCGGAGCTGCGGCAGCGGCGGTGGACGGACAGGGATGAGGGAGTCCATTTAACCCAAACGTCGGGGGATGAGCAGGGCTGGTCCTCGCTGGACATCGGGGAGTAACTGGGGTTGTTTTCGACGGACATAGGATTGACTGGCTGCTCCTCGCTGGACATAGTGAAATGACTGGGGTTGCTCTCCGATGGACTTTGTGAGATGACTGGGGTTGCTCCTACCGGCTATCGGAGGTTGAGGAAACTGTTTTTCGCTGGGAGTCGAGAAATAAGAGGGCTGCTCTTCACTGGACTGCGTGGAATAAGAGCGCTGCTTTTTACTGGACATCATGGAAAAAGGAGAGATGCTTTACGCTGGACATCATCAGATGAGGTTGACTGCATTACGCCCGACGTTGGATGGTAGCACAAAACTCTTCACTAACTAAACCATCTTGCTGAGGTGAAGGCAATGAGCAATGTTGCGCAGCAGTCCATGTGCAAGAGTAGCGTGTCCTCATATCATATTTACTTGTGAGATCGATACAGTTTATTTGCTAGCTATTGTGTCACAAATAGTCAGTAATATCACAACTAAATTCAGTTTGGTATTTTTGAATTGCTAAGAACGCCAAGTTAGAAGAAGAATGAGTAAATGAATAGTTGAGTTCAATGATAACTGCCATATTCGTTAATGTGTTACAACAGGGTCATATATATCACATTTAGTTTTTACGTACCTACCTAGATCAACTAAGGATGCAACCCTGCTATAACTTGCACATCAGACAAGTTGAACGTCTACAGATAAAAACACTTTGGTTTCTAAAAATATCATTTATAGTGAGTTTCATCTTCACGATTGGCAGATCTCATATTTAGCCTTCTGTGTCGTGTTTACACTATATTTTCTTTCTTGTAGTAAATGCCACTGCAAAGCTGCTGAGTTTATACGGAGGATAGGCAATCAAACTTTATAATCGGCTGTGACAATGGACCAATAGAAAATATTATGCTAATTCACCAAACATAAACAAAGCTGGGTACTCAGTTTGCCCAACTGGGCGAATAACTTAGTCGATCCATCATCATTTGCTTCTTTTGGCTTTGTCTTGTGGATGGCAGCATTGACTGTTGCTGAGGAATCATCTACACTGCAACAATCCCTCTGCGTATTTTCGTGGATGAGTCAGCTCTACCACATCGATTTAATTCATTTCTTGGAAATTCGACTTTGAATAAAAGATGACTTTCATTAAAAGAGTTATGAACGACAGCCGAGTAAGAAACAGCCTTTGAATGATTACTTACGCACGGTTGGAATTAAAAATTACTATATTGCTGACGTGTAACATTGAAATCGTTATTGACGAAAGACAAATGATTTGAGGCGAATAAACTCTAAAGAAACAAAGTGGGTCTCCTCTCAAGCGTCCCGACTCTTTTTAACAGAAAGTCATCGAAGTTTTTACTACGGTTTTCACGCAATGTAGTAATCTTGTCGTTACTTCAGTATTCTTCATAGTTCACGGTATGCAATTTCAGTCGCCCCAAGTTCTCAGATACCCTAAATTTGTAATGATAGAGATTTGGTGCAGTGAACTTCAAGAGGAGCGGTGGATTGTAGAGCCAATTGGTTCAGACACAAGACATCGATGACTTGGTTTTGCTGACGCTGGACTTATGCGACACTGAAGTTATGTATCACAGGATTTTACATCTTGAACCCATAAACTACCGCAAACTGGATCTCTAGAGTCCGTGCTGAATTGTTTGAACATTGAGCCTCTTGAACACTGGAGCTCTGGAACACTACTTGAGAACGATGAACAACTGAAACTCTAAGCCTCTACAGCACGGAGCATTTCTAACTTCTGATGCCAGACTCACTGGATCTCAAAAACACGTGAGCCTTTGAAGCTCTTTGCCTCTCTAGAACATTGATAGTTTTTAATGCTATTCAAATTCTAGAACATTATATCTCAGAAAGGTTAGATCCTAGGAATTCTATGAGCTCCAGCGAACACGGAGCCTTTCGAACAGTAAATTTAGATCTTGACGAACGATGAACCTCGAGAACCCTAGGTATTGGAAATACGAGAGCACAACTTATAGAAATACATTGAATTTCTGCAATGCTGCACGAAAAGAAGAATACTTATGTTGAATAAAGTAGGTTAACGATCTCGTTACCTACTGGAAACCGATAAACAAGTGTAAGTTTATCATATAAATAGAAGAGAGTTTGTTTAGGCAGCAGCGTTCCCGATATCGGGAGCCGAGATCAAATATTGTAAAGCTAAATTATTTATTTATGACTAATCCGCATGGACATCATTTTTCCGTAATTACTAGTTTTTGGGAAAGGTATATTCGAGTGATGGATTTAGTGAATACCTGATGATAATTACCTGCATTTTCCCTCTCAAACTTTTAGCAAGAGTTTTACTCGTAGATTCGTGCTTCATTATATTTATCACAATAAAACTAGAAAAATTCAAAGTATTTGAGTGATGGTACCCATATTGTAAGCAGTCTTTTATCGTAAGTAAATTTAAAGTAAACACGATAAGAAAGTGGAGTCCATTCTGTTGCATTGATAATTATTAGGAACAATGCTGTACATGAATACAGTCGATATTGTCTGAAAGCATCACAATAATCAATTCATTAGTTGCTTCGTATATAATCAGCCATTGTTATACGACTATTATGATTCAATTTCTTCTCTTCCCTGATTACTGAAGGAATGGTCAACTAACTATTGACAATTGATAATACTTAAATATTACCTACAGGAAATTATATTTTCTTCCAATTTTAAATAAACTTTATTGTAAAATGTTTTTTACCTACATGTACTCATAAGCTGATGTACAGTTGGAGTAAACTTTGCGATGGTGCTCTATACGTACGTACATGACATAAAAAATATTTTTGCTTAAAAATGAACAGCATTTGTCCAAACAATCAAGCCGCTCGTAATATTATTTGGTGATTCTCAAACGTGGCATAATTGTAAAAAATGATGGAAGTTACAATGTGTGTGTAATATACTCTATTTCTAATACCTAATAGTAGCGAATTATTCGAATAAAACCGAACATTTCTGAACTCGAACGCTGGCTGTTGCCTCTGGTGCAGTAATGATGGTCGTAAGGACGATCACCATCATGCACACAACAAAGTTGTTCTCGTTGCACGACTCCTGCATTTATCACAGCCTGATAATCAGAGATTGGCTGGGCCTGGTTCATGTTCATTAATCAAGATTATTCGCGAGACTGATTGCCTGACTCTTCGCATTGATCGAGAGTGTCTCTTGCAAGCCTGACTGTTGTTGTTAAGCGAGCTCTCGCCCTCATCTCAGCACAGGCACCAAAAATATTCCTTTAACTGACTTCTGTAAGTGATCATCAGTACACATCAACGCAGAAACAAAGTGATCATCAGCGAAAACTTAATCTCTCACGCTTGCGTGCTGTTCACAGGAAGTGCTCTTATGTGAATGTCGTGAGAATGCATAGAAAATTTACATTGTGTTGTAGGTGCAAAATTTGATGTTATTTCACTTTCTAAAAGGGAAATTTTCGTATTTGCTATTTGCAGATGCGAATGATACAGGGTTCATAATGGCTCATGTATTGAAGAATTAACGTTTATTGTTGACTATCATATCAGTAGGTATTGTTTTGAATTAACAAAAAGCACACTTTCTGTGTTCATCAGAAGCTATGTTGAAGAAATCTTGTAGAGCTAATTCTATTTTCCACTGCATTGGAGACATATTTTATAGTGTGTATATCATATGATAGAAAATAAGCTATTTATTTTGGTTTTAAAGTGCAACTTCTTGACTTACGAAAGGTTTTTGTAGATTATAGTAGTGAGCAGGAAGAGATTCTTCATTGATGATGCAGAGAAAATCGTTGTAAGATTTGAACTCATCTTGCTCATGGCGTGTGATTACTCATATCGTAATGCACATGAAACTCACATCGATTTAATATGAATTAAAATGTCAGACGTCAATTAATTTATCAAAATTGTTCTTAGAAATCGAACAGCAATTTCAAAGAAACTGAGTGCAGGGAGCGCTTGATGAAGACCCATAATTGCTCCAGCTCTAAAGAAATAAACCTTAGTCAAGTAATGCCACGTGTTTGTTAGCACAGAACTTTTATCTATTTTATTGACTTACAGGGTGTAAAACTCACCACAGAGCCATCTTTTACCTCAAACGTTACTTCAAATTCATATATCTGTAAACAAGTATTCGCTAAGCCCTTGTGTGCTGTTCATATTGTTGTTACTCAGCCAGTATTTGTGGATCTGGTGGATCCGTTGCATTGTGTGGATTTTAATGCCTCTCAATTAAACACTTTTATGTTAAAATACACAACAGATGTTCACTTCATCTGAACTACAAGCGGTCAAAACAATACAAATGTGAGCAGTAAAAATGAAAACGAGGCCCACCGACACGAACACCACACAACGGTTAATATTCTGCAATAACTTCAGCACATTTAATTGAAACTTCATCACAACCTACGTGTGTTGCAGTACTTCAACAGTGGCTACTTCTAACTGATAGATATTTCGCCTCCCATGCAAACATGCGTTCAACAGGAACTGATTGAATATTAAAGGTAACATGCTGTAGCTCATATATGAGTTTTCGTGCTGGAGAAGACGGCATTTACTGATATAAAGCTATTCAAAATATTCTACAAATAGTTATTAAGCGAAACATACTCTCACGTCTCGTTGTCGTAACTTAAGTCATAATTTAAAAGTTAAAGAGCTTATATATCCAGGAAAACATCAATGGAAATCATGAAAATTGCTGACCAATACTGCCCATTATTGAAACAAGCTCTATACTCACTACAAGTAACGAATCATGCAAATAATGACGTGAAAATAACGATGTTTGAGTGTAATGCATACACTAGTTCGGTACTGTCAGTCTTCGATTTTCTCAATGATATTAAATGCATTTTTTATTCACGAATGAAACTCGTCTTATCTTCTTCAGCTCCTATTACAGTTTTATCAGAAATCCCATTATCATTAAATATAAGTTGACTTCACGGAGCTCATGCTCTTATCTATCTCTATTTTACAACTCATTTCTGATTCATTATTGTGTGCCTCACTATCGTATTTAACATCGATCGAGCGCAACGGATCAAAGAACATTTCTTTTACTTGAATTCTACGAAAGTTATAGAAATGCCTTATTGGTTAATGAACGTTAATTTTTCCTACGATGAGCGAGCGAACCAGTAGTATCTACTTTGGAGATGTATTGTTGTTCTGCTTTGTAAATTCTGTTTCAATTATCCACTGTAAATCTCCGGTCGGTCAGAGAACTGAAGATAAGTCAGCGTAATTTTCTTAAAGAAATTTCCTTTTTATTTGAGCACATTCGGAACCGCATGAATTATTCATGATGCACCTGACTGATGTATCAGAAAGTGAGGGGCACGTTACAACTTCAGATCTATTACCGCTTTTTTATATGCCATCATGCAAATATGCACACACGCTCGCCTTGTGCTCCTGTTCAATTATTGCCTCCTGCGACTTCTGCGTGTTTGCATTACGTTAATAAATATTGCACTTTATCGCCGCGCCATGACCAGCCACTTTATTAAAGCTTATTTTCTTGAAGTTCTATATATCTAGGTAGCATTGTATGACTTTATATATGAAATTATGATCCGTGCAAGTTTTTTTCTGGATCATGGCAACCCTCTGCTACAAAATGATCGGCATCGCTAGTCTTACTTATCCTTTCTCTCTATGTTCTGTTTTGATTCACTAAACGAGCCTAATGCATCAGTGGCAAATAAAACGTGTAAAAATAATTTAACATAATAATTCCTTATGCGTGGAAGTTGCAGCTACTCTTTATTTCAAATTGGAAGAGTGATTCAGAATACATTTATTACAACGATTTCGCGTGTTGGTAATTAATAACTTGATTACATTAATGTCTTCCAACGAAAAGAGACTTCCGCCAACATTTACGATCGAGCCTTACGACCGAGAATTAAGACTTGTCAAGTCTTCGTGCGATGGTTTTATTAAATAATCGGTTTCGTAAAGCTGGGTATCTATTAAACTGAAAATCAGATATACCATTGTTCCAATGGATACATCTTACAATGAAATATCTTAGTACAGAGTTCGGCTCTCATATTTTATAATTTTACTACATTGTATAGTGTAGTCCATGTCTCACCCAAGGTAGTCTTGAAATATTGCTGACGACGATGACGTGGCTGGACGGTTTTTTGCTGTTATATTACAAATACGTACGTCCGTATTGACCAGCGCTGGCATGGGTAGCATTAACGGCTCCTCGTACTTGTTTGTCTACCATCTAGTGGCACAAAATTACGGATGAATCGTCGGTTAAGCCAAAACACATCGTGACGACCACCATTATGGTTGAATGTGCTTTATTTTTTTAATGGCTTGCTAACATAAATTGAAAAATTAATTGTAATGAAATGAAAGTCGCTGATAAGAGGAATTTGATCACCTAACACTGTCTCCGGAGATGCAGGTCCAAATGACGATACAAACAGCGGACTGCGCTGGCTCAAAACTGTCGAGTTCTTTAAATCAGGCATAACTGTTGTACGATATAATTGCACGGTACAACTGGCTGAGAATAATACTCACTCTCTGAAACTTAAAAAATCGTTGGTAAGGGAGATATTTCGTAAATCATTAACGACACTGTATTTCCTACAGTGTTTAGGGGGACTCCGCAACAGTTCAAACTTTCAGTCATTGTGACCAAAAGCACTAAGGTGCATTTGCATTTCAGTTTGTTGACATCGCAGCTCATGTTGTATCTCTCGTAAGGCCACCGAGGGTTTTGTACAGGGGGGCGCATAAGTAACACCCTCTTGTAGAAAATGATAAGCAAAAATCAAGGAAGTATAGAAATTGGGATAGTTGCAAACGATAGGAAAGGTATTAAAGTGGAATTAATAATTAAGTATGGAATTAATCAATAAATTTTAAATTTTATTCAAAGGGGGGGTTACTTATGCGCCAACCTGCACACGCGATATCATAATCTTATTCATTTGCAAGTGGAGTCTCGGGTCGGAAGACTTTTCTTGATGTTCAGTGCGCAAAAAGTCATGTTTTCTGCTTTGGTCTGTGATGGACTTTTTAGTAATACAAATATTTATAACACTCGCTATAAAATGCAATGAAACGAATTGTTAAGAGCTATTATAGGCTCGTTTCATCTATTGTTCAGTTGAGTTTAGAAATAAATTTTGTTCGCTGTTAGAATTTTTAGCTAAAACTTCAAAATTATCGTTACGTGCTGTTAAACAGCATACGTGATTATTTATGATGCCAACATTTCTTTGGACAATTTGCAAATTATTGCTTCTTTTGTTGTGAGGTCAGACAAATTTGGAAGACAATTTCAGTGTTTTAATCAACATTTGTGGATTTGGCACGGTTGTACTGTCCATGTTTTGTAAGGTAATCCACGGACAGTTTTCTGCTGTACGAGTATATGCTGTATGTCTGCAGGTTGTTCAGTTTTAAGCACAAAAATGATTCTAAAACAAATTCAAACAAAAGGGAACTTATAAACTACCTGAGCAGGACAAAATTTGTTTTAATATTTGCAATACCTAACTCTTGTAAAGAGAATCTGTTGTAGGCTTAGATTTAATTTTGTAAGCTTCATTGTTCATATCCTCTTGGGAAGATTGAAACTACTTGCGTTTTTGAGGAGCTCGAGCTCGAGTAAAACTTTTGTGTTCTTGTGTTCGTCATTTTTCTCTTTGGTGCAAGGCGCGTGAAATATTTTTTGAAGGCTCCTTAGGCAATTTATGAATACAATTATTAATTAACGTTGATTATCTTCGTTTATCTGAACGTTCCTTACGGCCTGGTAAGTTTCATTTTTTTCAATACAATGATAACAGTGGAAATAAAAGTCTGAATGACAGTAATGATAGTAATAATATCAATAAATATGATGACATTAATATTTAATATTAGAAAAACAATTGGCAATTGTATTTAAAACAATAATGACAAGATTTGGATAGTATTAAAGGAAATAATAATACGGAGGGGTCATAGGATAACGTACTGTTCAGAAACATGGATTGTATCAGTGTTGTCTTGAATTGCGAGTTGTCATGTTTATTCTGAGGATGTAATTTGATCGAGCATCTCGTATTCCTGATGCATGACCTAACTGATGCGAGAAACTATGCTTCAGGAGGTAAAGATTTTCATTAATTAAATTTTACTTAAATTAACTAATAATTTAACTTTAACGAACTTTCATAAAGGATACTTTCGTATAATTTAGGAAATTATTATTTGATCTGTAGGAATGTGTACACATTGTAAGCTTTGATGATTAAGCAAATTGCCAGAAGTAATCAACTGCTCAATTATGTTCTGATGATTGTCAGAAATTATAGAGTTGTGTGCATATTATTGTGAATCAGTTCTGCATTACTGAAGACAAAGAACCCCGAATTGACTCTTTTACTGACGATATTTTGTTAATGAAATTGTTTGGAGTGAGAAAGTTAAAAGTAATCTTTCACAGAGGGCGTAGAAATGGCTGTGTTTTTGAAACCTGCAATGAGAAAACACCACACCCCGTTTTAACATTCAAAAAGTTCAAAATTGAGGATAGTTATTACTTGAAAATTTTTGAGCTTTGAAATATGACTGAGTGTATTTCAAAAAAAGTTTAGTATTAAAAATAATGAAGAATCTAACAACACAGTGAACATTTATGTGCTCGTGTAAATGCAGGAGGCCCTGAACACATTACGTAGTAGCCGACGCTGTTGCTTGAGAAAGCTTTATTGAAAAATCTGGAAAGCTATCTGAAAGTATGGGGACAAACTCATGTTCTCTGCCCAGATATTCTTCATTCTAAATGATGACTTTAACAGCGTCCACTGTTTTGAATTTAAACCCTAACTATTCGACAATCAACTACCTAATGCATCGTTTTAACAAAAGGTTTTCATCTATTGTAAAATAGATTTTATCAAGTTCATCGCATCCTTGGTAATAACATCAAACATTTCTTCATTTATAGTTACAGTTACTTATTCTGATATTTTGTGGTACTTAAATAGTTTCAGGTGATGTACACAGCGACGCTTGAGGTGCTTTCAGAAAAATCGTTTGTAAATCACTCGTACTCGTCAAAATTTAAAGCAGGACGATCGGATTGCGTTCTACAACAATAACTAATCTGGAAGATCTCTGTTGCCAGAACGATCAATAAATGTGCATGGGTGTGAAATAAATCACTCGTTCGTGTAAAGTGTGCGGTAGAAATGACAGGTGGTGAGTGATGGTGCAGAAAACCACAGCCGTAACTACTAGTGCATGTTGTCCTGAACGCGTTGCTGCTCACTTCTCTATATAATTGTATAGAATAATGACTTAACTTGCAGGCTGTTCTTCCAAGCGTACAATCTAGTCTCAAGCAACTGCGTGGGTTGTTTGTTACGTTATGTGTTCAGTGCCTCCTGCATTTAGACAAGCACATAAATGTTCTCTGTGTTGTGTGGTTCTATTTAGTTTTACGCATTTAAAGAATTTTACAGTTCTTTTCTGAGTTTCACTTCGACGATAAATTAGAGCATTTAGAAAGTCTTGCGCCTATATCGATTTTAAATCGTTTTCGTACTTGTGTTAAGTGTAACTAATTCATTCAACCATACCTACAAAGTGGGGTAGCTAAGTAGTGCCTAAAATCAATACTTTTATCAGCTAGTATTAGTCTCTTCAAATCGCTTCGTTATTTTGTAAGCCCTGATTGACACCAATGTGATACAAAACTTACCCTAGGTTTCACTATTCAGTGCCACTGTTTGTTTAGGTGTGTACACACGATTAACAAGCAAAATTACTGTAAATTAATATGTATATAAAATGACATTGTTATAAAAGTTAAAATTCCCCTTTGGAAGAATGAAGAAATTTCAGAAATTATATGTCAAAAATTAACTGCTTCCCTATGTACCCCGGAAAAGTTAAATTTTTTGCTTAAGAAATAGCTACATTAGCACGGAGCAACTTAATGTCGATGCGTAACTTACGAGCGAATGAACTGTAATTACCAGGGTAAATTTATTACATTTACAATTTTATTTTGCATTTGCAAACTAGTACCTAACGAAAAAAATTAAAAAAACGATTTAAACGTTGCATTCGCTTCTATGAAAGTTTTAATTACACAACTAATGTCTAAAAATTGATTAGGAAATGGTATTCAAGAATATCGTGCAGTTCAGTTATCATGCTTTTCAAATGAATTTAAAGAATAGAATAGAATAGAATGAGGCTATAGGAACGAACCTTCTGGCCCATTCTTGGGTCGGATAATTACTTCGATAATTATTCGGTTGTTTACCCAAGTCCCATGCCGTATTTCTAGCCGCGTCAACCATGTCGGCAGCGGGATTCGAACCCGGGTCTTCCCGCTCGAAAGCAGATTCGCTCACCAGTCGACCAAGCTGCGTAAAACTAATGACTGCAATCCACTACATCGTGATGCATATCATTGGTTATAAATAACTAATAATATAAAATAACTTAATTAAGGCTGGGCTTCACACGCATCACATAGATCTGTTGTCCGCTGTCTTCGCCATTGCAGAATACTTTTACTTATTCTTTAACTTTTACTTCTAACTTTTTTACTTATTCAATGGCGTGTTTAATTGCTTACAGTGCATGCTTTGGAAATTGATAGAAGCACACGAATGTCTGCGTTAATCCGGCTATGATGTTTGATTGGGAGGCTAAAATTCTGAACATAGCAACAGAAGCTGTATTTCATTATGCTTTGTCTGCAGTCCATTGCAGACTTTGGTGAACAGTTAAACATTAACATTTCCTGTTTATCAGTTTCTCGATGTAAGTACGTCCATACTCTTGTAGTGTATAATAAACTTATGTACTTTACGTCCTGACAGCATCATGTTAACCCACATGTTAAACTACAAATGCTTTTCCCATCTCAAACTACAAATCATGCTGTCTAAGTTTCAACGAGGCGTATACTGCCCATAATCAATGCGTATGTCTACTGAAGCTTGGTATTTGCAATCAACTCGTTCATGTCTTAATTGCGTGTGTTGCTCATTTGTACAATGAATTTTCTCTTTAGTTAGAGAAGTAACTGTTTATGTGAGAGTTAATTCAGAAAGAAATTGTCACAATTTATTACTTTGACTCTTAACACCACATCATAACGCGTCACACCCTCAACTGTGTGGGTGACAGTGAGGGTGTCATTAGAAAACTATCCTTGCTCAGGAGATCCGATTTGTGCAATAACTTGCATAAATCGCCAGTTTACGCACATCTTTCGTCATCGAGAGGGCTGGTTTCTTTCATTGTATCGTAGTACGTCATTTGTTGATTGTTGTCAAAGACATTTCGAAGGTTTTAATAAAGTATTTCGAGTATATTATTTGTTTATTACAGCACAATTATTGAAATTTGATGTGAAATAACTATGATGTACGCTTTGCCTTTTTCCTTCCCGTATTTGGAGGTATTATTTCACATTGATCACTATTTAGGTCATTGAAGCTTCATTTTGAATTGCGTTATTTATTACAGCTACATTTATATCACCAGTTTTCACTACCAATTCGATAAAAAATTTCCATTAGATACTGAAAGTTAGGTACAATGTACCTTCTCTCTTATAACATAGTAGCAATCTTTTTAATCTATCGATCTAAATGCAAGATTGCACTGAACGATTTAAGTTGGAGTCCTAACTAAATTAATTATTAGCTAAAAGGTTTACAAACTCATAAAGAAGTGCCTCACGAAACTGACAAGCTATCAAGTTAGGCAAGACAGGCATGACGCCAGTTTTCATGTTTGATTAATCAATTTTTGTACCTAATTTCGATTATTCAGTACTCGCCGCGTAATCTTGCAGCAGCTATTTGAGCAAACTTATTCCTTTCGATACGCCAACTGATGAATAAATGTACACCTAAACAAGTTTTTGCACGTCTGTTAAAAATAAAGAGCATCACGGTGAACAAAAAATCCACGAGGCATGTTTGTTTTTTGTTTCTGTAGATTAGAAAGCCTTGACGTACGGAGACCTGCAGCCAAATGTGCCTTCTGAGTGAAGTTGTCAGTTTGGGGATGTAGGCTTAGGAAAAACGAAGGTGAAGCTATAGAGAATAAGTTTGGGCAAGCGAGCTTAGCTCAGTGTTCATTGTCTTACACTTACGTCACATGGTAAACGATTCTTATGCGAAGCAGGAATGACGAGTTTCTTGCAATTTACGACATGCAAGTACGATAATGTCAAAATCAAAGTTTTCAACTCGGGAACGAAGCTCATTCAGGCATTAGAAACATCAGGAAATGGAAGAGGAACACAGAGTTTGGAAGCCGTCACTGAAGAACAAAGTTACTGGCTAAGTTCTTCTAAAACTTTAAAACTAAGAAGTCTGTCTATTCCATTATAATGTACAGACAAAATCACAATTTCAGATTGGAATGTGTTTCACCATCCTACAATTATTTTTATGCACAATTGTCAACTTGTTAAGTTGACGTTTATAAAGGTACGAAATTACCTACTTCACTTGCCATATATTGCAATCTTGCATTCAAATTAGTTAATCTAATTTGGCTAACATAGTGCCCCTATTATTCCCTTCAGTGGCAGTATAAATATTCTTTATATTTACTTTACCTATAAAAATTATAATTTTGTTTGGTATTCAACACTAGTGTATGTATTTCACTCGTACATGATAACTCAATCTAGCCGACGTCTAAAAGTCTTTCTTTCTCAGAGAATTTAGTAATTATATCTTTGTATTCTACATGCAAGTAGTATGGGGTTGTATTTGTTATAAATTAAATACACATAGAAGTTATTTTCCAGTGGTATGTAGAAAGTTACAGAACAATATACCCTATGAACGAAAAATAAATGATGTTTTCAGCACATGACGCGGTTGCGTCGACAAAAAAACGTTTCACGTTTTAAAAACGTGGAATACAACACAATTTTGTTCAAGCTAGTGGTATGTTATGGTAAATCTATTCTTCACCGTGTGAGCCTCATACAGATGTATGCTCATGTGTATCCAGTAGTCAGTATTCTAACCAATAGAAAACTCATTTTTATTACCTCGCGCTACTCACATCTATTAACTCAAAGTACTCAGTTGAATGAACTTAGAGTACTCAGTTTTATGAGCTGAAATTACTCAGTTGTATTAACTCAGAGTATTCAGTTGTACTACCTCAGAGTACTCAGTTGTTTAAACTCAGAGTACTCAGTTGTATTATCTCAGAGTACTCAAACGTATTAACTAAAAGTACTCAGACATATTACCTCCGAGTACTTAGTTGTATTAGCTTAAAGTACTCAGTTGTATTAAGTCAAAGTACTCTCATAAATTAATTCAGAGTACTCAGTTCTATGAACTCAGAGACTATTTAGTTGTATTAACTCAGAGTACTCAGTTGTATCAATTTAGAGTATTCAAATGTATTAACTCAGATGTATTATGACGTGCAGGTGGAATATTCTTCCCCCTATTATCACGGCTACTTGTCTGGTCAACTCACCGCTTTCAAAAAGTTATCATAAATATGCACACTAATTCGCACTGAGCTCGAGTTGCTCGATGTGGTAATAGTCGTGGTATTACTGACGATACATCTGGGCTAATTTAGTACGTCCGGTATTGTGAGATGACTTCATCATTCAGTTCCTATTGATATCATCGCATTCCAATTTCAGGAACTAAATGGAAAATCAACTTCCTCTCTCACTTTTCATTTGATCAAAAACATGTTTTTTTACATTCACGACGATTTAATCATTGTTGCTCAAATATTTAACAATGGATTCAGATTGTGTTTCCTAGGATGGGGTGTTAGCTGATGGTCACATTTTTCAATAAAATTTAAAATTAGTTTTGCCTCTATGGTCTGGGTTTGTGAAATTAATTGATATAACAAAAGGAGAAATAAATACAAATTTTGGATATTGTGATGTGCTATTGAAGCTTAGCATTATGAGTTTAAACTGTGTCATATATGAAGGAACAAAGCTGCACTGACGAACTATAATTTTCGTTAGGTTTATTTCATCAGAACAATAATTTTTATTTTGTGCATGATGTTCTGTTAAAATGAAAACCCGTTCACTTCACGCTCGATTCACGTTTAAAATCATAGTTCATTTAAAGGTGCAGAATAATTTTCAACTACTTTCATTGCACTTCTATTGGGTAAACAGTGAACATTTGTACATTTGGATTGTAAATTATAATAAATTTTTTTTTGCTCACAGAAATTATAGCTTTGCATTGAAACTTCCTTGAATTTTACATGTAAAAAATATTGTGCCAAAAACTTACAAAGAAACTGCAAATCCTCTAACTTATTAGAAGACATACAACAGTCGGTTTTATCATATGAGAGGTTGTTAGGCTCATTCTGTTAACATACTTCATTTAGCGTACTATTTAATGAATAAAAATGAGCAAACAAAAAGAAAAGCAAAAAAGGAAAATAAAAATAAAATAAAAATGAAAAGAAAAAATCGGAAAAAGAAAAGAAAAGAGAAGAAAACAGAAGTAGATTATCACTGAAGCTTCGTACTTTTCCAATGCAGCAGTTGCATAAAATTCCACAGTTGCATTAAAGTAAGGATTATCACTCAGGCTCGTGGGTTTGGTAGGAGAACTTAGGTCCACGAAGCGAGCAGAAAATATGAGGAAGGCGGAGTAGCAGCCAGAGAAGACTAGTGCCTTCCATCGAAGCGTCGTGTGAACCAACGTCGAGCTCTGCTACCATCTGAGTATTGATTTGTGGCGGGAGCGTGGCGGCAGTTGTGTTGTGTTGATGCACACAGCTAGTGTTGGTGCACACAGCTTGTGTTGGCGCACACAGCTTGTGTTGGTGCACACAGCTGGTGTTGG
>VCRD01000118.1:235352-303048 GCA_006783055.1 Trinorchestia longiramus | reverse complement strand
TGCACACAGCTTGTGTTGGTGCACACAGCTTGTGTTGATGCACACAGCTTGTGTTGATGCACACAGCTTGTGTTGATGAACACAAGATGTATGTAGTATGTTCGTGCATACAACACAGAGTATGTTCATGCACACAACATACAGTATGTTCGTACACACAACACAGAGTATGTTCGTGCACACAACACACAGTATGTTCGTGCACACAGCACACAGTATCTTCGTGCACACAACACAGAGTATGTTCGTACACACAACATACAGTATGTTCGTACACACAACATACCATACAGTATGTGCGTGGATATCAGCACGCAACGTAAAGCACATTCGTGGAAGGCAGCACACACTGCGCCTGCTTCTGGTAGTTTACTCACTACCAGCAGCCCAGTTGCTAATTTTTGTTGGACTCTACTCTAATTACGCTTACATGAGTATTCATTCACACAAGTTATATTCAAATCAAAAGAACAATGGGACGAAAATTGAAGAAAAAGCCTTAATAAAAATTCAATACTGTATATGCTCATTATGTGTTTTAACCATCTTTAAGAATATCCAAAAATTCAAATTTCTGCAATCATCCTTATAGGATAAAAATAAAGCAGCTGTCATTTAATTTCTATGATGAAGAGACATTTTTCGTACACATTCTCAGGCCTTAACAGTCAGGAAATTCCCTTTGCAGCAGCGAGATGCATCTCGACTTTCGTTGCATTGAAACTGACATTTTTAGTTATTTCATGAAAACACAGAGGGTACAAATTCTATTGCCTGAGTGTAATAAACTGTAATGTTGTACAAAACTTGTTACTCGGATTTGTAATGATCGTTTTGACCATAAAATAAAACTGCAAAAAAAGGAATTTTCATTGCATTCATAGTTCAACAGCCAGTTCTTCCAGTACAGTATTTCTTGAGCTCATGTTGTCTGGACATTGGGTTTGGATTAATGTTTGGAAAGTGTGTAAGTGCTACAAGCTTGTCAATATTTGATGGTCTCAAAATAAAAATGTTATTCTTTACTAGTTAATAGTATCATTGGATTCGACATTATAACGAATGAAGAAGACTACGAAGCGAAAAATGAAATAGATTTCGATCAATGAATTCAGCAGTTTGGTCGTTCCTTAAAAATATTAATATCACTAATTATGTCTGTGTGAATCATTGACCTAGTATTAAATTAATCCTAACAAAAGTCGCTGACACCTATAACCTCAACTTGGGTCAGACTGACTCGTTTGATTCGTAATCTCGTGCATCGTCAACAAGTCTGCAGAAGATGTCCTTGTATTTTTTTAGGTACATGGTGGTTCATGGATGAATTGCTTTTGAAATCAATGCAGGAAATGAAAACATCTGTGTAAAATCTGTATATAAGGAAAAAAGTGAAGTAGCGTAATGATAAATGCTAAACACCTTCACTGCATCTTCAAAATGAAAATATGGTTTGTTTGAAAATAAGAAACTAGCCTTCTGATGTTACACCCACTAGTAACAGGGAGCCTTGAGAAATAGGTATTCAGTAGATGGAACACTATTTTCCCGATTCGGGTTTATGATCAATATTGCTTATTGTTAGAATCTGATATGGGTTTGATAGTTTTCGTTGTTTTTCTTCTGTTTCACTGTCGCGAACATAACCTGCACTTCGTGTAAGCGACCTATTGCAAGAGTCACAAAGCAATATTGTCCAAGCTTACATAATTCCTGAATTTTGCATTATTCTACATGCTCATTTTCATAATCATCGCTTCTTATTTTATCCTCTTATTTTCTTTATTTAATACAGCTGAGTGAACTGTGTGAAATCACATGTGTGGAAAATAGCTTATTTTCATATTGAAAATTCTGAAAAATTACGAAATACGATGTAAGTAATCTGCAGTGTTGAATTTTTGTCTACAATTTCCTTCCCAGATGAATTCCACTACTCTTTTGAATTAGATATGAATTGTCGAAATGAATGGTTGTACATGTGCAATTACAACAAATTAAGCGTTTACATTCATGATACGAAATAACTGACTTATGAAAATCAATAAATAGAAAATTTAGAGCAATGTGAGAGATATTTTCCAAAATTATATCGAATTAGTCGCAGTTATACAAGGTGTTCATCAATGAGAGTGAAGGTTATTCGAATATATACATATAATGGTTGATTTCACGCGACTCTCGATCATGCAAATAAATTAGTCATTTCTGTTGTGGAAAAATAGTCATATTTTTTCGACGTTTTCAAATAGAGTTGCCTTAAATACGTAATACTTCATGGTATCCTTATATTTCCATTTTCTTTCTCATTTTTGTTTTTTCCAAAGTTTTCTTAATTTGTATATTTAATGATTTGCACTCCATAACACCCTATGTCTTCATATGCGTTTCAAGAGCTTGACGTTGTTTAATCATTTTTATACATATACTTTCACCTAGAAATATGTCAACACAAACTTTGTTTCCCATTTTTGATGATTCATCTTCTCTGAACCACGACAACTATTTTCACTCGAAGTTTATAACTCACTCCGCCAAAACTTCGGCTGTGTCAAGAAATTCTCCTCAAATGTGATGAAGTGCATTAAATTTTGAATGAATTCAATTACTCTGCTTTGTAGGGGTAATTCATAGTTCTCAGTGTTATTGCAAAACGTTATCCAATCACCCTCCACTTCACGATTTTTTTTCTAGCTGCTATATTTTTATTATTCTTGTCTGTAATACTGTTTGCCCACCTCACAGGCTAGCACGACCGACTTCCGTGTGGATGACAAGTTCAATTTAGAAAATCTCGACGGGAGCCAAAAAAGCAAACACTGACCGCCACACAAAAGTAATCCCGTTACAAAAAGTGCTGGTGACGTAAGCTCTCCAAAGCCCACTAAAGTCTGCTCGACAATCCTCCTAAAGTGTTTGTATTTAATGCTTTTGTAAACATTGATCACTTAGCGGCATTGTGTACAAATAATCTCCTAAAATATCGAAGACATTTGGTGTGTTGAGGTAGTAGCAAATTTAAAACATAGTTGCTTGCGTGAAATGTTCTGACATAATTTTTGAACAACTGCATACTATTTTGTATCCTACAGATTTTTTGAGTAGCAGGCAATGGTAAATATTGTTAACTCTTTAGATTTAAATATTTGAAATCTGACTTAGAATAGTTCCATACATATTTCACTGCCACATACATGTATTCGTAATTGATTTTACGAAACATGTACTCTCAATGTATGTAACTCGGACGGAAGTGACATTCAAGTTATTTATTATAGCTGAATCTATTTCAGTTTCTATTTTTACTTCAGTGCAGTTGTGGGATTGATAGACTTCTCGAACTAGACCTCATTTGGAACAGAGATGAAAATCTGCTAAATGTTGCCAATTTGAGGTAGTAGAAAATAGAATTTCCTTATTAGCAAGTGTGATGAAACACAGCATGCACTATCTTGTTAATTTGGGAAGGGGAGGAAAAGAGGAGGTCAGTGCCAGTGGGAAAGAGTGGAAGGAAAGCGTGTACCCGAAGAAAGAAGGAAGTTCAGATGAAAGGGATAGTTAACCTCAATTTTTGAATAAATTAAGGTTGACAATACCGCTTATGAAAGTATGTGTTTCAACTCTTAAACTAAATCGACACACAGATAATCTAAACATTTCAATCGAGTCAATTGTTGCTATCGTATGTAGGAAATAGCTCTGTGTTTTGTTTCTCCGCTTTTGAAATATTAAGTTGATCAGAATTAGACAATTTGAAATGCAAAATTATATGAAATATTTTCTTCATCACGAAAGGAATTTCAGTTAGGGTAATAAGTTTGAACATGTAATTTACTCAAATCCCAGATGTATGTATGACTATAGCCAATCGGTAGCGGGTGATGATGTAGGTAGAACCGATCTCAGGTTCACGTAAGCATATACGATTATTAAGAATGAATAGGACATACACCACTACTCCCACAGCCACGGATCCGTCTTGCGGTCGATCCGTTGCGTCTCCGGTGCCGGTTTTTTCATGACATCCAAGCCGCGATCACAAAAGAAGTCCAACTAAGTCGGATCGAATGCTCGTAGGCCGAATATTGCGAGATTTGACGTCTGCGTAAATGGAGGTCCAACTTATGGTGGATTTTATGTCTAGAGTGTAGGTCAATATGTTTTCCATGAACCTTTTTTGTGTTATGACCAAAGTGAACTATGAATCGCTTTTAAAAGTAGGGTTTATTTCAGTGTGCCTCCTGAACAATTTATTAGTGAGAGGCAGGTAAAACGAGAAGTATGTCTTGAGCCATTGCATAATAACTGCAAAACATCAGTATCAAAACTCTAGGAATTTTCTAATTTTTGAATTGGATTCTACCATTTCAAATGATGATTTCCAAGTAATGAGCCAGAAATGCCAGAGTGTTCAATTTTTATTACAGCAGAACCTGAGTTTCTAGTAGAGGCTGAGGTTGAATTAATACTTTTGTGTGCCGCTTCTTGGACTTAATATCATCAACAGTCATTCTGAGCACGACGTTTTTGTTGAACTGTTGAACTGTTTTCCCACTATTTTACTAGCGTAAAAATCGCTTAAGATTGCTTTTCATTCTACAAGTTTGTCCATATTATGATGATCAGCAATTTTTCCGACAACTATACATTTTCCTCAATCACTTCGTCAATGGCTGATATTGAACCCAAAGTCTTTCCACGAAGTCCTTCGTCATACACCAGTAACACCATGCAAACGCATATACATACAATGACTGATACTTCGTTTCACTTAACTACATTATTCACCACCTTTTATCAGTTACCTTTGATGACAAGCCCAGGCTCAAAAACCCCCAAAATTCTGTTTCTTAGATACGTTTTGTTTGCTTCATTTATATCTTTGTTTCACGTCACTGAAATTTGTTTTTCCCACCAATGTCCGGAATTCTAGTCCTGCTGACGGCTCCTTCCTGCATCGCAGCCGACGCCGTCACGCCACCGGACACGCTAGCTCTTTGTCTTGAGCGGCATGGAGGAGTAATCCTTTCTCTTCATGGCTGCGTATCAACTGACCATCCACTGTGTGCGGGTGTGCTCATTATCGATGTTATTGTTACTGAATTTATTAGCATAGAAGGATGTCTGAAGTTGATGGAACAAACTGAATAACGATAAGATGAGAACGATTTTTTTTGGAATAGTACTCGAGATAACTTTCTTATCAATCTAATTAAATATATCCTATGGGAATACCAATAACATTTGATTTTCGATCGTTATTTTTCTCTTATTACAATAAAAAGAATACAAATATTGTAAAACAAAAGAGAATTTGGCCTGCCGTCTTCAGGAGAGTCTCATAAACTAAAATCTTTAACAATGTGATTTCAATGAGCTTGTTAACTGTAATGAACAATAAAATCAGGCCCACCCCTCAGTTATTGTACACTGTGAAGTGCCTTGGAATCTTGTGTTATCATAGTGCACATATGAGGGAGTTGTCATTGGTGCTGTTTATTCAGTCGATATAATGGTCTTAATTTACTGACTATGTTCAGTCTACATATTTAATGGACTCAGTTTACAGATTATGCTCAGTTTCTTTAATGGACTTTATTTTACTGCCTATGTTCAGTCGCTTTAATGGACTTGATTCATTGACTATGCTCAGTCGCTTTAATAGACTTGATTTGCTGATTATGCTCAGTCGCTTTAATAGACTTAATTTATTGATCATGCTCAGTTACTTAAATGTATTTAATTTGCTGACTATGCTCAGTAGCTTTCATGAACTTAATTTACTGATCATGCTCAGCTGCTTTAATATATTTAATTTGCTGACTATGCTCAGTAGCTTTCATGAGCCGAATTTACTGACTATTCTCAGTCTCTTCAATGAATTTGTTTTACTGATTTATCTCAATCGCTTTAATAGACGTAATTTACTGATTTATCTCAATCGCTTTAATAGACGTAATGTACTGATTTATTTCAATCTTTTTAATAGACGTAATTAGTTGTCTATGCTCATCTTGTGAAACTAAACTCACGGTTGCAGAGAAGGTCGTCTATCACACATCGTCGTCGTCAATTGTCGTTTTCAACGATGTTTTACACATTACTTTCTTATTTTGAATATTTAATTTGAAAAATACTCATGGTGACAAAATAGATTGCAGTTTCCCGTGGTTCCTTCATGCATCCATTTTATCTGCAACATTTATTTGTGTGAGAATATATTTCTTGGGATGAATCATTGCGTTGTTTTATTTCTCGTTTCATCTTGAACACAAAATTAAATGAACTCACTACTAGGCTCATCCAGTTTGTCCTGTTGTGAAGCTGTTTCCAAATTCATCAATTTTTCCAATTATAATACATAATTTTTCTAACTAATGTATATATTGAATCAAATTTTACCAATAAATTACCTCATAGTTTAAAGTTTAAAATTTAAACATTTTTCCTATTGCTTTTATTTTCTTTTATGGAAAATATATTTCGCCTCAGAAATACTCACGCTAGGTGAAGTTGTACCAAAGAGCAAAGAGTAGCACACGCTGTGTTGCACTTCGCGGGGTTTGCTGGCCATTGTGAGCTTCGTGCTCTCGAATGCCTTTTGTTCATGGAAAAGAAACTCAAAAAAGCAACCAATCAAAATTCTCAGGTCAAGTGTATTGAGTCGCCTCAATGTATGTGTATGCTAGCTCATATTATCATTTGTAGTGACCCTCTGACTTAATTCTAAGAGCTCTTACAAAGTTGGCTGCCAACAAAGATGAAAAGCTGACCTCTATTATTGGCTAATAAAATAACCCCTCGATTGTTTGAGCACAAAAATATTATCGGTAATTGTATCTGCATGCCAGTGCATTTTTGTAAAGTCAAGAGCCCACTGAGTGCTCGATTGTAGTCTTGTACCCCAGGAAGTTACACAACGTCTTTCCATCTCGACTCCAGTCCTCGCTTTGTATCATGTGCACACTGCGGAAGCTCCTAGAATTTTATGTATGAATTTTATTTCCAAGATGCCATTTAACAGTTCTATAAGTTTTTTTTTGCATGTGATATGATCTACCAAGGTGCTTTGAGTTTTCACGAAGATGAATACCACTACTCTTTCTTTCTGGTACTGAGCAAGACGTCAAAGTAGGGTTCCTGTAGAAGTAAATAAAGTGTGAACTATAAGTGAAGACTAAACAGTTCCGGTGGAAATTTCACGGTTTGGATTTGACTTATTTGAAATTACTTTAACGACGATTGTATTAAATAATTAACAACGAATTATTGTGTATGAAATGAATATTTTTCATGGATTTGAAATGAACTTCCATTCTATATCATATCTACCGATAACATGAACTAGATAGAACCCGTAGAAATTCCACGGTTTGAAAGAGATAATTTTACGGATCTATGAAATAAAATAAGTCTTTTAGTTTTAAACAAGGTACTATCAAAACTTGAACATTTTCCATGAATAAATACAGAACTTCTAGTCTGTAACTTATCCACCGATAACATGGCCGTGTAGGAGAAGAAGACTAATAACGGGAAAAAATGGTGCATTTTATAGTTTATGAGGCATCTTTGGTATCCATAACACAATGCTTATAATACATGTACACCCGTTCTGATTTCAGTTCATTAATTTTTTTTTCAGTAATGGATTGGAATAAATGGCATGGGCACACACACAGAGAGAGAGAGAGAGAGAGAGAGAGAGAGAGAGAGAGAGATAGAGAGCTAGAGAGAGAGATGAAGATACACTGTGTATTATATACATAAGTAGATAAGTAATTGTTTTTCTGCAGTTTTTACAACCATCAAGTGAAGCGACCTTCATTTCCATGCGATACAACTGTTTCAGAACGTCAGATTATGTTATGGAGATTACCTCATTGTTTTTCCCATATTTATGCCTAGAAACAACACACAGGGAATCATAATTTTTTTAAATTTGTAGATTCCATAAAATCAGCATCATATATCTTTCACTGTCAATTTAAGGCATATTTTCTAAAAAAGTGAGCGCTAAAGATTGTTTGCATTGAATGTTTCAACTTAAATTAGGGCTTCGTGATAGGGTCCATTTTTACTAGCGCAGATCTGAATCTTTCGAAATTTTGACCTGCTAATTCTTCTCGCAGTTTTGCTTACAGCATCTAGAAGTTTTCAAAATTTTCCAACGATTGCGAGCTTGATGCAGAACTTCAGTTTGAAGGCTGATGAGTGCGCTGCAACAAGTCCGTTGTTATTCATCTCCGCTGCTATTCGGTGAACATGTTGATTGATATTGACTTCTATTTTGAAACTTGAAATTGATGAAAAATTTCATTTTACACAAAAACTGATAAATACATGCAGATGTGTGGTATTAAAGATAACATTGTATGAAATGAAGGTCATTTATGTATCGATATTACCATGTATACTTTTCCCGATGGGCTGATTTGTTAAATGTACACCATATCAAAGAAAATGGAAACTACATTCCAATGAGATTTGTTGTATGAAATTGGAGATTTGCTTGGTGTTTTAAGAGGATGTGTGACTAGACTTCAAAACTGTAATCATGGTAAGCAGGCTCATGAACCTGAAACAATACACTAATACATATTTTAGTGTAAAGGAAATTCCCGCGTGACTTACTGCTGAACAAATATTCTAAATGATTCTACAGAACAGGCTTTTCAGAAACCTTTTGTTTTCTTTTGCTGATTCAATTATCAGTAACTTTGACCATGTGATTAAAGCATATGATTTTTCATTTATTGGAATGCATGTATAAGAGTAAGGAATAACTTCCACTGAACCCTCCCTACACAGTCCTTACAGGACTGGACCAGAAGTTTCTCTAACATTTATCTACATTAACGTGGTACAGCTCGACTGTACCCTTCTACTACTCTAGCTGAGAGTATACTAATTATATTGCAGAGCATCTCCACTAGACCCCAATGGTAGATTCCCACAATATTTACTGTGCAGTGCATTGCTCGAGGCCTAATTGCAAGCGGCCATTGTTGGAGCATTGTAGCGATGCTCGTCCTCGAGAGCCTTTGTTATGCGCATTTTTACCACAGATCCGCTCTTGAGGGCCCTTGGTCCGCTCTCCTGCACATGCAGTCAATGGTATCGCCTCCAGTTAATGATCTTCAAATAGGGACCCAGTCGTCTTAGGGAATTTCTGCGCTTTTGGTACTGGTTTCATTAATGTCGTCTACTCTGAGTCTGATTTTGTTGTTGAATTAGTGGCAATTTACCTCGAAAAACAAAATTGCTTAAGATTACAGATATGTGTTGAAAATTGATGTTGTCTGGCGATAAAGTAGAAGTGGCGATAAAATAGTGGTGATGAAGTTTTTTTTTAGAAGGAATGATTTTTAATCAAGATTATCCATACTAACTTCTAACGTCCAAATTATGATACGGCGAAATGACAAAAATCAGGCTCGTTAAGAATTAATATTTTTAGGATCAAATGTATACGAGAAAGATACAGCTGAGTTCTCAAAAGACTTGAACACACCTTAGATATCTTTCCAGTGGGCAGTTTGGGGGAACACAACGTATTAGTTTTTTAAAATGTGTGGGTGTAATTTAGGTTTTGATGATTTACTAAGTAACAGGTAACACGTTTTCATTACAAATTCGCGGCTGAACTATACTGTGAGTCATTAAACAACGATATGAAATTTGACTCTGATTTACTCACATACGGCTTGCGAATTTTTTTCACTGTTTTGAAGATTATCAATGAATTAAAATATTTTTGTCTCGTGAGTTTTACAACTCTTACTTCACTATAGAAAAAATTTAAAAGGAGGATGATTGACATCTATAAATTAATTAACACACGAACAATCATTGTCTCAACCTTCTTGTGATTATTATACCTGTTTTGTTGATTAAAATGGTGTTATATTTCATCCACTGTATTTTTGATTGATTTATAAATAACTTTATTTATAATCACTGCATTCATTTTCGCTGGCTCACTATAACACCCTACAATGATTTAAAAGATATCTCGTTTTATTCATTTACACTGCCACCTTCCAAGGCTATTCCTCGGAAGGTTGCCTGACACTGAGAGCATGGATGCATTTTAATTAATTTGACAGATCAATATGACACGGCGGCAAGAGCTCGTCGTGTCCAGCGGCCTGTCATTTACATGATCAAACCCATTGCTGGATTTGCTCCGACACCTTTGAAGGCTATTCAATGGATGGTGTGGACAGCGGGAATAAGAACTCGCTCTCCCCTGCAGATTTTCCACAAAAGCTTCTGCTAAATAATGCTTTTGGCGCCCAAGGCTTTGGTGTCGTCCGTATTTGATCGCTCTGGCGGATTTCTCGCGATCCTGGAGGTATTTCTGTTGGTCTACCGCCTTTTCATGTAAAACGGACGGTGCTATTACTGATGATGCCGAATTGTGAACGCTTTTTTGTGTGTTCAACGACACTTTTCTAATCATTTTTCATTTGTGTTTTTACAGATCACTATCGTTATTAATTTACTAATTTGTTCTGGCTGCATTAGTTGGCTAAAAATTATAAGGTATTGCAACAAAAAATGGCAATTCAGAATCCTATGTATAGTTTTTGCTAAAATGACGGTTTTGGTTAGCACATTTCCATTGCTAGTAATTTGGAGCTCGAAAACCCCCAGCAAATAATTGAAACGATGAACAATACGTTCGCAAAATTTTTTAACATTGAACTAATGTATCATGCATTTCTCAAATTTACGATGCATTCTAAATTACTTTAGAGGGCAGGTACTCATTTAAGAAAATTGTTTGAACGAGTTAATTCTTCCTCTTATGAATTAGCTTACAGATTTAATTAAATATCTTGACGAAATAAAATACTTCGAGCTTTTATAATTAAATTCTGTCAAGATATTATGCAGAAATGTATTAAATTTGTGCGATATCGTCATTTAAATTGCTTTATGACAGTTTTTACGTTTCAATTATCACTTTCGATTCTCGTAGCCAAAATATGAAGAAGTAAGTAAAAGAATTTTGAGCTTCCTAATAAAAGTGCAGAATGAGCAATAAAACACAAGGTTTTCAATCATAAATACTGGCGGAGTAAAATACTCGTATATGTATATGGAGGTAATTATCAGAATACATTTCCGCTTACGACTAGAAGTTCTCCGGAAATCAAGCTGCGTGTTACCAATTCACACCTTTTTTATTTGTGTCTGACAAGATAACCTGGGATTGCTTTGTTTTATGATGTATAGGTTGAATAATTTTATTTGTGCTCGTAATCTAAGAAAACTAAGTATGAATGTTTCGCGAGGCCTTCATCGTCATTCTTCATTGTTCCTTGTTACTTGAGGCATATGAGTTTCCTATGTTCTCTTGGCATATTGATAATCCCTCGTAGTTAATAATCACTAATTCCACGACTCAAAATCCACTGTAAAATTCGCCTGAATACAAAAGTATCTTTTGTGTCTAAATATATAAGAAGTAACTTGGGCAAATTTATTTGCAGTATAGTATTTTGGTGTTGCTTGAATCTCAAGTACACACGCATAAACAAGCAAGCTTGATTTGATGGTAAAAAATATAACCAAGCAGGTTTAGTTTCGGTGCGTTTATCGACTCGTTCATGAAGGATAAATATCCAAGTCGGTTCCTCATGCGACGTTTTTTTCTCATTCGTGATAATCACGGGTGCATCACAGCAGCACCCTCAGAGACTATATCAATTCAACTTAATTCCCATGCTTTGGACTATAATACGTCGTCTCATTTAGTTACTACTATTTTTTATCTTCAATGTAAAACTGACCTTTGCAGTTACTATAGCCTAACTTTAGTAAGACGTGTAGACTTAAGACAGCCAGCAGTCTAGCGTTACGATCCATAATTCTGTCAGCTGGACCTGCTAGAATAGGAAACGATCTCGCTCCTCCACTCGCTGCATTGGCTTACTGAGGCGTGAGTGTAGGAAAGGGTTGGCTATCAGCTCGTCGTGGACAATCCTTTCATGCTGAGTGTCCGGCTGGTGTCCATTAGTGAATTAGACAGCAGCTCTGCAGCGATGCTATCTCTTCGTCTGAAGTGATGTGACGCCGCCACGGCTTTATAGAGTGTGAGAATTTATGCAGACTGCTTTTAACGAATAATTCTGTCTGCGTCGTTCCATTGAGATAATGTTGACGCTTGATGCTGCTCAACTGACGAAGTTTGGTGCGTGGGCACAGGAGGATGGTCGCTGCAAAACTAATCAAATCCTAGCAACTATGTAGCCTTAAAATGTGATGTTGTAAAGCGTTTTCTGCAATTCATTGAAATTTCACATAGTTGACCCATTTATGGGTCTAAAAGAGTTTTTACTCATAATGAGCCAACTACATTTCAGCTGAGAGACTAGTGAACATTTGTTCAGAAATCTATGGCTTGAACTTGCCTACATTTTTTACTATAATTTTTTTAAAAAGAACAACACTAATTTTAATCTTAATAAAGTATACATTATTCCTGAAGGTTTCACCGTATTTTCCTAGTACAGTATATGCACGTTATAAGATATTAATTATACAATGATACGTTTACATGTTACCATTCGTATTAAATATTTTGACCTTAAAATGTAGAGAGGGAAAGCTAACTAAAACAAGTGATTTGAATTTCAAAAATTGTACTGTTGGCTTCGTTAAAAGAGCCAGCCATTGTACATAGACGGTGACGTTCCAGTCCTTAATTTACTGCTGAATTATCCATTGTTTTTTTTTAAATTACTTCATATACTATTGTGAATAATTGTTCATAGACTTCCCCTTGTATAGATGCTGGAATAGCAATAGTAGTCCGTTGATTGCAGTTAACGAACACAGTGGTGGTAGCACATACTAGCTGTTTCCATGGCCTGCCTGTCCTCTATACTAGTGTCTGTGCATGATTAGTGTCACGCGGTGTGGTACCACAAAGAAACATGAACCACCGGACCACTTGGTTCGTTCCTGATGCTCAATGATTTTCCTTCATTTTCTATTATCTTTTTACCAATGGAAACACACGGAAATTCAAAGTAATCAGTGGTTGATATTATATACCTTTTCAAATCTTGTAAGTATTCTCCTACCAACCACATCATGATTAACGTCACATCTTTCTTTTTTGTGCACATTCTTGTACGTTTTGCCTGCTTGATGATCTTCCCTCATCTGTCCACTCCAGCTTTCTAGAAGCATGAGGCATCTCTGACAGCGAGGGCTGGTCGGCACGTGATTGCGGCAGCTTTTGTGGATTAATTGTGTCTACAGATATTTCCCTGGAGGAGCCTTGTATTTGAATATCAAACATCCATGCTGACCAGTGCTCGGGTCCTCTGGGCTTCGCCGTATTGTCCTTTTTGGGGTTGTCTCACTGCCTATGGAAATAGATACCTTGCCATCAAGTCATTGTTGACTTGTCTAGTTCCTGTATGTCTATGATGTGCGAAACCATGGTTCGAGTTTTCCCTAGTCAGCGACTTTTCCTGAACTGTTTTAGTAACCATAATTCAGAAAATTGGCTCAAACTGAAGATGTGTACGTCTCAGATAATATTTCAAACAATGAATGTTAAACTATATTTTTGCTCAAAATTCTGATTTGATAAAAAATAACCATTTATTTCGAAAAAAAAATTCAGCACAATTTTTTAATTCGCTCACACAACCTTCCTCCACTGCAAGCCTTCCAGTTCAGTTGCGTCTGCTGCAGCCTGATATGCACTCGAGTGCGTTCAATTTCAGTTTTTGGTTTAAAGCGGCGTTCATCGACCGCAATCTGCGCACAGCCTCAGGCTAAGAAAGGGTTTGACCGGCGTTCCTGCTGCTAGACGAACGTTTTAATTGCTGCTGACCGTTGGTCAATCGGTCCCAATATTGCGCCGAACATTGAAAAGAGACTGTAATTGAAGCGTCTCTACCACACAGACGTGCGGAGTATAGACCCTTGTATTCATAAACCTTCGCTCCACACGTGCGTGGTAAGGAAGGAGTATAAACTGTTAGCTATGCTCATTTCCCAAAAAAGATTACTGCTCAAGAAATTTTAAACTGTGTGACATAAATTACACACGTTTGTGAATTAGTGCATTGTACTATTTTATTTTTATTAGCTAATTCAGGAGGAGATTCTGTATGGGATTGATTTCAACTGACGCTGGCTAAAGAACCGAAATATTTTCACCTTTAATGTGCTTCCAATAAAATGTACTTGCATTTTTATTTTATTCTTGGCCTGTTTTTGGCTGAAAAGTTAAATTTTTTTCAGTTGTGGCCCAGTCTTTGATGGAATGTTCTCACTGTCATTATAGTAATCTCAAAAGTGTGAGGCAGGAGTAAAAACAAATTCTCTGTTTCTAACAGTTTTTGCTGAACTATTTGATGGAACTCGTGCCTTTCTGCTTTGTATTTATCATTATTTACCAGTCGCAGATGTTCACAATTTTTACAAGTTTCGGATTTGCTTTTTAATTAATGGTAATGCAATATTTTAATTCCAAACAAGGTGAACAATTTTTTATAAAATCTGTACTGCACTTGCAGCAGTCTGCTGGTATCTGATTATCGACGCTAATTCTAATCTACTTCTGTAGAAATATTCCAAAAAGGTTTAGTTTATCTTAAAAAATTGGATACATAGATAAAATATTAATTGTTTCACTTTTTAATACACAGCGTAAGGTAATATATGCTCTGTACATTTCTTGTTCCAAAACGCCGGAAGGGAGAACACATTTCAAAAATAGGTAGGGCGAGAGTCACGTCGAGCTTTTATCCCAGCCTAAGAAGAAATATTATCATAATTAGATTATGCTTTGCTTACAAAAATGACATTTCTTACACATTCGCGACATCGAAGATAAAATTGTCTTGTGCAGTCAACGATTTGAACTTCAGTCATTGAACCTTTACAAAAACTTGTCAATTTTCGTGTCAAAATTCGCGATCATTTTATGACAGATCGAGTGCAGCGATGTGTCGTGCTTAGTTTCGAGACGAAGAACAAAACTTATAAAACATTTGCATAATAAGTTCCCAATTTTTATACTATTGAATACCAACATAATTTGTCAAGTCTGGCCTTATTTTATTCCATTTTTAGCAAGTTTTATTATATAACATCAAAATGAAGGTTGTCATGATACCGATTAAATTAAATTCCATCACATCAATAATCCCTAAAAATTCCATATCGTCATGGAAATATTACTGATATTTGAATGCGTAAGCTCGTCCCAAAATACATTTATTTCAGCTGCCTGTATGTATGTTAGATCAGCCCCCGCTTGAAGCTGGTATGAGGGAACTGGCAGCGTTGGTTCTCACCCTTATGCTCCTCCTGCTGTGAGAACAGCACGGCGTACACACGCTTCCGAACTTGCATGTTGACACTAAACATCACTGATCCCGAGACCGAGGCAATGCGAATGTCGTGATCTTCTGCACGTAAATCTAAATACTTTTCCAAGGCATTTAAACTGGTTACTGGTTTTGTCCTAATCCTATAACGTAACCACTCTGCGAAACTGTTTCAGAGAACTGATTCATCTGGATGAACTACAACTGAACATACTTTTACAACTCTGTCATACTTTTACAACTTATACAACTTTGTCATACTGTTACAACTTATACAACTCTGTCTACAGTACTAAACTTAACATTTAGCAGTTTTTGCCTGATTTTGTTCTAATAACTGTGCTCGTTCAGCTAGCTCTTAGACGAATAAGTTTCATTGAAGCATTTCGGAGTTATTTGGGCTTACGTTGCCATTCTCTTCCGATCTGCGCTTTTTTCATCACTACGTTCTGCTACAAGTATCAGTTTCACAGCGTTGTGAACACCCTACTTATAATCCTTCCGTGTCCAGCTCTGGCCAGCAATCTGGTTAATCCCTTCATGAACAGTAGGGGAGCACCAGGGACAGTCTGAAACTGTTTTCCATTTTTTCACGTACAAATTTAAACTACTAAAATTAATATGGTATTTGCAATTAGCGTTATTGAAGGAAACATTAGACATCACTATTTGTATTGAAGATCCACGAAGTTGGGAGTTCCTGGAGTATCGAAAAATTTGCTTGTTTTTTTCTGTAAAGGAGGATTGATGCATCGGTATGACGTAAAGAATAGTTGCGTATCAGTATTTGAACTAAAATTTACTGTGAGTGGATTTAAAAATACTTATAGATGTGCGTTTATAGTAGTGAATTATTATCTGCTTATAGATACTTGAAAAAGTATCTTAATGAGGGAAAATCCCAGGCCAATCATACGAATTTTAGAAAACAAATTTTAATCATTAATTTTCTCTGTTAACAGTGTTGGCAAGGAAAGGTTCTATTTAAAAAATTCTACTTGAAACTCAAGCACCATCTTACTAATTTATCTAGTTGCTTACTGAAATTTTTGCAAGACATGAATACCGTTAAAAATGGATATTCTTGTAACATAGAATGAACTTCCTACTTATTTGCAAGTATTTTCTCCCGTTCATTACGTCCCAGCGTGAAGAACGGAGTACATAATAACAAATCACATTTGTGACGTCAGTATCACTACACTCTTGTGAAAATAATTTCCACAAGATTTTTCATCACATCTCACTGCTTCTCCATGAGCTTTCACTCATGAAACATACGTTTATGTACATACCTCATGATGTCGTACTAATGGAACGTTTCAATGGATTGCTTGATTTCAAATTATTTTTATATTTTCTTACATTGTATATTGTAGATTGTAATACGAAGTAAATATTTTCACCAGAAATATTTTTTTTAACGCTCAAAAGTATTCAAAACACTGGAATATTTAATTTATCTCCTTGTACAATTAGTTTCAAATTCCGGTTTCACTCGATTTTGAGTCTTTTATCATATTTTATTCATGATTAACCGTGTAAAGTAATTTGTGTGTATAAACTGTTACTTAATGGAGTACAAATTATCCCTTATTTGTGTGTGAATTCGTCTGTCACTACTAGCATAGCGCTAACATACATAGTCATTCCGTATTGTTTATAAATTGCAAATTTTTCTGCTAATAATATATTTAAACACACATACAGTATCTACGTAATTGTACATACCCATTAAATACTCATAAAATATGTAAATACATACAGCTGTCTATATGAAACATATCTTTTCTTGGTCATGGATATATCGCTGTATCATGAGAAGTATCCTAGGAAAGCGAAGACTTATTCATCTCACTTCCGAGACCTCATTTACGACTAATAAACGTTCATGGATTAATATAATTTCTCCGTTGTTAGCATGGACAAAAGGGAGGAGAATTCTGCTTGGTAACAGGCATGAAAAACTGGCCTCTAAATAAACATATAAACATATACATATGTACGTACATACCACGATCAACGCCTGGTTGTTGATCAAGTTAAGAAACAGTCACTCAGACAATCATCAGTGATAGATTCCCTAACAATTGTCGTAAAACTTCAAGTTAATAAGACCGAGTGACACTGTAAGTCCCACACCGACAGGCACTCCTATTGACAAACATGTCCGTTAACTGCCACCGTTTCCAAGTGATGGTTCAGGATTCGCTTTGTTATTGTAATTGTATGCATTTGTACCTCCTTATGTCAAAAACAATCGAACAAGGAAAAAGACTTGAAAAGACAAGGAAAAGATAGCTGTGAGTAGTTCGATGATTTTTAGCTTAATTCCTTTGAATTTCCATCACCCTTCATAACATAGTTTTCTTTCGAAATGCTAGCTCTGCAGTAGTACCCTTCCACATTTCTTTTTAAAGTTCTTTATTTTGTAATTGTGCCTCAATGATCAGAAAATCTGAAATTTGACCATTTAAAATACTCTCTCACAAGGAAGTTATAAACGTTCGTGATTTTTACAGTCAAAATTAAATAAAAAATAAACATTTTGAAAAAATGAGCACCCTAAATTTTTTAACGATTAGAGATTAGCTTTTCGGTTGTAAGTACGATTTCTTAGCTCCTCTCAGGTGGAAACGATGTAGACAGAGTCGGTGTTCATTACCATTTTTCGAACATTTTACGGTCGTCCGTGTTTTGAGGTACCGGGAACTGATTCAGCACCTCGGATTATGAGAATCTGTGATTGTCATGATTTTGTTAGCAGCAAGTGTTCTTTTTTGCTCTGACCTTTCAGTTCCTGGTACGGAAATTTTAAATGTTTTTCACCGAATGTAAGATAAAGACTTTTCACATTTTTCTTTCTTAATGTTTCCAGCGTATTTTAACCTTCAGAGATCCGAGAACTGTCTTAAGCCTCGAGACACATGTTCTGACAAAATAAAACAAATAAAAATGGAGGATTACATATTTCCGACATCATGTTCAATCTAGATTTGAAAAATATGAATATTCATGGCTTCTCATTCGACTGCACCGAAAGAGATCAACTGTGATTCCCACTTTCCAATTGAAGTGTTAGCTGTCTAGCTAAACTAGAAATTAAGAGCTAATTTTTCTTCCATTACACTACTTAAAAAAAGTTTTTTGCTGGAAATTATACTAAGTATGCACATCCACTGAAGGTTCAGCACTGGACACCGTCCAGAACGACAGCACAAAATGCATCCAACGTTCTGGCCTAGAGTAAGCGTGTGCGCAAGATCTGCCACAGCAGTTAAGACATCGATCTGCTCCCTCTTGCATCGCTCTGAACATGCAGTTGAGCAAGCAAGCCTCCGGGACCTATTGTTTGCCTTGCATTAAGCCTATGAGGCTCACACGCTAGCCGACTTCCTGATTTATTATCTATGCTAAATGCATTGCGACCTCGCACTGCTCTGTTTGGACCCTTAAAAATACCGTGAGACCAGCACGCAAAACTTGTGCTGAGGTTGCAACGAAAAATCAATCTTCCTGGTCACTAATTCCAAACAGTTATTTGAAGTATGCATTTTTTTAAATTCCAAATATTCTTCTAAAAAAATATGCTGTAGTATGCTTACTACGTATAGATTACAAAATGGGGGAAAGTACTTATCAAGTACTTATCGATCAGATTCATTCAGTATGTACGGCAATTTGAGTGACAGGATATCCGAGATGAATGCCGCTTATGCAGATGACGCTCTCTGTGCAACAATAACCACCGTTTTGCAACAGACCATTACTTACTATTTAATTTAAATACCGAGTGTCTATTTCATATGCAATTCAGTGCATTAAACTGATCAATGATTGTGGTATTCGGTGGACGCGTTTCTTATCCTCGACTAACAAGAAATTTTCCGTATAGGAGAGTTTGATTCCACTAGTTAAAGAAAATATTCGTATTGATAACCCTCATAAATAGCGGTGCTATGTGCTCAGATTGCACGATTGCACGTCTACATAGCATTTTTGTTTGCAACAGTTTTCATTGCAATCGCCTAGCTTTTTTAAGAAGCAGAAAAGTAAGCAGATCCACGTATTATATTTTTTGATGCTTGTCGGAAATTCTTGCGAAGAGTAGACTAAGAACTAAAAACATTTTTAGTCCAGTCAACAATGTGTGCATAAAATGCATTTTTTCGTTGTACGTTAGGATTTGATTTTCCTTTCAACAAGCTTTCCATAACAAACTCACATTTTTCTTTTACCGTTGCATGTGAAGACGTCTAAAAAGTACTATATTTTTGCGTATTCTTTTTGTACGAAACAATGCTCCTAAAAATCGAAATGCACTTCGCTCGACAAAAAATTGAAACTTTTCGATGTCTTGTTTGCGATAATCATTTGAATTGGAAAGCTTCCGCAACACATGCAAATTCCCGCCAGTGACGAATCATTTGCGTAACTTGGTTTTGGTTTTTGATGCATTTTTTTGACGCCTTCGCTGTTGGAGTTCCAACACTCCTCTCTTGCTCGCATTGTACCCGTAATGACGTCCTCTTTCTTGCGCGCTTTCCAATCACCTGTTTTTTCCTTGGAATTTTTTCATTGTGCTCGAAAAATTTGTTGCCGTGACGAACGATTTTGTCAATGGATTCAAGATGAAAATGGCTAAGATACTGAAGATGTTACGGTTGTGAGTTTGTGATAGAGGACACTTCATAGTTGTTTTAGTAAGCGCTCCTTACTTAGCAATTCATTGAGAACTATTAATAGAATTGAAGACAACAATCATTAATATAAAATGAGATTACTCAGTAATACGATGAAAACCATTAATATAACGGTCTGGCAGTCATTTTACAAAGTACAAGTGCATCTAAATAGACTGTAAAATAACACACATTTTCAGTTGCATTAAAGAACTGAACTGTGTAATTCGGAAAAAAGAGGACTGTTTTACTTAATTTAAACCTTGAACAATTAATTTACCATTTCAGATGACAACTCATTTCCCTCACCTACAGCGTGCGAAGTTAACAATTTTAAGTTCTCAGATTGCTCCCATTGTTGCTACTGATCTTGACAAGGGAATTTCGAACGCTGTTTTGTCTTGCTTTCCCGTTACTTCGTCAAAATTCTCGAAGTGTTTGAGGTGCGAGATTGACGAGGACCTTTTCTGCCTACTGTGATTAGAAACTCGAGCGACTAGGATGAGCAATACATACTTTGTTTCACTCAGGTGTTGATCGTTTAGCAGGAAGTTCAGAACTGAATTCTGTGATGGTTTTTCGAATTATTTGAGCACACCGATTCAGAGTTCTAATACTAAAGACATAAAAAAGCATGGTAATTTAGGTGGGTTTAAATTTTCAACTTTTTTGAACTTGAATAAAGGGAATCGATTTGAAATTTAATATTTTGTTAAAAGCATTTGGCAGATTGAGTGAATAATTAGTTTCAAGTTTTGTTTGTGTAACCAATTCAAACTTTGGATCAAATAAATAAAAACAGTTGTAGGGAAATTGTAATGTCTCATGTTCTGTAGAACTCCAGAGAAGTATCATGTTTGCAATTAAAACGTCATAAAAAAGTAGTTTAAAATTTTAAAAAGTGGTTTGCAGATTGTCTTCAGTTTCGTTGATTATTGATGAGTTAAATGAGGCCTCTATTTCCAGAGCCTACGTCGCAGTAAAACAATGATTATGAGGGCTCTGTTTTTTACTCCACCTAATACATATGTACTACTCTAAGCTACCACGCAAAAATCAATATGACTTCTCTCAGGAGCAAAGCAGTGCGGGCTTTGCGGTACCTACTGAAGAATATGACGAACATCAACGTTATTTTGAACCAATTGGAATATATTCTTTTGTCATTTGAGAAGAAAACGAAGTAAGAATGAAGGATTTACGAGCCTCGGAGCTCCCTAGGCCCTTTCACGCATAAAGCATATAGCTTCAAATTTATCCAACTGACGTACATCATTTGCAGCCCTTGAAAATGTAAAACGAGCATTTGAAGTGCGTCAGCTGTGACAGATGCGTTTCAAAGCATCGAATGTTGCAACCAATGCAATTTACAGTCTCCGGTTAGGACAATTCAGGTACTTTGCAGCCTCCTTTTAACTCAGCTGACTAGCGTCTCGGCGTGGAGTTAATTCAATTGTCACATCTTTACTCCCAGTCAAAATAAAATTACTCTCTTCATGGTTTTTCTTGACCTATGTCAGTCAACTTTTGACCTAACTCATGAGTTTTACAGCACTCAATGGACCAGTTTGCCTGCTCTGTCCAAATGACTTGAAATCAAGACGAGTAAGAGTGGCCCAGTTAATGCAGTTGTCCACGGTTGCAGTTAGGCTGCCATCACTCAAGTGCGCTCAATGCACGCCAATGACACCACTCAGTCACGCAGTGCACAACGTGCATTACCTCGTCACGGTACGTGCAACACGCCCAGACTTGCCACACGGCACATCGCGCACGTTAAAATGACGCGCTTGTTAACGGCCAGCCGAGCCCTCGTTGTTTTACAGGCTCTCGTGCATGCGCATGTGCAGAAAATGCAGCCTTGCAGAGCGTGATGGTAGGTGGCTCTTCATGAACGTGACTCACTGCTGAGCATTTCTAGCTGCCAATTTTTTGCTGCTGTGATGATGCTAGGCCAGAATTTTAAAAATGAAAAATTTTAAATGTCGTTTTTATGTAAGAGTTTTAGAAAAGGAAGGATTGGGTGCAACTGCTATCATAGCAGTATGTTAAATGTTTTTTCATTCTGTTAAATACGTACGTATATTAAACAAATTTAATTAGCCTACTTAGCAAATGAGTTTCATTGCAATCAGCGAACATAATAGAGAACGCAACGTTTGATCATTAGAAATTCATGCTGATTATTCAAAGAAACTCTGGATAGAACCATGTACAATAGATGTTCTTCATGTCCAATAATACGTACTTCCAATTTTTGACGATCTTCCAAAAAAACTGTCTACTCTTTAATTTCCATAAAAATATGAATCAAAGAGTATATAATAAATGCTCGTCTCGTTTTGCTTATTAATCTTTTCACACCTTTAAATTTATGAACTTTTTTCAAACTCACTTCTTTTCTGCAAAACAGCGCCATTTTTCTAGTGAATTAATTCCACTTGCAAATTTCGACAGTACTGCACTCGTCGGAATGATATTATTTTTTCCATCTCTCGCTTAAATGTTTCACGCATAGCTTTACTGACGATGCATTAACGATAAATTTCTTCAAATGTGTTGTCTACATTATGTTCATTTTTTAGTGCTGGCCTTAACTCCTCTGACCCCAAAATGTAGGTTTAATGATATGAACTTAAATTTGTCTCCTGAAAAATAAAAAACGGAGTTTTGTTTCGACGTGATTGTCCAACACGCAAAATTTGATCTGCCATGAACGGATACGTCAACCTCTGCCGACTCTTGTCTTGTAATTGAAGGCATAATCTCGAATGATTTACAGTCACTGCGATGCATTTTCACACCTCAGTTGCAACGGTTAAAACTAGCAGTACAGTTTACAATAAATGTATGATAGAAAATGAACACTACATCAATATGAACACTTGACGTATTTATAGCTCATGCAACACAATGTAATATATATATATATATATATATATATATATATATATATATATATATATATATATATAGTGTTTTCAATAAGTTAGAGATTCGAAAACAAATCCGAGGAAATCACCTTTTCATTAGAGAGACTAGAGATTTGAAGTCATAACAGTTCCTCCTACACATTAGGGCCTTGTGCTGTCTGGGAAGGAGTAGGTCTCATTGTTATAGATTTTAACTCGCAGTGCTAAAATGAATATAGAAGAATTATTTTCCTGGATATGAGTATACATGGAAAATAGAGCTTCAATGGAAATGATTCAGTAAAAATTGCTCGTAGAGGATGAAGCAACGGCACACCGAAAGAAACTGCACTATTTTACTGTTACGACATGGTCATTTGCTGCATAGGATCAATGTGTACTTTGACGTCTGTAGGGAAAACTGATGGTCATTAATTTCAGTGTTGGTAACACGCAGTTGTGTGAATTAAATGTAATTATTTTTCATTGTACTCTGAGTTCCCTTGTCATTTGTGATCCTACCTTTGAGCCTGAGATATTTCACACAGCCAAACTGCAGCACAGTCTTGGTCAATACTGAATTATTAAGCCAACATACTCGTATGTTTATCTTAGTTACAAATTGGCTCGAGCTGAGGCTTCAAAATGTTTTTTCTTTATCTTCTACCGATAATTGAGATTGCATTTTTCAATACCATACCAATCTTCCCATTATGGTGCCATATTGCTGTCTGAACGACGAAAAATATAATCGTAGTGTTATAATAATCGTAGTGCTCTCCACTTGTTTTACTGGATCATGAAAATAAAACGTTGCAGGCGTTTATAGTCTCAGTATCCGGGCGATTTCCATCGAATGAGTTGGAGGGACGACCTTGTTATTTTTACATGTATCACGTATTTTACCTTGTATTATTGTGCGTTTGTACATAACATCTATCATCATTTGTAACATACTTTAGAAAATAAAAAATTTTCCTTGTAGGTATCAAAGAATGTTTCTAAGTTTCTGCTGACACTGGATGCATGTTACGACATAGTCAACAAAAATGTAGTCGAACTATCGTCTTTTTTGACTTGTTAATTCTTGAATAAACTGATAAGACTTCATCACTCCTGAAAATTCGTTGAATTTCGATAAATAGGAATGTGAAAATAATAATTGTTTCAAACATGTGCGTTCACATTGTTTGGCGAATTACAGAAGTTGGTCCATCATAAGTGCAATCTAATAAACGGGACTAAAAGTCGAGATCAAAGTAGCAGAATAATATTTGTTTGTTCATCATAAGTGTGATGCTATGACGTGCTTCTCATTTTTCAAATGCTGAACGAGATCTGAAAATGAGTGCTACAGAAATAAGTACTGTAGGTCGTAGATCTTTTGCAAATGTAATTGTACGTTGAATCTAATAACTATCATTTTTTTTTCCTGGATATTGAAAACAACAGTATTGCATGTATTAATCGTGCTATATGATGAAGAATGACAAACGTAAGATCTCAAGAAATATCACAACTTTCATGCTTTGTTTTAGTATAATATGTTTGTGAAATTTATTCCGGTTGATGGTGTCCTAGTGAAATCAACAGTGGCTGCATTTTCAACTAAATTTAGGTGGTCAATACAAAATTTTAAAATTATCTACTTTGTCTTCAATAGTTAACGTTAGAAATGATAGGTCATTTTACAGAGAAGGGCTGGAAAAGGAAAGTTAATCAATCTCTTGAAGGCTACTCATTATATAAACACAACTCTGACTTACACTTTTTCTTCCGTTACGGGAACCAGATACATCGATCTATGCGTCATAAGATGGGAGATAGTATTCATTGCCTTGCTCCTCTTAGTCTTCTAATGTGGTTAGTGTGTATTCATCCTTTACATGAACCATATGGACCGATCCATGTATCATAAGACGAGCGATAGTATTCATTATCTTGCTCCTTCTAGTCTTCTAAAGTGGATAGCGCGTGAGAAGCCGTGACCCCCTGACGAGCTGCTCATGCCGCACGCGTCCATAAGCTTAAGAGAGACAAAAGGGCGCCACTGACCCGGAAAACAATCGAGCAAATGGCCCGCTGCAGGCATTCACTGGCCATCCTTTGCTGAGATTTATTAGACATTTTGAGTGGCTTACTCCATGGCTCCAGGTCAGCAAGGGTCGCCCCTTTGAGATGGTCTGCCATACTGTAGCTTATTATTAGGTTTCAGCCTTGCGCCCTAAATAACCCCACATATAGGAATCAGCGTGAAGGGTTTTGAATTTTTGAATTGCTTCTTACAAAGTCTGTTTTGAAGTGTTTAGGGACATATATGTGAAATACATATTTCATGTACGTTGTAGATGATAGAACTTTATTTTAAATATTGTAACTGTGCTAGTTAGTTTTACGAGGACCCTCGCTATATAAAAAAAGCACGGAGCAACATTGATTTTTCATTTTTTTCAGTCTCAATTTCATGTTTCTGTTCTAACAGAGATACCGGCGTTGTGTTAGCATAAGCTACATCAAAGGGTCTTGGAATCCACCCTATGTCTAAACTGCTTTTCAAAAGATTTTAAATTATCATCGAGAATCTTGCAAAACTTTATTGTTTGTTTTAGCGTCATCACACTAGTTTGTCAATAAAAGCAATAAGTTAGGGTCACTGTCTAATAAAGTTATGAACTCAGCTGTGTGACCTACATACAAAAGTGTTCTCAAACTATCGAACATGGCGTACGGGCAGTTTTTTCCTGTGTGTCAGGGACAACTAATGTATCTTAGTAATATTAGTTTGTATCGGCAGCTAACGGCTCGAGGACCAGCACCGGTCCGCGGACCCGCACCGGTCCGCGGACCACCACTTGAATAATACTGACCTACACTACAGTCACCATCTGAACTACCATGCGTAATCAGCATTGGCTTCCACTAACCGAGCCACTGAAGAATATAAAAATACCACTGTTGAATGATTGATTCTGTCTCCAGTACAAGCTTTTCTTCATGATGTCTTAAAAGCACTACATATTTTTGAGTTAATTTATGAAGTTTTGTCATGATCCAGCAGAAAAAAGTTTTCAGCATTAACTCTTTCAGTCAGGAATTTTATATATTACCTTATCAATGACGAGTCATTTTAGATATTACCTTATCAATTAGTAGTGATTTTTGATATTACCTTGTCAATAAGCAGTAATTTTAGATATTGCCTTGTCAATTAGTGGTATCTTTAAATATAACCTTATCAATAAGTAGTAATTTTAGACATTTCCTTGTCAATACGTTTCAGTTTTTAGAAATTACCTTATTAATAAGTAGCTTTTTTTCAGATATTATCTTATCAATAAGTAGTAGTTTTAGATATTACCTTACCAATAAGTATTAATTTTAGACCTCACCTTATTAATAAGTAGCAATTGTAGAGATAACCGTATCAATAAGTAGTAATTTTAGACACTACCTTAGAAATAAGAAGCGATTTTAGATATTGACTACTCAGTAAGTAATAATTTTCTATATTACTTTATAAACAAGGAGTAATTTTAGGTATTACCTTATCAATAAGAAGCACTTTTAGATATTACCTTGTCAATAAGTGCTAATTTTAGACATTACCTTATCAATAAGTATTATAGAAATTTTAAATATTACCCTGTCAATACGTAGTTATTCAACAGCTCACAGAAACACCACACACTCTTCCCTCACTGTTTTGAGCCACACGGATTTCCAGTAATACCAGTGACCGTTTAAGCATAAATCAAACATGTTTGTATGGCATAAATACAAGTTAAATAGCAATTTCTGAAGTGTCTCAGGAGTAACATAAACGGAACAGCACGAACAAAAGGTTAACTCTCACTAAAACTATTAAAATCATTCTGTTGAAACTACTATGTCACATAAAACTTATGTTCTTACAAGGTTATGGAACTTAAGCCTTCTTATGAATCATTTAGTTTATCACTACTGATTGAATGGGGATAATGATTGCTTGAATACGGATAAATCAGTATTGTATTCTCTTTTGGATTAATAACTCACCTTCTAGTATTTGGAAAGTGCAAGGATCTACAAACACGACTAATCACTATATGACGGTGAAGCTGCTGGGCTATAAATCTAGTGAGGAATTTCTACAATTTCAATCAATTTATTTTGTCTGACTTCAATTCTAATACCCTGTGTCTCTGTTGCTTGATTTATTTTGATAATAATTTACGAAGAGTAATGCTCCAAAATTATACTAAACATCGTCATGAATTTCATCAGCCTTGGCAGCATCTACATTGCGAGGAGCATGAAGACATTACACTATTGGACTCTATAGGTCTAGACAATAGAACGAGAAGTCCATATAGAGTCGGGCAGCTACCGTGCGTTGTCTCTCTAATTCAGGCGCATTTCTTCACGCTACCCCACTCGAAGGTCTCTCTTTATGGGCCATTTCGTGAAGCGATCCACGTGACCACTTCCTAAACTCGTGCTGCAAAACAAACGAAAAATTAGTCACTGAAACACTGGAGTTGGAGACCAGGGCTTCAGCAGACTGTCAATACGGTCCGTGCCTGGGAAACTAAGCGTTAACTGCCGTCCCAGCGCCTCTGAGTTCAAATGGTCACCAGTCAGTCCGTGTGAATTTTGTGGGTCCATAGAGGCTTTCATCGTCTCTCAGGAAGTGCTTCAACGTCCAGAATTGATTTTTGAACCTGGATTTTGCACAAGCTTCTCACTATTTGGTATTACCTAACGTAGCAGCTTGACCATATGAGATGGCTACCACTACAAGTGTTATACCATGGGTATTGTGTGCAGTTTTAATTCAATCAATTTATCTATTTCAAATGTGGCCCACACTCACATTATTCATCTGAAATGAATGAAATGTAATTAGCATAAGACACTTTTAGTTACACCACAATTATCATATTACTTCACCAACTCACAAACTTGAGAAGTCTATCTTGATTTAGTGAGACAGAGTTTTATGTAAAGTTACATGTAAAATCTTTAAAACAGCATTTGAATCATGAGATTGGTCTGCTGAAGCTTCATGCAATTAGAGTTCTAGATCAAATGAGAAGATTTAAAATTTACTGTTCCAGTTAGTCGTCATGCAGGAGAGATGAGACTGGAGTGCAGTGATCAGAGGAGGTTTACTCTAGTCGAGATCTCACTGAAGATAACTCCTCAGCCCTGGCATTTGTAATTAAGAATATTCAACATAATTGAAGTGGATAAAAGATTGATACGACAAGGCTGAATAATATAATTATCTTTCTGTAAATATGTCGAAATTTTCATCAATGAATACACACTCGAGAATATATTTTATTTGCTTGTATATCCTTTGGCCTTTTCTGTTTTTTGTCTGTTGTTACAGCGACAAGCATTTCGTTGGCAGGTTTTATCGACTGTTTGTCATGCAAATTTCACTCTCTTGGTTTTCATATTTTTAATATGTTGATGCAATATGTGCTGAAACAAATGCTCGTGTGAACAGCAGCCAGTAGTCTGCTCAAATCACTCTATTTGACGTAAAAGCTTCAAAATTGTGAAATGATGGCATTTACATCCGTAAATCATTTGCACAATATCGAATGCATATTAAGTTTCATGTGGAGACGTCAGAATGAAAGTAGTTCATATGGTCTCAAATTTTTTAATTCGAATTTTTTCTATTAAAGGTATCTCAAAAAATATTTCCTTCCATAATTCACGCTTCGTTTTCTAAGAATCTTGATGATAGAGTCGTTCTCATCGTGGAAACTATGCATATTTTTGTCTAACAAAATTTTACGAAGTACGATGCTATCTGCCTAGTAAGTTATAATATACAGTATGTTCAGGCTAACATTCCCTACTAGTACATCAATCAGGCTTCTTGTTCAAATTACTGAACAGGCTTTACAGTGGCTACTTTATTTATTACTTGATTAAGATTAAGGATGAATAATTTTTTGGGTCTCTTAAATTTTGGTTCTAACAATTTTTTAGAATTATGTGTGTAAGGTTGCTTTATTAAATGAATCATGAAAAAGGGTAGGCTATTTTTTTTAGTTCACTGTCACAATGTTCCGCAAAAAAATGCTCGTGAAACAAAATCTAATGAATTGTAAGCAAAAATATACGCTTTATCACCAAGTACCATTCTAAGATGATAAATTAACTGCACTATGAATAATAAGTTTACTCAGATAATTTTTAAAAGGACAATCCGAATTACTATCACATAATTTAAACTACCATTACATACTATCTATCATTACCATCTATTATCATAACAAAACATTACTATCCATTCACTCACATCACCGCAATCAACCACAAAATAACACCGTGTACAACTATATGAAATTCCCCTGAGTTCAAGATTCGAAGCGACTGCACCAGAACTGTGAGTTTGAGAGGCGTACTCAGCACACACTCGACTACTGAAGATCACACTGCCGCATTCCCTCAGTAATGAGGGCCCTCTGAAGTAGGTCTCTCTGCCCTCAGCAGGTCTCTGTGTTGGATGCTTACTAATGACAGCAAGGGGTGACCCTGTTAGTTACAGAGCACTGGCATTACTGGCCTCATTACGGCTTCCTCTGCCACTCTAACTTGCTAGAAGTGCTTTACTTGTTGGCAGCTTATACAAGCGCAATAGTGTTAGATTGCGACTTAGTATCTTTTAGGAATAATACCAAGCTTCAGGGGTATGAATTTCGTTGTGTAACCTATTTACCTAAGAAGAACATGTCTTGTTACTCATAGATTTGATGAAGTATTTGCTCATAAACTCCCATCAAAAAAATGATGAGCCTCTCATTAACTGCGTACTAAATGAAAAACTAGCATGTATGGAAATAGGATAAGTTAAAGAAACTCGATTGACATACGATAGGACTGAAGAAACAATTGAACGTTTCGTTCTTCAATCGCTACTTTGCCATAAACCATGATAAAATTCAGAAAAAGGGGTAAAATCTTCTGCAAATGTAATAATAATGGAAGGAAATTTAAGCTTTGAGGAAAAAAGCCGAATAAGTACTAAAACGCATCGCAGCGAAAAAATATTCCAGCACTAACATACTGATGTATATAAAAACTTTTCCATTGAGTTTCAAAAATTCAAACAACATGAAACAGAGCTATCTTATAAGCATTGCTTTCTGGAACAGATGTAAATCGGCGGTTGCAGATTCCCGAAATGCAGATCGATTTATTAATAATTGAAGCGAGCGATGTTCCTGACGAGTCGAATTTTCACTCATTCTCTCTACAAAGTTGTTGACGTCTAAATGCAGCTAATTGTTAACGTTCAGTGTTGATTGCATTGTTTCTACTATGAAAGACCGAGAAGGGTTAATGATTATCGAATTATTAGGGCAGTCACATAGCAAAGTTCTCTCGGCTAAGTCGTTTTAGAGCTTGGTAGAACCTTGAGTATGTATAGCAACGATTTGATGGATACTGGTGGAGGTCTTGAGTATTGAAACGGTTATATGAATGCTGTTAGAGGTCACGTTACTATCACACTCCAGGCATTGTACCTCGTTAGTGAATGTCTGTCGCAAGATGACTGTGCGTTAATAAACACAGCTCATACTGTACGAAATTACTATAAAGAGGACAGAAAATGTCGTTGATTCCTCTGATCCTACTTTTTTATCATCCCACTATATTATTCAGCATATTAGGTACGTGTTCGAGAGACAAGGTGAAAATTCGTTCTTCTCGCTTTCGTCTTTGGAAAATCTGCAGCATATTTGTTCATGGAACATTTCTTTGCATAATGTCTGCAAGTTCTATGAATCTACTTTAAGACTCATCAGGCATGTTATTATAGATATCAGACCGAAGAACCAAATTTTTGTTGAACTTGTATTTTAACATTCAACACGTTTTTTTAATTTTGTATGTTAAATGTACTGATTTGCTGTGAGCTTCGTAAGTCACCTTCGACGCTGAAGTGACCCAGTGACAAAATGTATGACTGCCAGATATCCGGCTCGAAAAAAAAAAATATTTAAATCCACTCGTGAATTTTAAACCGTGAATTTTCCGCACTTATCTTCAGAGAAGCGTACTTGTTGTGCTGTTTCTTAATATGGATTCTCAGCATAACCAGTGTTATTTTTGTCCAGGTTCGTTCATCATAGTCAGTGACTAAATGATTTATCAATGAATAATTATGAACGTATTTCTAATGGACAACTTTTTAAAAATGGAAAATGTCGACGATAGAAATCAAATTGCTAGGTTAATTAACACGATTTAAATTTAAAATTTTGGCAGATTCGCTATTGACATACATAGCGTGGCATAGTTTGTTCAGAGTTCACTGTGCTTCGCTTAAAATATTTTGCATTTTGAATGTATTTTGAAAACACTTAAATAATAACTGCTTGCAAATGATCGTTTTCGTACAAAGAAACGAGTGAAGTTGCTTATTTTTTCGCGAATTTAAAACTTCCATGTATTTTTTTTCAAATTGTTAGGCCATGCATAACGTAGCAAAGGCTCAATAGATGATTATCGCAACGAATATGGATTAAATTCATAAGAATTGAATCATAAAAATTCGTTACTTTGTTGTTGGTGCATATACGAGCATCAATTTAATCATCTCCTATTCCTCCGCCAACTGTTTTCTAGAATTCACGTCCATCATATTTCCCAAACTCTCAACTTTGGATTTCGTGCGATAAAATAAACGGTTCTGAAATTTTAAACGTACTTTCTTTTAGGTATTGTTGCTTGCTGACCATCAACATGATACTCGTGTAATCCGCTTAGTGGTAGGGCGTGTCCGGTGCAAACATCGATTTCATTGTAAAACATCCGTAAAACAAATGCATGACACGTGTAATTTCCCTCTTTTAGAGGGACGACGGAAACTTTGTGCAGTTTAGAGGATTATTGGCTGTTTGTGACAGCGATCACGGGCAGATGCAGGGCTTTATACGCGTGTGCTGACCAATATGACTGAACTGACCATGTGTACAGAGTCGGCTTCTGGTCTGCCAGCGCGTGCATCTGGGTGGGAAAACTGCATCACTGAAGATGTGGGTCCCTGTCACATAAGACCTGCGTTCCTAAACATGAGTCGCTGAATATATTTTAAAGTTATGATGCATTGTAGTTGTTATTTCAGTCACTTGAAAAGTTGATTAGAATGTTATATTCTATCAAAATGAATTACTTTTATCGGATCAAATGAATAAATAGGCCTAAATTTATCATTAGAGAAATGAACTCCACACGATTCAAAAGCATAAACATCGAGCCTGGTACGTAGCTGAAATCTGAAAAAAATCAAGTAGAGTTGCACCAAAAGGAAATATTCGATAAAAAGAGTCATCTCGGCCATTGTGAGCTTTGAATTATTTGAATGAAATTAAAACTTGGCATGAAACATGCCTATCTATTGCAGAACTTGAACTCTCCTTGTATATATTTCTAATAATGATGTGATCTGGTACTGATGCTCAACAAAATGCAGTGTGTTTGTAAGCTCACTTGGGTTTATTAATTTGCTAAAATTTTTTGATTGCTTAACAAATGTGTGAACTAAGCAAATTCAAATCGCATATTCATAAGAAGAAATAAAAAATATAGTTAATCGTTTTCTTAGAAGTTTAAAAGTTGAATAGTAAGAAACGCATCGTTAAAGTTGTATTGCTGAATAATTTCTCATGAAAAACAATGTATGAAGGAAAATAAATATCTTTAATTTGTTTTTGCGTTCAGGCTCCTTGAAAGCCTTTTAAGCTGCTTTTTTCATCGACCATCAGTGTAAAACATTAAATTTTAATTAAGAAATTTCTACCTGAATGGTATTTCCACCTGTGTCTCTTTTTAATGCAAGGCTGACTATAATTTTTTTCGAACAGAGATGAGAAATGTTGACTTTAAAATTTGATGCTAATTTGTGCAGGACATTTGTTAGTTAAAATTTCAGCAGTTTGGATCCATATATTTAAAAATTTGTAGCATAAAATGTTACTTCTGGACATTCTCTTACGCTTGATTCTCATATGTACGTTCCTTGTTAACCGTGTATAAAGCTATAAATAACGTTCTGAGCACTGCACTCGTTTTTACTTAGTTACTGATTCGTATTCATTCCTGAGGTGTATTTATATTTTATTTATTACACCAATCAACTAAGCATCCGTGTACTGTAAGAAAAAAATTCACTACCGTTTTGATCTAGCTGTACCTTTTTATATATGTACATACATACTAACTTCTTGCATTCTCGTATAAAAGAAATGACATTTCTTTATCATAATGCGCTGAGAAACAGAAACATGAATAGCTTCCACTTAACCGTGCTGTATTCACCAGGTTAATTTTTCAATAACACAGAGCGCACAAAAAAATATTTCTGTGTGGTCAGCCTCGACCCTCCAACAAAAGTGGAGGCGATTTTGCCTCCTTTCGGACACATTTTGCGTGATAGAATCCGATTCCAGCAGGATTACGGACGCTTAGCGGGTGGGATTTTTCGAAACCAAGGGTAGGATTTTCTGAATACGAGGGCAAGGTTTTCTGTATGCAAGGACATGGCTTGAATAATGCATTGTCGGAGGAATGTTTGATATTCGCTTAGTAATAGTGGCTCGGCGGTGCAGTAAACCGAAGTAAACTTCGAATGTGAAAAAGCAACAGCATTCTAGAAGTGAAAACGCAGGACATTGAAAAAAGCACGAAAGAAAAAATTTGTTTGAAGGTCAATCAGTAAGTTCAAGACGGCTGTGAGGATAATTTGGCAGCATGAGCTCTACAAGTCCGATGCTGTGGTTCAGTTTTTCAACGCCTTCATTCTAGTTTCCATCTAATATAAAAACAGATATTTCCCGCCTGGAAGTGCAATGTATTATTTTTTTAAGATAATGTCATGATTAAGTAGTCTACTGTTAATGTTTATTGTGTCTATAGTACATTATATTGGTTTTAATCTTTATCTCACCAAATTCTATAAGGTTTCTCATTTAGTGTTTGTTCAACATAATTTAATTTAGCCCTAAATTACATGTTTTTTTTGTACTTTAAATGATTATTAACACTGCCTCCCTTTGTCTCTCTTAATATAATACTAAATTAAATTAGTCACTTATATATGTCTGAAGCGTATCACCAGCTACATTATTTGTATCTAATACTCATAAACCTTTTTATGGTTCTTGAGGGCAATTGTATTGTTCAGAGTTGTGATCAGTGACAGTGTCTGAAATTTTTCAAGTAAGCCCAACAAGACTCTCTTCCTAATGTGTGCAGTGATAAACTTGTCTGTACAATATTTTTTTTCCTAGCATCTACGATATAGTGGCTAATGTACGCTTCCTTTTTGAAACTAAATATAAAAGTAATGCTTCCGAGAGGCCTCCGGGATTTTGTTTCAGCCTTTCTGTAGATAGATATACGACTTGCATCAAAGTAAAAACAGTCACTTTTTCAGAGGGTGAGTGATCATCTGGCAGCTTAATTATTTTCTTGGGTTCGAGCATCAAACTGAAAATTTATACCAACCTTTTTTAACTGGAATGATTAGTTGAAACGCTGATGAAAAAGATCGTTACAGAAATCTCCTGGGTAAAATAGTCGTTATTTTTATCTTACCTGAGTGATTTGCGTCAGCTCTAGATAGCTAGAAATTCAATTTTTTCATTATACCTTTGGCAGTATTACGACTAAGACTAAGACTAAGCCTTTGGTGTAATGCTTACTCTTGTACAATTAAAATACGTAATTGGTTTCTAATATACCCAAAGAACAGCACTATGTTGCTGTTTGCAATCAAGAAGTAAATTAGTTGTATTTTTTAAATTTTCGATCAGCTCTGTAAGATACAAAACGGAATAAATATGTCGATAAAACAATGGGATTTAATTATTCATAGTTAGAAAGATTAGAATGACTTAAACAATGCAATTATGAAGTTAATGAAATAGTTGACTTCAAGCTAACTTTTTATACTATATATTCAACAATGTTTCTCTCTTTTACGTGCATTGCATCATTTGGACTTGAAACTAAGGTGAGAACTTTGTCATTGAAGCCTAATTTTTCTATCCATTCTACTTTACATCAAGGCATGAATGATTATCTTAAACAAGAATTAGTTTAGAATTGTCTTCATTTGTGTCAGTACAGAAACTCAAAAGTTTTCGACTCTCATCAAACACTTTGACAGTTGAACTTTTATGTATGGCTGTTACTGAATCAGGCTACCCGCAAAAAAACTTAATCATTTGATAAAGTTTGTTATTCTTTATCGAGTATTTTGTGTATCGAGTAATCTGGTACTAGAAACTAATTAACCGCGAGTGAGGGAAATATACATTTCCTCACACTGAATTGGAATCTAAGAAGAAAATGTGTATCTAATGGTTTTTTAAAAGTTTTGTGGTGCTTAACTCAGATACAAGAATTTGGCAACATGCTCAAGTTTTGTAATGCGACTACCAAATGAAATTCTTGAAAATTTGATTGTTGAGTCGTAATTTTAGGGTCAATTCAATGTTAAAGTCATAGTTGGAATGCCCTGTCTCAAACTCTCGTCAACACTTTGCGAGGTGTATTTCTTTGTCAGATTTATTTACTACTTTTAAGTATTTCGAAAACACGAGACAAAAACCTCAATTGTGAATTGAGTTTCATTAAATTCTGTTTTGAAGTTGTCTAAATACTCACAGTCGTAATGTTAAATTGATAATAAAAATTTCTCTAAGATCTATAAGAAAAGACAAATACTCGCCGTATGACAGTTATACTTGACAGCTGATCTTCTTTAGTGCGTCAAAAAATCTTGGGTGGCAAAAAGTGGAAATAACGTTAACATCTCACTCAAAAATACTCCAAAAATTGAGATCATGTATGAGAGATCATGAAGATTCAGAACATCTCTCCCTTGGTTATATATTTCCCTCAATATTCTTCGTTTCGTATCTCATCTCATGTTTTTGTTCCTATAAAATACGCAGTACATATGAGATATTTTTTATTTAAGAGTGAAGCTATATCATTCAAAATTAACTGACTTAGAATAATTATAGAATAAACTTCATAATTATTTCTCATAGTGAAAGCTCATCAGTAGGACGTCATTTCAATAACGAAGGGTTTTCTAATAACATATTAACTCTTAAACATCTCTCTGGGGGTATGCCGTAAATATTTCAGTTTTAAAAGGCTTCAAGTGTACTTTCACCATTAAATTTGTTCAATTAAATATTTTCTTCCTTCTTTTCTTTGTAGGGATATTTTATCTCTCATAAATTGCGCGTGTGCTCAGAAGTAGAGTTACTATGCATGTCCCATTCATGTGACTTCGATAATGCAATTCAAAAGCAGAAAAAACGACGCCTAACCTAACCTAATGTACCGAAAAGTGACACAAGCCTCCAATAAATAACTGAACGAAACTCAATAAGCTCACGTAGACCCTTTCTCTCTATTAACTCAAAAAAGAGCTCCTCCTGTTTTCATTTGAGATGGACGAGCTCGTAGGACAAGCCTGGTCATAAATAATCTTTTATTTGTTCAACGCCTCGAGCTCATGCGCTTTTGCTGATTTTTCTGAAGACATTTCTATTCATGAGCCACCGCATTTTGTTCTCTAGTCGATTTACACGTTGTGAAGCAACGTTTTTTGTCGCATGATCGACGAGTGGGTGCTTTTCTTTGCCATTAGACATGATAGAGATGCATGCGCAGGGTCGATAGTGCAAGAACAAATCATGTTTCCGGCATCCCTGAACTTCACCCTCATGACCGTATGTATTTGCGCAAAAATTCTCGAAAGAAAAATCGATTGTTGTTATTGGAGTTTGTTTGATCCTTGTCTTGTAAAACATTCTTCTCTCTTATTTGGAAACATTTTATCAACGTGGTGAATTTACTTTTGATTTGTTCGGTCATTGGGGGAATAAAATTTATCTTGCACATATTGTCCCTATTTAGTTTACCTTTGCAAGGATGCCCCATTTCTTCAGTGTTGCACGACTTGTGTCTAGTCCTTCCTTGAGATTTGTATAATTTTTCATTCCTCTTTCGGGATCTCTGCCATGAAGCGTCGACAGTAGAAGCAATGATGCTTGACAGTCGCCAATTTGTCGACGTGACATCATTGTTGCTATGACAAGGCGTAGCTACAGCCACTGCTGTAGTAAAACATCTCAGGAACTTCGGTTGCGTGTCGGTCGTCTAGCCAAATAGCAAGACTTGGGAGTGAACTCGAGTCGCTGAGATGGCTTGCCATGCAAATGAATTCGTTGTTCAACTGTATGATTCATTGATCTTGAGACACGAGATTTTTTTTTGGGGGGGGGGGGTTGGAAAGGAGGGCCAGACATATTTGAATGGAGATACGGTTGGTTACTGGTTAGTTTTTCCTTCATTTCGTTGTGGGTATTTCATTGCTCAATGTATCCAGAAAAGATTTGATTATAATAGATTCCATTTTCTTCGAAAAGTCTACCTTCTCGTGTAAGTTGTGAAACATAGACCACAGGTTATTCATTCTCTGTTTCAAACGATTGTCCGACTAAAAAATAAATTAGTTCCCATGAAATGTTGTATTAGTTTTATTCGGCAAGTATTTTTCAGTGGTTAAAAACCCTAACCTCAAGTCTCTCCATACATGCTACAAAAATATACTTCTCACAGCTTTCCTAGGACAGAAGCATAGCTGTTATACCAAGAATGGATTTCGCATACACTAGTCGAGGCTTTCCAGTTCTCTTCCCCCCCAGTCTAAGTTTTGTTGTCATCAGGTCGGAGCAGCAGACCTACTGACGAGTACATTACGTGATTTATATGAAAAATTGTTTAGTCATCACACGGATGTTGAGTGAGTTGAGTTGAATGAGTCGATCGCACAGTCGTTCTTCTCGCTGCGCTTTTACCTACTCGATCTCCTTTTAAATTTTACTTATAATGAATATAATACGTGGGCAAATAGAACATTGCTGTTGTGAATATGAGAATTCATGAGATGTATTGAATTTTGGCATAATCCACGGGTTTTTTGCGCCTCCATTGTACAATGAACCTCTCATTTGTTCGTGTACTGCGACCGGTGACTCCAGAATAGATGAAATGAGGCGATCACGGCATGCATTTGTATCTCTTTAACAGGAGCGTGTGCAGCATCACCGTTCTTTCTTCCCCTCCTGCTTCTTATGAAGCAACGTCTACAAAGTTCTATAATTTTTGCTTTTTTTGTCTCTTTTTCATGATGGGAATTGTTTGTTTTGTTTTCGATCAAAAGTGAGTATGATTTCATAGCTTAATTTTTTTGTTGTCTATTGAATTATTTAATTTCTTTATTGATGAAATTCATAGTCTGTCCCCATAGTTATAGTTCGTTTTGTTTCCTAAGTTCAGTTTCATGTCAAATGACATGACTACATGAAATAAATCTACGGTAATGGGAAATAATATTTTAGTACACTCCTCTAAATGTATATCAGCCCTACTAGTATCATCGTTGATTTCCAGTTTGCATTAAACAGTTTTGCTCAAATTGTGAGCCACTGGAAATTTAGAATATTTTGTAAACATCATATTTTGTGTCATCTATTTTTGTTACCTTGCCTTGTCGTGTCTCCTCTTTTCTATAGTTATCGTTTCTTCGTAAAATGTATTAAATGTACAATTAATCGGATGAATTACTGCAAGTGACAACCAAGAGTTCAGGTTGTAATTTTAACTATTTAGAAAAAGTGATTCATTTCATGATTAACAATAATTTTTCAACAATGAGCTATTCTGTACAAATATTGCCTGTGAATTATTTGGCGTAGAGTTGTCAATTTAGGTACTCAATCCTTATTCGAGATATTTTGATGGCTACAATAAATTTGATTATCAACCTCAATCGACTTGGACAAAAAAGCTCCTCCTCAGAAGACTTCATCTTCTTTTTATTCAGCCACATTACACTTTTTTGGACGGAAGTTGGTTCTGTTGTCAGCGACTTTGCGTAAAATTTGAGCTCTGAGCCACAACACATCGTCTAGCGGGAAAGAAGAGGAGCCTCCGGTTGGCAACACTGCGCAGTGCATTAGTGGCTTGTCGGGGAAAAGATGAGCGGAAATGACTAGCTTTAGTCACTGCTCGAACCTCCGAAAAAAAAGTGTGGGACTTGTTGAAATATTCCCACTTAGGCCCAGGAAAACACCTCCCTTCCAATTACGACACCGACGCAAAAAATTTGCGCTTCAAAGGATAAGTTGCGGGGGTTTTGTACGAAATGAAGTCGTCGGGTGAAATTCCCTCAGGAAAAAACTGAGGTGAGCCTCAAATTTCTATTGTAGAATAGAATTGAATTGTTGGGTAAAAGGCTTATGAACATCCCCGATCTTTGTTTTGCTTGTAATTTGCTGACGGGACTTTTGTGAGCTATTTAAATTTCCTTCACCTTCTTATCTATATATTTCTTTCCAGTAGTAGGTATTTGAAATCTGAGTTATCGACTTACGTAATTGGCTTTTAATTAGAGGGAAGATCCAGCATGCGCATGAATGCTCAATGTTGAACCGAATATGAACAATCCCAAAAAGTTTTAGATAATCGACTAGTAACTGTTAACTTAAGTATCGAGTTCATTCGCGATTTTTTAAATCCTACAGTCAAATGCAAGAATCATTTGTTCCTAGTTTATCGGTTGCGTCAACTAGGTACAAGAATATATTTAAATTATTTCAAAGCCATCAAGTAATTTCTAACAACAAACAAATGAAAAATTTAATATTTTAACTCTAATTCGACTTTGACCTAATCAGAACTAAAACTTCAATATTAACTTTTTGAATTCACAAATGTACACTCGTTTTACCATTATCATCTGAAAAAAGGCAGTAGAAACAACTTGGCAGGAATAATAACAGAAATGACAGAACAGGAGAATGACAGGAGTCAGAGCGGGAGGCTTGCGCTCTGTCAGTTTGATGCTTCATTCAACGACCTCCGCGAGTAAGATAATTATTCTCCCCTGCTCGTATCTCCAATATCCTCGAGTCATATCCCTCCATAATAATTTGTTATCGGTCATGTCGTAGTGGCCTTTATGTTGCTATTTAATGTTTCACTAAAATATGGCTTGAGTTGTTTTACGACAATGAGTCGCTTTTACGGCAGATGCCATCACTCCGTGGCTCCTTACGACATGCTTCGCCAAAATGAACTGCGCTTTGAACTTTGATGCACCGCAAGCATTGGTCTTCAATGTTCACAGAATATTAATGTTCACAATGTCTTGCTTGTTGGACGCCAAATTAATAATTCCCTAGCGTAAGAAATGATTTGAGCGACAATATATACAGTGCGTATTTTGTGGAGTAAAAATTTAGAAGCTTTAGAATCACGGCACTGGCTAGGAAAAATTTCCCGAGAAAAACTCTTCAGTGTATCTGAAAAGATAAGCGAATAGCTGGACTTTTTCTCCGACCAGGGATAAAATCTAAAGTGTGACTACGCTTTTTGCAATGAGGATACGAGCATGGCATGCTACATGAATGTTGACTCGTCTACGGGGTATTCCTCTTCATTGTGCAATAAACATATAAAACTAAAGCATTATAGTTCTGCTTAAATTAGTCAGTTTTTTAAAATTACGCTTCAAATAAAAAAAAATTCTTTGAAAATTGTTTGAACATATGAGATATCATTGTTTTTTAATCGTGTTAGGACTATTTATAGAAGTCTCTTAATAGAGCAAATTACTTCCGGGTTTCAGTACTAAGTACTTCATGATTTCATCAACATATTCGTGAGTCTCTACGCTCCTGAAATTGAGGAATTGTCTGTTGAATTGACGATTTGTGTTTTAAAAATCAGAAAAACGGCCGAGTAGATATTATCGTTCATTTTCTAATGGAACACTCCTACGGATGAAATAAAGAATAACATCAGAAACATGCTACACGTATGATAAAAAAAGACATAAATAATTGAACCATCCAAACAGTTGATTCTTTAATTATATTTTTTAAATAGTTTCAGAAAAATTAGTCTGTTTGCTTTGTCTTTCTGTTAAGATATTCATGTGGCATTGAATTTCTTGGTTTCATAAATATAAACCTCAATACGTAAATAATAATACCTGTTGAAAACTAAAAATATTTTTGGAGTTGCGTATGTTCATTTCCAACGCTGTTTTATTATCAGCCTTAACTGCAGAACAAACAGCATTATAGAATTATATAGACTCACAAGTCTATATAATTAAACATGAGGGTAAAAAAATATTTTCTCGCATATTGACGGCAATATTCTATAATCTGCCGTCAACTGAATTGTAGCACAGCTGAACGGAGGCAATTACGCGAAGACATCGGCGTATGCCATTTGGTCGCGTGTTCGACGTCTTATAGGCACTTAAGGTTGACCGTTTTACACTTGATGGCTTGAGCTTATAACCATTCTGGAGCTGCACCATGACAATAATGGCAGCGTCACGCTACAACAACTTTGTATTCTCTCCAATGGCAACTTATTCCCGCCGATTGCATCGTAAACAACACCAAGCATGAGTTACCCCTCGAAACAACCACTTGTCGTTTTTTATGCAGACGTTGATAGGTCGTTTTCTTTTCTGACATTTTATGTTGCGATTGACGTGGACGTAACCTGACGAAATAGATAGCGATGCATTGCGTCCCTTCGTCGCTCTGAACGATTGTGAGCAGCAATAACTGGTCGCAGTGACGACACAGAGCCTCCACAATTTGGTAAAGATCGTATAAAAATGAGACATAACTACTCTACTTTTAATGGTAATCGCTGCCTCCTTCACAGCACTCAGGGAACATCTCAGTAGCATTTTACTGGGGCGAAGCACTTTTGGCTGGAAGTATACAGCTGAACCTAATTTCTAACATGTTTGTTTTCATATAATATTAGAATCATAACTTTTTTGTTATTTTATGAGAAACTCTCCTGTCCAGAGAACGTCACTGAAGACTGTATTCATTAGTACGAAATTCTAAATAATTCCATGTTATTCGTATATTGTAGGACGTACGCTTTTTAAAAGTGGCCAAATATACTCATTTAACTGGATCTGTCCCATATATGAGCATCATGCTTACGCACAGGGCCAAAATAGAATTATCACAACTTACCATAAGCTTTATTTATTTCTTGTGCATGATCTCTTTCATTCCAAACAGGGGATCACAGACAAGTTTGACTATTTGCACAGCGTTCTACTGTAGCGACTCATTACTTCACAAACATTTAGGCACTCTTTGGCTAGGAAACTGCTCTGTGAAATTTTTTGAAAATCGCACAGTTCGATAACTTTCACTGATACATTCTCGCTGTATTTAGGTACTTACAATCCTAAATACGAGGCATATTTTAAAACAAGAAGCACCAGGATACTTGAAACTATGGCCAGGTATAATACCAGCAGAGGTGACGATTTCCTTCCCTACTCGTGTTCTCTATTCACTCGGATCTCCGGTACCCATTCTTCTAATATCTTCATACCCACTTCCTAATTCATTCATTCATTTACCTTTCTGACCTCATTTCGTTCTTCATTCCTTTGTCATCAGTTTCAAACATGCGAACTTTAATACGCTAACATTACTTAAGGTTGCAAGCATAAACTTGTTTACCACATCTGACCATCGTAATAGTGTGTCTTCGCATCTCTACTTCTTTACCTGTTGTAATTTAAAGAATATTTTGAAGAACATTTAACATTCTAAACGTTTAAAATTCTTCAACACTTTCTAAGTTTCCGTGTCTACAAACAACACAAAACGGTCAGCACAATTTCATTATCATTTGGCATTGCTATCATACCTAGATTTATATCAATCAACATTCATATTAAAAATCTCTACACGGTTGTTCTTCATGCACTGTGCGCTTCACGATCTATGATGTACGACTCAGAATACTAGGAACATCCCTTTTTTTCATTGTATCTCCATTCAGTCAAGCATTCAATCTTTGAACATTTTCATTTCCATGTACAACAACTAGTCAAGCTTTCACTTAGATTTTGATTGGGAATAATATAAGAACTGAATACAAGCACGTCTAAGAAATAAGATGATGAACCATGTCTTCAAGCTACATTTTTCGTAGAAATCAGCAAATTTATTACGTATTAGCATGTCCAAAACTCTTAGAAATCATAGTATCTCATATATAAATAAACTTGCAAACATATTTCATTGCTAAATGATGATGAACACTTTATAAAAATTGTTTAATTCTATATAGTAAATTCATATAACTTTGTTTCATATTTCGAATCTGAATCCGGTTGTTATAAGTCTATATTATACCTCAAATCGTTGGGTTTTCTTGTGTTTTTCAACTAGAGAAAGAACACTGCTCACCAACTCGTCATCTGAAAGGCAACTCATGTATAACGAGAGGCTGTAAAATACAGCAAGCACATTCAACGAATGTGGTAGGAGTGATAAGGATTAAATTTTTATATAAGTATACTAATTCACAAGTTGATTTATTAAAATTTCATGCAATCTTTTCTGTAATTGTGAATTGCTACCTTTTGTTGTCAATGAAAGTCTGCAAGTTTAATTTATGAACGAAATTAAGGAGGTATGCCAAGTGACATTTTGAATTTTCTACAGTTTTACAGGCGTTTTGTAATGAAATCTTATTTTCGTATTCTGAAAGTATTAGCGTACACAGCCATTATCGAACCGCAATTGTGTAGACATCCGAATTACAATTAACGTATTGGTAGAATTTTAAATTCCATTCTCACATGCTTTTAATTTATTAACGTTTTTGTAGGATATCATTCGCTGACTTTTTTACTTCTTCAGAATTATTCCTGACTTCACGCACTTTAATTTTCGCAGACACCAGACTAGGCTGTTCCCACTAATCCTATAATTTCTTGGACTTCGGTTGCTAGTCGTAATCGTTTAGTCCGTAAAGAGCGGCCACTCCCAATGTAAGTGTCACTACGTAACACTATCAGCTCGGCTATCTGCATCGTCAGCTCAACGATCGTCGCCTTTTTATAGATCTTGTGAGCAGTAAAAACGACGAGGATGTTGCCGTAAAAGCCACACTTGAGTCTAATCTCAACAGGAGCCAGATTGTAGTTTTGGCCCGTAAATTGGCCGACCGAGAAATAAAGCGAAGGCAGTAAAACTGTCTGGGCGTCTTCCAAGTGTTGCCAGCCAGCATCTGTACATACAAACCTTCATGTCTGGAGGTACTCTCTCCAATTGAAACTCCTGAGTGACACATTTCATTTTTGAGAGCCATATACAGGGCTTAAATGTGGACGTGGATAGGCTTTCCCACCAATGAGACATCTCTGTACCTAAGTGACTTGGCATGTTTTAACATTTTGTCCATATTTTAATGCCATGGGAATGGGAAGTTTTCAGTGCGTTCGACCACCATGTCTTAACTTTTACAATGTTATGGAAAAATGATGAGCGAAATCAAATTTTGAGCTGACAGGGATTGATTTTCAACGGAACATGAGAACTTTCCACTCGTGGAGCCTCTTAGTGATGCATTGCTCTCCTTATCAGCGTACCTTATTAAATTAGTGTTCTTAAAGCGTTACTTCATCAATACGTCTTAGGGTCTGTAATTCATGTTGTAAGAGGCTGCTTTGTGTTCATAATGAAGTTAGGCCTTCATTATGTTATTGTACATCTGTCGTGGAATTTAACACCTCTTCAAGGTATTCAATCCGCATAGAGCTGCTGGATTGAAAGTGCGTTAATTGATTCAGTTTTCGATGCCATGTTCAGAAATTCTGTTCAGAGCAGAAACAAAAAAAGTTGACTAGCGGAGTTGATGACCTACAGATATTAGATATACATAATATATTGTTAGTCAAGTTCAAAATGTGCTTCTCCAAACCCAAATATGACTTAAAATACTCTTGAAATACAATGTATTAGCTATGATCGTAAGTCATTTGCTATTTTCTATCAAGTTTTAGAGTGAACTACAAAGTTCAAATCTTTAATTTTCCAGTGACCACTTTTCTCAGTATGTGTTACAGATGAGATAGATTTCGAAATTATTTCCTTACTGGAATGTACTCTCCAAGATACAAATGTCCAATAATAATTTGATTCATGAAATATCGTTTTTACAAATTAAACTTGCCTAGAGTGCGGATTTTTTACGCATTGGTGAACTTTCAATCAAGTTAAAGATTTGCCGTACTTTGAAAACTTTTTACACTGAAACTAAACATTTGGGGTTTTCAAAAAATGGTATCTAAAAGCCATTACTCATGTAAAAGACATATATATATATATATATATATATATATATATATATATATACTCAAAACAAGATGTTACTGTTCGAAAATTACGGTCGTACGCATGCACAATGAAGCTTGAAATCTTAAGAGAAATGATCGATTCCCTGACTACATGTCATCAGAAGCGTACAGGCTTATATATAGCAATCCCTACATTGACTGACGGAGTTTAAATAAGCATATTCTCTGAGGAGTCTAGTCACTTTAGTTTTGTTGTTTCTTGAGTCGGTAAAACCGTATTAAATCTCAAAGAAAAATTATACAAAAGCTAATGAACAGCCTCACGTACGTTTAAATACTTTTATTGCATTTTGTATGGATTCAATAGAGTTTGTGTTGATGTTAGATCGGAAATGCCGTCCTTCTATGTTCATTCATTTTCATTTTCAATTAATAAATTATTCTGGTAAATGAATTACATTCTGGAGAGAAAATTACAGTGCATCATCTCTATCATGGCCAACCCGAACGTTGTTACTTCTACATGACAGAGCCCGACCATGCAGCCAAGTGGGCAGTTTCAGAGCTACTGTTTAGGTATGTACATACATACATGTCCTCGTATGTGCTCATCGTCTCTTCAAACAATATGTTTATAGCTTGCGCTTCACTACTCTTTAATCTGTACAGTGAATTGATTGGCTTGAGGTTTTTTGTATATGTTTTGTACGTTACCTCCGCTTATGATGCTTACGCTTCTATCACTGAGCAGGACAACGACGTTTATCATTATATTGAAATGAGGGCAGGGCTCATCACGTGAACGCCAGCAATCACAGTGATTGCAGCTCGAGGCTATCAATTGAACTCCGTGAGATGAAAGACGAGCGTTTTGGCGATATTGTTACGGAATAGCTTCATAACTAACATTAGTGTTATTAAACAGTGTCTTTTGTTGTCATTCTGTTTCAGTGACGTCGGAACGTACTTTACATAGGAATCAGTTATTACGTCTCTGTACGTAACGTGTCTGTATTTGCATCATAAGTATTACTTTTACTGGATTTTTTTTAGATTTCTTTTGAATGTTTATTATGTGAATATTGCCCTAAGTCCAATTTTTCAAGTGATATACAATTACTTATTTCTTTTACTGCACCAGAACCTACTTTGTTTTTCTATTTTAGAAATAGGAAACACAATATACTCGTAGGCAACAGAGCTACATTTTTCTTTTCGTACATAAATCCTATTTATTCAAAGCTCTTTTCAGCATATACGTTCTTGCAACACTTTATGATTTAGATCAGATTGTGTTACCGACTAATATAGATTTTTGATTGAACACTGTTCTACTTAGATTTGTTGGACAGTGGTTTTTGTATTTAGATTTGTTGAGTACCATCTGATTTACGCAGCCTCTTTTACTTAGATGTAGGCCCCGAAAACAGTTATACTCGTCCGCGTAGATTGGTTAGACACTGTCTTTTCTTTACGATTTGTTGCAAGCAAATTTCTGAACAGTTGTTTGACAGTAACTTGTCTGATTCGTATGATATCTATCATATCTGATCTGTATGATATCGACTCGTCCAGGAACATCATTGTTTGAAAAATAATAAACACGAACTGAATTACGTGCATTCCGTGACTGTTCGCACCAACAGTTAAAATGATCCAAGCTCTCGTTTTTCACTGGCATTTTTTCAAGGGCCTTTCCTGCTTTGGAATTAGAGTTAACCGAAAAATTTTCAGAATTAAGTTTCACAACATTCAATCAATAGTTACTCCCGTCACTGAATTTGCGGTCAACACTGCAAAACATAGGCTTCACTTTTGACTGAAAACCTCTTTTCGAGTTGCACAAAGTGCGTTTTTCCTCTCATTCTTTCTTGCTATTCAGTGGAAACCTCCATTGTTGTCAACTTCCTGGAGCTTTACATAAATTTTCCGTTTTGTTCAAATCTGGGAGATGTTGACCTTCTGAGGGGCAATTCTAATTCGAAATTGTTCTCTGTGTTCCCATGAATGAGGCAAATACTTGCGGCTCCAATTGCTTGACCGGTTCCGATTTAGGGTTTTTAGAGCATTGAAATCTGGGATTAGCTCCGGCAGGGACAGAATGAAAGCTCTCTGTCAGCTTCGTGCTCAAGCTTGAACAAACTTCATGGCTATGAATAAATACAAAACCGAGAATGAGACGCAATTGGTGGCCATTGATGGACTTATCGTTTAGTGACACACGGTTGAGGATAAGAATAAATACGCTTCAAATTTCCATTGGGATACTGTGCACTCGCTTAAGTTATTGTAAGACAGCAAAGAAGACAACGCTCTATAAAATAGGGAATTAAGGCCAAAAATACTTTTTTTTGGTAATTCAATAAAAGGAGTCGCCACAGGTTTTGCTAGCCGTCAACTAGAGCCGTTTCGATAAACAAACTTACGAATAATTTTGTTGCATAACAACTGTTTACTTTTCAACAGGAAAACAGAGCACGACTGGACACGAAGTATAATTTGCCTGCAATTCATATTGTAAATTATATAAGTTCCTGTACACGATTCATCTCTCAACTTTATTCCTAGCCACTGCCGTTATACCTACATTTCAAATGGCTTTTACAGAGTAGACAACCTCTTATTTGTCTGAGAAGAATAGAATAGAATAGAATTAGGCTATAGGAACGAACCATCTGGCCCATTCTTGGGTCGGATAATTACTTCGATAATTATTCGGTTGTATACCCAAGTCCCATGCCGTTTTCTAGCCGCGTCAACCATGTCGGCAGCGGGATTCGAACCCGGGTCTTTCTGCTCGCAAGCAGATTCACTCACCAGTCGACCAAGCTGGTGATACCAGTCGACCAAGCTGGTGATGGAAGAAGAAGAGGGTAATAGTATACCACAATCAGCACAGTATTCTTATTCTTGCTAGCTTCGTAAATGAAGCCTTGTTATCGTCCTGTACGTGATGGTCTGAACCATGAAGAACACCAAGTGTCACTACACATGCTGCTTTGTTATTGTTAACAAAACAGTAAGTGTCACTACACATGCTGCTTTGTTTTTGTTAACCAAGCAGCAAGTGTCACTACACATGCTGCTTTGTTATTATTAACCAAGCAGCAAGTGTCATCAAACATGCTGCTTTGTTATTGTTAACTAAGCAGCAAGTGTCACTACACATGCTGCTTTGTTATTATTAACCAAGCTGCAAGTGTCCACAAACATGCTGCTTCGCTATTGTTAACCAAGCAGCAAGTGTCATCAAACATGCTGCTTTGTTATTGTTAACTAAGCAGCAAGTGTCACTACACATGCTGCTTTGTTATTATTAACCAAGCTGCAAGTGTCCACAAACATGCTGCTTCGCCATTGTTAACCAAGCAGCAAGTGTCATCAAACATGCTGCTTTGTTATTGTTAACCGAGCAGCAAGTGTCACTACACATGCTGCTTCGTTATTATTAACCAAGCAGCAAGTGTCATCAAACATGCTGCTTTGTTATTGTTAACTGAGCAGCAAGTGTCACTACACATGCTGCTTCGTTATTATTAACCAAGCAGCAAGTGTCATCAAACATGGTGCTTTGTCATTGCTAACTACAGTGGGGCAGCTCCGTAATACTTTTGATACCAAAGACAGGCTTAATTTTGTGGTACTCTTGTAGTGTTTATCCAATTGTCAGTAGGTTGGAACGATTTCATCTCGTGCTTTGATCGTAAGTGAGGGAAGTAAAAAGCCTTTATTTTCGCGATGGTGAAAAGTGAAGAGAAAATATAAGGCTATTTTAAACTTGCCAGAACTCTCTTTGTATTAGAGGTACTAAGTTGAAACGTAAAAAGCTTAAGCAAACTTGATTTTTAATTGTATTTACACTTGTATGTATCATCTCAAGCTTCCTCTGTCACAGTCATAGCAGTTTTCAACTCTAAAACAGAAATTCAGGGCAACCTTCATCAGTATTTCATTATTAATTGAAGAGGGTTCGAAGTGCTTCTTTTAGTTTTTCCAAAGATGTAGAATTTTTCTGGTGCTTTGAATATAATTTTCATCACTGAATATCATACAATTGCAGTTAAATTTTTAATTTTCAGTCATTTTCTTGAATTTTAGATAAAAACCAGACCTTTTAATACCGTCGTTTGCTGTCAGTAATTGGTTAATTTGAGGTTTCAAGTATTTAAAGTGAAGATCCCTTCTAATAATTTGTTTTAATCTGTTCAGGTTAACTTCTAATATCAGTTTTCTAGTCCATTTTGAATTATTTTCTTCATCTAGCAGGTATTTAACTTTGTCAGTGGTGTCTTGTGTCCGTCCTGTCAGTGGCATAACTGAACTTGGAAGATTGTTCAGAGTAATTTTTCCTTTTAATATCTGAGAAATCTTTTTCTTTCCCTTGGACCAGGCTTCAATCCATAGACATCGTTGAACTTCCTTCAGGTCTTTTCGATCGAACCTTTTTCTTCGTTTCACGTACAATAAATCTTTGTAGGACAAGAGTTCACTGGACCATGCCTGCAAGGGAGAAAATATCCATCAAATAGTTAAAAAAAACACGTCTGATAGAAAACTCTGGCGTGTACCAAATACAGGAAAACCCTCCAAATCATGTACTTTTAAATGATATTTTTACTGCTTCATACCCTTAATACAAAAATGTTGTAGTAAATTAAAAATGAGTATATACTTTTTGCCCTCCCTGTACTCCCCTCTCATAATATGGAAGCTGCTCTCGTATTCTAAAGGGAAATTAGAAAATTATTACGGCACTATTCTTAGTCACATTAATTTATTAAATTTTTTATGTCGGATATTTCAATCCTTATTCAGTCAATAGAATTACATTAATCACATGGTTTTGAAACTTGAGTCTTTCGAACCGAAACAACAATATTTTCTACCTCAACGAAGAATTTTTATTAGATCAGCACTAAAAAACATCTTTATTACACTACGCTAGGATTAAAAGCTTTGCTCGAGGTAGAAACCTGCGGTTTTTAGCCTGCTAATATTCGTTGTGTCAGTGCTCTTTATGGCTGTAAAGTCGTTCATATTTTTCCCGTTCTACTGTTGTATATATATATATATATATATATATATATATATATATATATATATATATATATATATATATATTGAAAAAGGGTTCCTCTTTATCTATGGTGTGCAGAAACTTTACGAAATGTACTATGTTTGACTTGCCTTTTTCATTATTTGATCCTCACGTAATTCTATTCCATGGACTTTGGTTCAAGAAACTCAAAAATGTTCGAGAGTCATTCTATTTTTGTTATTTTTGTAGCTCAATTTCGAACAATCAGATTTAATTCAGCTTCGCCAATACTTTGTCTTATCGATCGTAGGTCATCTATTTAGGCCCATATGGTCTTCTTCATGCGTGGAAAACGTCACATTACTCCTCATATGGCAAGCTCTAGCCCTCATGCCGCTCGTGTAATGAAGCACAAGTTGTCAAACCAGTACGGTTTGCTCTAATCTCATTGAAAATTTCTTCAATGATAATGCTAGTACATTTCTTGTCAAGGTGTTCCCGTTACAAAAGGCAAGTGTCAAGTTTTCGAAAGAGTAGGCCTGGCCTTCATTGTCAGGGTGTCCAGCATCCTGCTAATCAGCGGAATTCATCCTTTTAGAAAAACCTGTTCCTAGACTACAGTTCACTCTGCATGGCTGCTTCTGCTGTAGCCGACATGAAGTTTAACGCTCGCTGTACGTAGTATTTGATTGCAAGTGGAAACACGACTAGTGAAAGGCAAAGTGAAGCGTTTTAATTTTGTGGTCAATAAGGCAACGTTCCAGTAATTATGAGCGTTACGTCTTAGTAGATACTGTTTTTGGAGAATAATTTTACGGACTCGTAAAGTACATCTCTTCACCTGCAGCAACAACACGAATAGAAGCTAAGCTGGAAAGTTGGGTTCTTGTTTCCTTTTCAACGGACAGCACGCACAGTGCATTCATAAATAATCCATACTAATTCACTATGACTTCGGATGCGATAAAACTAAAGCAAGATCTTGAAGAAACTGCCTTCTCAAAGGTAGAATGTCAAATTATGCGTATAATCATGTATGTATAATGAAGTTAGGCATGTTTTAATGGTGCATTTTTTATATTCTGATAAGCACTGCAGAAGCTGTAATAATTTTGAATAACATTTCCACGTCCTGGGCGGTTACAATGGTCTGCCCTGGCTGCAGTGTTGCACTCACAGAACTGGCACAATAATTGCCCAAAGAATGCGCGTGCAACAACGTTGGTCTTTTATACCGTAAGCGCATTTTAAGCATCACTATAGAGCTTTAGATTTGTCCTTGTTTCGAAGTGAATGGCTGTTCAATGCAGGACCTTTGCTTCTGACGTCCTGTTCCTTCCGTGCTAACCACTGCTTTCAAAACGCTTTTGTGTTTTGCTGAAAATTCCTGGACTTTCTGTGTCGTCGCGCGTCTATGGGAGCCGAGTGGTATGCGTTCCCTTTTTAGTCTCATGGGTAGAAAAAAAGACTGGACTTTGGTCACCGCGCATGCAGCGGCAAAACTCTTTCGCCTTTCAGACTAGCGACTGACTGACGGTTTCAAATTACCTAGAGATCGCCACCTGCAAATTCGGTTTCCTATGGAAGGCTTACATAAACATTGATGTGGATGAAGACTTTGTCTAATGCTTTAAAAATATTGATAAACATGTTAGAAAGGCCTGTTCGAAGAATTTGTTTTTGCCTGCAGATGAGAACATCACGTTGATTCTTCCGTAGTTTCTAATGAACAATCAAATTAATTTGATAAATTTGCAGTGAACTTACCGCATATCCAAAAACTGAACGACGTGTTATTCATCTCAAAAACCATTTATTTTGATTCACCATTAATTTTCAGGACAAATAATTGAGCCAAGTTCCACCTAACTAAAAACACCATGCAAAAGTGAAATTTTTTCGCTTCATTTGAGTAACTCGCACCTTCATTGAATTGTTAAGTTCCACATAACACTGTACTGGTACACTACAGTGCCAGTAATTTATGCAAAAGAAGACGTTTGACGGTACTTCAGTTCATCACATGTCACTGAAAATTCTCACGCAGTCGCAGAGTTTTTAGTTAATTCAATTGACGGCTTGAGTGCCTGTACACAACGTGATTGGTTTGCCGTACCTGCGCAAATAAAATGAGTCGCTGAGTTGTGCAAAGTTGGGATTTCAATTTGACCTGTGAATGGTCGGAGCAGAAAATTAGAATGTTTTTGAAGTTAGTAAATGGAGCAATGCTGCTATGCGCTACTCTAGTAAAAAGCTCTACTCATGCGAACTGATTTTTCCAGCACTTTTCTGACTAGGTTTGATTTTACATGATAATTTGCGCAAACAAATTACCAGCAATGTGTTCACAGCGTGAATTTTACTACACAAAATAGCATAATTTAACTTAGGGAGGTTTAGTTAATGTTCAAAAGAGCTATTTTCTTGAATTCTGTCAGTAATAATGAAAATAATTTAAATGTTCCAGACGTCTAGTCATAATTACAACTATTTTCTGTTATTTTTACTTCTCGAGAGATCCTCACATAAACATATATATTTCTCCAGCTGCAAGCAAGCCACTTCTTCAGGGCAAAACGACTTATCTCTAAAAGAAGCATCATTTATTGTGTTATTTTTTAAGAGATTCATTCTTTTTCTTCTGGGAGGCTTTTACTTTACTCACGAGTGATGACATAGGTGCCTTATTCAGGCAGGATTTTGCATGCCTGAACGATTTTAAGGCCTGGACGATCCAAATAATTGACATTGACGAAATGATGCTTTCTAAAAGCATCTTCAGGCTCTAAAAGTGCTTTTCCCGTGTCGGACACTGCATCGATCTCGTCTAAAATCGAAAGAAAAATTGTAGCTCGGTGTTAGATTTGGTCGTCTCAGAACTGTGTGTTTATCAGTACACATTATTACAGCATAAGTTTCATACTTTGAAGGCGTGACCTAGCATTACCATTGAAGTAAATTATTATTTCATCTGATGTTACTTGTCGTGTCATCCTGTTAAATATCATGAATACGAAGGAAATGACAGAACTAAGATTTTTGACATATTTTCGAGAAGGATATTGCAATGGGTAAAAGTTCCAGGCAATGTAATAGTCTTCTCTATACCTTAATTTTACTTATCTGGTATGCTTCTTTGCCATTTTGAGGCACAGAACCAATAAATAGTCGTATGCTGTCCGTATGTTTGTGCAGCAGACTTGAACTCTTTCAATTTATTCTTTCTCGCTGTCGATACATTTGAATGGTCCAGTTTCTAAAAGCAACGCTCGGAAAAGACTTTTCTGCCCGCTATTGTTAATGAAAGCACTTCGTGGTTAAAAAATTGAACTTTTAATTACTTCTATAAAAACATTAGCTTAACATTTCAAATTATCTTTCTGTAAACAATTACTTCAGGGATAGTAGTTGGAGGGAGGCCATATAGCTTTGCTATGCGCATAATTATCAATAAACTGGTAGTTTTTGATCAGTTCAGTTTACGTATATTTGTTAATTGGTATTATTTTGAATTATTTCAAAGCTAAGTTAAGCGTCAAAAATCAGGAAGCCACGAACCAAGAATAAGGGAATCCTGGAATTAAGAATCTGGTAAGTCAGGGATCAGAAATAAGAGAAGTAAAAAACCAGTAATCTAAGAAGTCAGAAATCAAGAAGTTTGGGATCAAGAATAAACGAGACCAGAAATCAGTAGAGTTAAACATTCTCAAAAACGAGGTCAGAGATGCAATACTTTTTGATATATGAACGATTCCGTTTCTCCGTTTTCTATATCTTTTTCGAATATATTTGTACACCCCCAGAAATGAGTTGAATGCTTAGTGGATGTCTGTAATTAACATGTAAACATATCCTCTTCTACCAACGTTGCTATGACAGGAGGGGTAGAGAAAGTAGTTAATCGACACAAATTTCATGTAAAGCTACGGATTTCACAATAGCAAGAAGCTCCCTATTTCAACAAGATTTGCTAGCACTGGTTGTTTGAGATCGAGAGCCTCTGGTCATCCCATGTGTCAATGCCGGAAATATTTGATCGCATTTGTAAGATCGTCTACTGTTGCTCCATGGGCACGGCCAATCAAGGACATGCTGCAAATCACGTCTCTGTAACCCCATTAAGATCCATATTGTCAGAACAAAAGCTTCAATTCGCGTCCAAGTTTCATTTCAATCGCAAGTCTAATATTGCTTGTTGCCCGACTGATTGTTAATTATTGAGCGGTATCCACAATTCACCTGAATTCTACCATCTGCTCTTTACATTTCGTTGGCAGAGGTGGCCGGTCGCTTCAGGTTATTTCTATTGCACCTGTTATGGGAATTTAAGACCAAACATATCCTAGGAATTTATTTCACTGCGCTCGTGCTCCAAATGACGCAGAACGGCCCCCATGCTTCTGTCAAATTCATTACGGACTTGAGCGGATCGCTTTGTTTCATAAACGAGCTTCTCGCGACCAGAGCACCTCATCATTTACATTTAATGGAGCAAAAACACGACTAAATTGCAGCATTTGATCTCCAACAAAAGAACTTAAAAGCTTTTGCCTCATGATGTGCTGCTGTGCATGAATGACGAGGCTTGGCAGTACGCACGTCAGGCAGTATTCCACAATTTCAAAACCCGTTCTCATGTGCAACCAATATTGCAGCGTGAGATTTGTTAGCCTGATTCCCAGGTTTTGATGACGTTGAAATTCCATTAGTCAATACTCATAATTAATCGAGTGTGAAATGTATAATGAAGGTTCAATGTTTCGAAGACAACCCGTTATGTTTTCATTGGAAATGCCAATTTAAAAAGAAAAAAAGAGAATTCTGTTTATTTTGCAATCATTCCCTTATGATTCCGCTGTCGCACATGTTGTTTAATTATGCTTTAGGTAAAAATCTAATTACACACTCTATCTTTTCTATCAACGTATACGGGTTGTTTTACATAAAGAGCTTTGAAACTACGTCGTTCTTTCAATATTGATAACATCATGAAGTATGATTCGATTTACGGAATATTGGCGCGCATCCACAGGCATATGAAATGACTTTCTGACTCACTCTGATGTCCCCTTTGATAAGTGAAGACGCATCGCTTAGCCGTTGGATGTCGTGCTGGACTAATAGATCTCGTCTACATGCAAATGGATGTCATTTAGGGATGTTGAAGCATTGTTTTGAGCTCATTTGTACAGGCTTTTGAGGTGTTTGACATCGTGACATTGCAACAATTGCTTTGTCCTTCATTCTCGATGGAGATAATCTCTCCAGACATTACCACTAATATCAATCGCTTAGAATATTTTCTACTATAAAAATTGGAACGAAATGTAATCTTGGTTTTCGAGTTCAATTTTTAATAATACAGTGTAATATAACTTCATATAATGATATCATATAAAATCAAATATGTCTTACATCGAGTTCGTTTTAGGAACCTGCCAATTTAAATCTCTGCCTTCCATAGGAAAAAATTTCTCTGATCACGAAAATTTATGCTCTATTTTACATCTATATGATACATGTATCTTATTTTGTTCGAGTTATATCATACATGTTCTGATCTGATGCTGACTTTCATGGTGCAAAATTATTAACAGAGAGGTATTCGAAATTACATGGATGTTTATTTAGATAGGGTTATGGTAGTAGACATGAGCTTTACGTGTTGGTACTATTAATGTAAAGCAGAGAAAGCATTAAGAAGCAAAGACATACGTGTGAATAACGAAGATTTCCTTTGTTATTTCACTAGAATGAAATGCATAGAACTTTTTATTATATTATTACTTTCTTCCATAAACTTCTGATGAACTACTGAGCTCCATACATGTCCTGATGTACGTTTTGCTGCCATACATGCTACGGCCTACCTAAAACTAAGCTAACAGAGTCTTCTAACTGACAACTTAAGGTGTACGTAGAATTGCATGCCCCATGAAATTTAATTATTGAGCAACGGGATAAACTGACGACTTGTACCGGTAAATAATTACTTACCGCTATATAGTCGTCATTATAATCGAATTTGACTTGTAGCTGCTAATTATAATAAATAAATATGGTGAGCAGTTCAATTAATGCATCACAATTCATTCCATCCTAATTATTGCACAATTGACATACGTGTCATTATTACTAACTAAATTTTCCATGATAGCATCAAGAAATAAAAATTAACTAATTTCATCTCAAGTTATGACTGACATGCTGTAGTAGATGAATATAATCCAAGTTAATCTTTGCTAATTTACGGGCGTGTTAATTACCCTCCATTAGTAAAGATTAAGCAGAAGTAATTAATTCAGGATTTTTCTCAAAGCTCGAGGGTGCCAGGCAGCAGAATTTTTTCTCTTCAGGACCTCAGTGGTTTATAGGGGAAATCTTTTTAGAAAGGACGATCATTTGAAGCTTTTTATAGTCCGCTGATCAATGTAGGAGAGAATTATTGGCGGCAGACGACACTCGTCGATCCGTCGACAAATGGCCGGATAAGGCGTCTTAACAAACGACTTTTTTAACGACCAACGCTTTGACTCATTTTATGGACCTTCTTCCTATTTTTGGCGATGTTAGAGCATTTTTTTAGTATTGGAGGTCTTACATATAATAACCATAGTTGTTAATGCGCACCTTACTTCGATAAATTTTCAAACAGGTGCATTTATTTTTTTCAGAAACATGTACGAGTAAATAAATTACGTAAACCTCAGCTAGCATTTTCCGTACGTTTCTGACCTCTAAATTTTAAGAGACATCCCAGTATTTATTTCTAGCCACAGATGTGCTCAAAGCGGAAGTAGCTTCCTTACCTTTTAAATCGGAAAACTGCGAGGTTTTCTGTAGTTTCATGAGTGAAATAAGTTATATATGTTTCTTCGGTCGGTATTAAGCTTTAATACTGTTACTGTAACATCATGTTTCAAAAATATGTCATGATACCGCTAACTGGCTAGCAAAAATGGTGAAATGCATAAGTCATTACTTTAGAAATTTGCTAGCCCACCCATCACTTTGAAGTTAATTCTTCACATTGTGCTTCCAAGCTACTTATTATTTCGATGTTCTTTTAATAAAAAAATATGTCAGCTGCATGGTGACGTTTTATTCGTCTGCGTGAAACATCATAGAATTCCACACTGGAACTTTTGAGGAATATTTTTCTATTCCTTTTCTACAGTAATACTTGATTCCAAGTAATTCTCTGACATCATGTTAATGTTTCAGTTAAGAGAGTGAAATTTATTTTATGTATGATTTAGAAACATTTATCAAAGAACTTTCGAGATTACCCGACAGAAAGCAATTCAAAGCAAATTTTATATAACATCTGAATGCAGGAATACTTTGCAATTATTGACACCCTTTTCTCCTCATTCAACTGCACACATGCGGTAAAACAGTGTTATCAGGTATTTTTGGTTCATTGAAATTTCCATGAAAAATAGTCAAAAAACTGATAAGCACATGTTCAGGTTACAGTGCTTACCATGTGCGATCGTAAATCTACATTGACTTCATTTTCCTTGACTCGTGTCATCGTTCAATGACTTCTTGCATCCTAGCAAGATTTACTTCTGCTAGAAACGAGCGGTCATGAATGTACATCAGTTTCTGTACATGAATGTAGTTTCTAGTTTTATGAATAACATTTTTAATGTTTCCTGGCGATGAGATTTACCTCTAGAATCTATTTTTTTACATAACAAACTCACTGCAAGTGCTCTAAATTTTGCTGTGTGAGTCGACCGGAGCTTTTCCAAAACTCTCAATGTGTTTCCGTACTTACGTAGTCAAACAACTGAAACCAGTAGGATTGCTACGTTCTTAGGTCAATTTCAAGAGCTTAGTTTCTTTTTTCAGATAGCATCGAGTGATCCGCTCTTTGCCCCACAGCACGCAGGCACGTCCGTCTCTCCGTCGTAAGGTAGCGGTCGTAGGAAACAGCCCATAGGAAGTCCGTAATGTTTTTTATGATCTGAGGAAACAGTTCCATTGAAGCAATCTTGAACTATGAGGTCTTCTGTCCTCCAGCCCTCGGGATCCAGGAGGTAGGAGGCTTTTTTCAAACTTAATAATATTTTTTACATGTTAAAACAGATACTTCACTGGAGGCTACGGGCTTAACCCTTATTTCTTTAATTTTATCTCTCTAACTAATTTGTTACATGCAGTTTAATTTATTACCTTCTGTTTATTCGATGAGGTCGATAATAAGAGATTTTTAAAATTCGTGCTAATATACCCGGCTCCTAAAATAATTAATTTGATTCACAATTCGAGTTTTTGTGCTTTGTTTCTCTTGTCTCCAGCTTTTTGATTGATTGAGTATATGTAAGTAGAAAATTTTAATTCAATTTGTTGACCTGATAAGACACTTTTTAATTATGTATTGTCTTGTGTTTTTTCTAACAGGTATATGAGTGTTTTTCAGAGTTTTTTTGCCTCGTGAAAATCTTTCTGTATATAGAATAGAATAGAATAGAATAAAACAGTAGAAACGAGCCGTTTGACCCATTCTTGTGTTGCTACCCAAGTCCCATGCTATTTAAAGTGAAGGCATCATTCATGCACATACACCGCAATCACACAAACCCATTTCAGTCACGCACACGCACTTTACTCACGCACATGCACCGCAATCCTACACAGGCTCAAGGAGTTAGGGAAATGGAATCAGTATGTATCATGATACTAATACTAGGGTTCTTATCCAGTATTTATCGAGAAGATTTTTGAATGTGATCAAAATGCCAGCAAAAACGATGGTTACAGAAGCCTGGCTTCAAGTTGCGGTAATTTCAACTGGCAAGAAGTTTAAAGCCTGGCATGTTGTGAAGTTCCTTATTATTAGTTTTGGCCATTATTTCTGGTTCGCACGTTATCGTCTGTCGAAAAGCCCTTCCTGGGTAACATCGTTTAGACCTTTAATATATTATAGGACTCAATGAGTTCTCCTAGCAGTCTTTTTTGTTCTAGGATAAGCTCAAGTTGCTGAAAACGCCTTTCGTAGCTAAAATTACGGAGTTCAGGAATTTTTTCCTTGCTCTACACTGAATTTTATCTATTCTATTAATACCTCTTCGTACGGTAAGATACCAGAGTTGCATTGTACAGTCCAGATGTAGCTGGACCAGCATTTTATAGAGCTGTAATATTATCCTCTTTGACTTGAGCTCAAAGCTTCTTGCAATGAAACCAAAGATCCTGCTTGCGTTTCTGACGCTTTTTTCCAATTGTTTGTCATGCTTGCGATTTTTAGTGGTAATGATACAAAGAACAGCTGTGTCATTCATCGTGTGTGGGAAATACAGGTTATTTGCACCAATGTGCATTACTGAACATTTATCAATGTTGAAGCTCATTTACCAGATTTCGGTCCATTGTAACAGACGGTTGACGTCTGATTAGATAGTTACTCTGTCTCTCTCGGTGAAGGCTTTGTGACAGAGTCTCGTGTCCTGGTCGAATTTGTCGATTTTACTGATGATTCTGACGTCAAGGTTGTTGATATAAACGCTCCCTTGGAAGATTCCTAATGCTACATGCATCATATCGCTGGCTTGATCATGAATCATTACTCGTTGAGTGTGACCAGTGAGCCAGTTTCACACCCATCGAGGATAGTTGCCTTGTTTTACATACGCTTCCACTTTGGCCAATATCCATTCGTGGGGAACTTAGTCGAATGCTTTCTGAAAGTCGACGTTTTCAAGATCTACGGCTTTTGTTCAGTCGTACATGCAGTTGACTTCTTCAAAAAAGTCAAAGAGGTATGCTATCTCAATTTGTATGTATATGCTTCCTGGGAAGAAGTGGCTCTCATTTTTCCACGATTCTTGAAAGCGTCATAAGTTCCATACCAAAAATGCCTATGTTTAGTTCTTTCTATTTTTTGCCATAAGAAGTGCATTTCTATAGCAAACTAAGGTATTTTTTCTATGAAATCCCGCTTCAGTATACCCTACCTCTATTGCAAATTTTTATTCGAGAGCTACTTAAGCAATAGTTTTGCTTCATATTACGCTAAATCTGACGAGCATTTGGTTTGCCTTCCCTCAGCGTATTTCTCCCTTTATACTGTATTTCAGCGGCCGTGACTGGATCAGTGCACAATTGAGTACGTTTAGTTGCAACCCAAGTTGTCCTGTCATGTCGACCTCTGTGCTCAGGTCTCATCTCGGCTCTAAAGTGATCACCTAAACTAATCCCATCTTCGCCTCAAGCTCTCTGACCCTTTCAAGCCGTTTAGGACTCCTAGCAAACTACGCAGTTGTGTGATGTTGCGTGTTCCTACAAACATGGTTGGAAATTCCTTCCTTGTGGTCATAGTCGAATGATGGGACTTCTTCCAATACTGTCAATGAATGTCACATATATGATACTTAGAGTAAATGAATTGTGCTTAAGTGGTATGATCGGAAAACTGTGAGGAAGTGGGATTGCTTGAAATGAATGAAGGTATTGATAACACATTTGAATACTAGTCTACGTATTCATGATTGGATTCATGTAGATGAAAGTGGGACCAACATTTAGTGTACAAAGAGAGACAATAACCAGAGGATTCCAACTATTGTACACGACTTTTTTGTTAATTGGACAACTACGGTACCAGATATAGACGATATGGAAAATTCAAGGAATGAAAATACAATTGATAAATTGCCCTTTTTTCTGCATAACGAATACGGGAGACAAAACCCTCAACTTTAAGCCGTGAATATATGAGTCATGGGATCTTCCTTTAACAATTTAGTGTTGTCGTATCAAATATTGTATTAGCATGTACTACAATATTTATTATGTATGGAAACAATTTCGTTACCTATATGGTCCAGTCATTGCTTATCGAGTCTTGCATTAGAACTTAGCCGTCATAGTGCAATCGACCTGCACTCGAGGAAGCGCAATCTTGGTTTGCATTTGATCCCGATCAGTTTGTTTTCACGCCCTAGGGGAATAATTCTCCCGTATTACAATTCTGACCATCCCTTGGGGCATGGAGGGATCGGAGAACTTCGAATGGGGACTAATATTCCGGGGGGGGGGATTGAAGAGGGCTTGAAGAAACATGTCGGGGTTTAAATTTGCTCTCCTCAATTTATGACCAAATGAACGGCAGTTATAAATCAATTTAACTAAGGAATATTACTGGTCCCTAATACACTGGGAAAAGAATCTACTGCTACACCACATCAGATAGTTTGAGACGCACTGCTCCACTGTGTATTTCCGTTCTACTGAATACTCAATTAATGCTTGAGCAATTCCTTCCATTCCTTCTTGTGTATGTGGAGTCCATACAGGTGCCATATAGCCCACGGCATGTGAGAGCATTTGTATTGCCCACTTCCACCTACCTAGTTTTTGAGCATCAATTATCCCCGTTATTGCTGGTCATGAATCATTTAAAATTTGATGTGTCATGTAAATAGCTAAAGATGAAAAATCTAATGTGAATAATTGCTTAATGTTTAACTAGTCTAAAAAAGTTGTTTATCGATGACAAGTAACTGAGATTTAAATCATATTGAAAACCAATCTGCACACTAGAAGCCTTAGACACTCGTTCATATCCTCTCTCATAGAGTGGCTTTAGTTTGTTATTTTGGTACGATGAAATCATTAACTAAATGAACAAATACTTACATACATATTTTTCAGACATGAAGTAAAAAGGAATTGTAGATTAACCGCTGAATTAAATGAAACAGAAGCCATGTGCTGAAGCAGAAAATGATTTTACAAAACTTAGTTTACGTCTGCATGTCTTAATTATTATTATCAATATTATATTTCTGGTTTAACGATCTTCTAATTATCCCGCAAAATCTAGCAGCGCTATTTTGTTCCTCAAAAGTAAAGCTCATTTTAAGCAGTAAATTCATTCGCTTTTGAACATACTATAGGTGCCAGTGAAACTTCTGTAGTTAATAAATAATTGTAGCAGAACATGTTTTAGTGCTCATTCCGTACACCGCAGAACTGGGCCGTAACAGCTGCATATGTAGCACATCATTTCCTGTAAACAACCGTTACTCATTTCCTCTTCCAGATTTTCCATTGAAAAATTCAAGTATATTTTCCATAGTCAGAAGCAGTCTTCGGTGACTTCCTGAGTCTGCTGAGCATGCCAGAGTCACATTAGCGGAGTGTCAATTACTCGTCACCACTACAATGAGCGTCAAACTGCCTCTGACACCAACACCCTCTGGCCTACTGCAAATTCTTAGGCCTAAATATGTAATCCATTGTCTTCATATGGCTGGGGGCATAGAATGCCTTTCACTCCTTGAAAGAGTTAATGTTATTATCATAGAACTTGTCCGCTTTTGTTCCTAATATTGAGCTACATCGTTCAGGAAGCTCAATGTTGTAAGGATATAAATGTGGATGCACATACTTCGTATTCTCAATTCTAAGTGTCATGAAATCATTATCCTTTTTTTGATTGTAGTTTTTCTGACTTCTGTAAATTCAATTACAAAGTTTTCAAACTATGGTAGCAAAATATTTCTCGGCGAGATGGCAAACTTTTATCTGAAAGTTAGTCACCTTTTTACAACACAAAAACGTTACCTTTCGGTCTGGCGTTTATTTGCGGCTGATCAGTATTGACAATGTCTGTTGAACTGTTTATGTTGATTCAATAGTTTTATTGCTCACGTAAGATTCTGCATTCATAAAGTATCTTTTAGAATAACCGACTTTTCCCTCAAGTAACTGCCTTTAAGAGTGACTGGGATGACAGCACAGAGCACATTATTTTAGGCTATGTTTAACAAATTTAGTTTATTTCGCATATGTGAATCCTCCACACTTAAAATGATGCTTGTTCATTCAACCTGAATAATCCTGCTTTCGAGCAGGTTTCCAGCTTCGATTCTTCACGAACATTTCATTTTGTCTCCAGCGCAATAAATTGACCAGAGCGCTCTTCCAACTACCTAAAATATTTTTCGACGCCCTTTCGTTCTATTTGGAAGTTCAATTTCGATAGATCTTCTTGTGTTGCCACTGCGGCGTCCTCAAGAATTTCCTCATCACCTCCGTCTCCCGGCCGACACACAATTGACCAAGACTCTTGCGGAAAATTTGAAAACATATCGACGGTAACGGTCAACCTGAGGGCCGTTAGGTGGGTGCTAACGACCCTCTCACAGCTCGAGGATGACCGCATTAAAGACAGCCTTTCGGACCTGAAAATGGTCTTCGGCGAGTTATTGTCGCCTCTGCGATGGATTCCTGCGTTAATGTCTTCGCAAGTATTCACTAACTGCTAATTGGCTCCTACACAGCACCTAGTCATTTCCCAGCTTTTGCAACAAAATTTTCAACTGTTCCCGAAAGTTGCTCTAATTTTCAAAATTCCCTGTAGACATTGAGTATTGTCGCCACTCATTTATTGATGTCTGATGGTTTCAATAGCCTATTGCTACCAATGACGATGAGAAGGTTTTGAAGAAAACATTGACTTGTAACCCTTGAGTTTACATAATACACTGAATTTGTGAAATTTTCTTACCAGATGTTGTGAATACGAAAGCCCTTTGTATTCTACGATTAATTATTCAAGTTATTCAAAATTTACAACCTGCTTGAGCCTCTTCTGGATATGAGTAAAAACTCGAATGAGTCAGTAAATTATTCGGACACGTCATTGAAAAGCATAGCATTATGTTCATTGACACCTGTGTTTGCAGTTAGATTTATCGCGTTTGCAGTGTTCTTTCAAATTTAAAATCTGGTAACGTATTTTTTAGTCTTAACCTACGATCTTCTTTATTTTCTAGGCATTAGTACACTTTTAATATTTCACTTTAATTCAATGTATGAAGACGAAAATTCAGTTTTATACTTTGGTTCGGCTTCGAAATTGTTATTTTAGTATTGTTTTTGGAAGATTAAACACACATGCAAGCTATAGTCGTATTGGGCACTTTATCATTCATGGAGATGCTCATTTTATTATAAAATTTATGTTCTATACCCACTAAGTTTTTCATGACAAAATTTAAATTCCTAGATAATATTAGTAGCTTTCGATCCTTTATTGTTTGTAATAAACTATTTTATCATAGTTCATCCTTATCAAGCAATTCATTTATCTCGAGATGAAACCAAGAAAAAATTTCCAGCTTTGGAAAATGAAAGATAATTTCTATGCACAGTTGCTCATTTAAGACTTGTTTTATAACACACACGCTTCAAAAATCTTGATCGAATGTTTTTGACGAGTATTATCGGTCAGATTTGATGTTCTTTATTGATATGATGTGGGCAGCGCATGTGATATTATGTTGTGAGTAACACATGTTTCATTTTACGGGAACGCTGTTGTGTGGAAATGAAGCAGCCAGCCTCTGCGTGCTCGGTGTGCCTGTATGGAGAGAGAGGGCTGTCGGTGGAGCATAGTTATGACTGCCGCTGCTGGTAGTGCCGAAATGGCATTAGTGTCAGATTTGGCCCATTGTTTTTGGCTGGGATTCGGTAATGGGAGAAGGGGAGATGAGAGCAGGACACACAGTGTACACTTTATGTTGAAGTTGCAGTGTCACTCGCTCGAGAATGAGCAGGAGTGACTACAATGAAGATATGCGGCACGAGACATAGCCGTTCACCGTCGCTTCTTCTGATTTTCTTCTCTCCTGAACGAGCCATGTAGCAGTAGCACAGATATGAGTCTCTTTTCGCTTCATCTGTACTGGAAGATGGAAATTAAGAATTTTCTTCAGTGATGAAAAAAAATATTTGGGTATTTGATAAAATAACATATGCAGGAACTTAGGAAATTATACCTAAATTTTTAAGATAAAGAATGCAGAAATATTTAAATGCTTCAGAAAATTTTAATTTACTGAAGAAGGCTGTATGGTATCAATTACAGTGAAAGATTGATGAAAAATACTTAGAATGTAATAATTTGAACTTTATTTATCGTGGACCAGAGTTGAACATCTACTTCAAACGACGCAGCCGCTCGCTCTATATTTATTTGATTGTAAGTACCAATAATCGTATTAAGAATGACTAAATTTCTCAACATAATTACGATCGATATAAATCAAGAGCAATATCACGTCTTATTAAACCATATCAATCCCTGCATTGTAGGCATCATGGATATTCTCAAACTCATTTCGTTCAACTGAAAACCTGCAACTCGACGTATATATGTACTTGTCATGCCGTACAACTTAGAACCAACATTCCCGCTTGGCAGCCTCAACCTCACACTTACGGCTTATCACAACTCCTGTGCTCCTATTCTCTCTTTTATGCTTTATGTAAGATAGTGAGGGCATATTTAACTCTGACGTCGCTGTGCATGTTGAACTCTGACGTCGCTGTGCATGTTGAACTCTGACGTCGCTGCGCATGTTGAACTCTGACGTCGCTGTGCATGCTGAACTCTGACGTCGCTGTGCATGTTGAACTCTGACGTCGCTGTGCATGTTGAACTCTGACGTCGCTGTGCATGTTGAACTCTGACGTCGCTGCGCATGTTGAACTCTGACGTCGCTATGCATTTTGGGAACCTTCAAACGATCGAGAAAGAATAGATTTAAAAATGTTCATATCACAAAATGCATGGCTTTGCATACTATCTAAGAATTCCTTTATGCTTTCACAACTTAATTTCAATTTAATTTAAGAGAGCTCAGTTTCCGTAATTTGAAATTAAACTCAGGTAACTCTGGTAGTGTTGTAGTAACATAAATGTTGAAATGTTGAATGTGATTACATAATCTGTAATATCTCTGCTGTGAAATCCTGCCCTCGGAATAAAATAATTCCAATAAGGTTTCCGTGGTTCATTAACTTGTAAACATGATCAAAATGTATGCCTCGTATCCTAAGTTAACAAATATGTTTTTCAATACCTTCCTCTACATTGTTTATTGTCTTCTCTCACTCGTTAATTTTAATGCCATGCTATCATTCCTAAAACATTTAATTTCATGATAAATAAATAATTGTTGCACTACTGAACGCTTCATTCTTACTCAGCATACAAAATATATAAAGTTTATGTTATTCAGAAATTTGTTTTAAGAAAGTTGTAAGTTTTTAAGTTTTTCTACTTTTTTCCAAATAGCAAATTTGTTAGGGCGCTTGCAGACGCAAGGTATTTTAAGTTTACTTTCAAACTAATTTTTTGCTTGCACAAAAACCCTCTGTAATAAATTAGAAAGGAACTCCAATTTCTAAATCTTCAAATAAACTCCTGACGTGTAAGTCACAGTATTTACCAGCATCGATTAGCTTTATTTAAATGTATTTAATTGAGATACTCCACATGAAACTAATTTTCTCTAAGCATTTATTATTTAGCAGGCTCGAAAAATGCGACTGCATTTAAACTGCTGTGCACTAACTGCTTCAATTATACTCAGAAGCTTGAAGGTATTTCTTGGTTCACACAACACTGAACAACAGAAAAACAAAATACTTAATTTTTCTGTCAATAGTTCGACCTGATCGCAGTAAATGTGTTCTGCATGTCTGGGGTAGTCACAGGTATACTGGAGATCAATCAGTTAACACCAGGCTTCCAATTCACATCATGTGACGAGAAACTCCACAAAGTAAATGAGCTATCCAATGATTACTCCTGACTATAGTACGTAAACTGATACGATTATTTATCGAAGCATATTAATTACTGCGTCAAACACGTTCTTTCAAACAACCTTGATTTTTATCATGTGTTAACATTTTCTGTGAATCAACTGCAAATAGCTAATTTTATGAGAACATAAGAGTATACTTTCTACGTATAAGTAGCGAATAGACAAAAAATAAATCAAAAAAATCTAACTCCTGCTTTCCTGTGCATTTCAGAAGCAATTTGTTCGTTGAAAACGGAGTCTAAAGAAAAAAATAGGAAATTACAAGTCTCATCCGTGATGCATGAGGAGTGGCATTTATCTAAATTAGCTGTCCTTTAAGATAAGAAAGTCTGGAAGTAGGAAAAGAGCGTTCTGTCTGTTGAATTAAAGCAGAAACAACACGGCCATACATCACAGGGAACGAGTGACACGCTCTTTGTAGCTGCTGGTCAAACTCAGTTTGATTTTTATATTCATTAGATAAAGTAAACTACTATGTGAACTCTTGGCTGCACGGTATAAGATACACAACTTTTCATGCACCATTCGTCGTCGCTTTTCTAAGAGGAACTATTTAGTATCAGGTAAAAGCTTACAGCAGAACTGAATTTGAAGAATTATTTTGTTACCTAATTTATAGAATGTGTATACACGAATGAATTGGAGATATGATTTCCACACTCAACATTTCAATTCAAATTGTTAATTCGTTCCCTTCGCTATTCATGGCTCTACGATTCTCCGTTATTAATTATCAAAGTGCCTAAATTGTGTTTTGCATGTTCTTTACTTAACTGTAAAATTCAAATCACATTCTTTTCGTAAACCACAGCCCAAATTCTG
>VCRD01000118.1:103049-233857 GCA_006783055.1 Trinorchestia longiramus | reverse complement strand
TAAGAACCAACATTCCCGCTTGGCAGCCTCAACCTCACACTTACGGCTTATCACAACTCCTGTGCGCCTATTTTCACTTTTATGCTTTATGTAAGTCACTGAGTGCATATTTAACTCTGACGTCGCTGTGCATGTTGAACTCTGACGTCGCTGTGCATGTTGGGAACCTTCAAACGATCGAGAAAGAATAGATTTAAAAATGTTCATATCACAAAATGCATGGCTTTGCATACTATCTAAGAATTCCTTTATGCTTTCACAACTTAATTTTAATTTAATTTAAGAGAGCTCAGTTTCCGTAATTTGAAATTAAACTCAGGTAACTCTGGTAGTGTTGTAGTAACATAAACGTTGAAATGTTGAATGTGATTACATAATCTGTAATATCTCCGCTGTGAAATCCTGCCCTCGGAATAAAATAATTCCAATAAGGTTTCCGTGGTTCATTAACTCGTAAACATGATCAAAATGTATGCCTCGCATCCTAGGTTAACAAATATGTTTTTCAATACCTTCCTCTACATTGTTTATCGTCTTCTCTCACTCGTTAATTTCAATGCCATGCTATCATTCCTAAAACATTTAATTTCATTATAAATAAATAATTGTTGCACTACTGAACGCTTCATTCTTACTCAGCATACAAAAAATATAAAGTTTAAGTTATTCAGAAATTTGTTTTAAGAAGTTGAAAATTTTTAAGTTTTTCTACTTTTTTCCAAGTAGCAAATTTGTTAGGGCGCTTGCAGACACAAGGTATTTTAAGTTTACTTTCAAACTAATTTTTTGCTTCCACAAAAACCCTCTGTAATAAATTAGAAAGGAACTCCAATTTCTAAATCTTCAAATGAACTCCTGACGTGTAAGTCACAGTATTTACCAGCATCGATCAGCTTTATTTAAATGTATTTAATTGAGATACTCCACTTGAAACTAATTTTCTCCAAGCATTTTATTTTCTAGCAGGCTCGAAAAATGGGACTGCACTAAAACTGCTATGCACTAACTGCTTCAATTATACTCTGAAGCTTGAAGGTATTTCTTGGTTCACACAACACTGAACAATAGAAAAACAAAATGCGTAATTTTTCTGTCAATAGTTCGACCTGATCGCAGTAAATGTGTTCTGCATGTCTGGGGAAGTTGTAGGTATACTGGAGATCAATCAGTTAACACCAGGCTTCCAATTCACATCATGTGACGAGAAACTCCACTAAGTAAATGAGCTATCCAATGATTACTCCTGACTATAGTACGTAAACTGATACGATTATTTATCGAAGCATATTAATTGCTGCGTCAAACACGTGCTTACAAACAACCTTGATTTTTATCATGTGTTAACATTTTCTGTGAATCAACTGCAAATAGCTAATTTTATGAGAACATAAGAGTTTACTTTCTACGTATAAGTAGCGAACAGACAAAGAAAAAATCAAAAAAATCTAACTCCTGCTTTCCTGTGCATTTCAGAAGCAATTTGTTCGTTGAAAACGGAGTCTAAAGAAAAAAAATAGGAAATTACAAGTCTCATCCGTGATGCATGAGGAGTGGCATTTATCTAAATTAGCTGTCCTTTAAGATAAGAAAGTCTGGAAGTAGGAAAAGAACGTTCTGTCTGTTGCATTAAAGCAGAAACAACACGGCCAGATATCACAGGGAACGAGTGACACGCTCTTTGTAGCTGCTGGTCAAACTCAGTTTAATTTTTATATTCATTAGATAAAGTAAACTACCATGTGAACTCTTGCCTGCACCGTATAAGATACACAACTTTTCATGCGCCATTCGTCGTTGCCTTTCCAAGAGGAACTATTTAGTATCAGGTAATAGCTTAGAGCAAAAATTATTTAAAGAATTATTTTGTTACCCAATTTATAGAATGTGCATAAACGAATGAATCGGAGATATGATTTCCACACTCAACATTTCAATTTAAATTGTTAATTCGTTCCCTTCGCTCTTCATGGTTCTACGATTCTCCGTTATTTATTATCAAAGTGCCTAAATTGTGTTTTGCATGTTCTTTACTTAACTGTAAAATTCATATCACATTCTTTTCGTAAACCACAGCCCAAATTCTGATAAGCCAGTTATTTTTATGTATTTTACTTGACTCTATTTGGCTTAGCTAACAAATTAATACTTGTAAACATTTTTCATGCGTAATCCGTTGACATTTGCGCTTTTTATTTTCATTGTAAAACGTGGACACTGAAATCTGAAATGCAGCACATTGACGAAATATCCTAATTCTGATTGCCCCAATGGAAAGCTTGAGTTCAAAACACTTGGTAAATTAAACTAAAATATTAATTTACGATGAACGAATGCCCTTGAACTGATGAGGATGAAAGTTTCTAAATTATTTTATTATAGATATCTCAAACGTTCGTCGTACACTCATTTGTCACAGTCATGATACAGTGTGGACTATGTTTCTTTATTATTGTGTTTGAAGATATTAATTTGATTTATTTTAAAAATAGATAAATTCCTGAGAGTAAAATTTGTTTCTATTTATTCAGTTTAAACTATGATAGGTAAGTTATTTTTAAATGCACTGAAAAATAATTGATCAATTTATAAAAACTTCGCAAAAGAAAGAAGCTTTAAATTCATTATACTGACGCTAATGACATGCTTTGATGTTACTTCAAAATCCAACAATAAAATTTTATGTAGAATCATAGTCACGTAATAGAAGTCTTTTTCTATTGATAGTGATGTTTCTGGCGACTCTAGCAGCAGGGAGATCATGTGTCGGATTAGTGTCGGCGAGGCTAGGGCTGGTCCGGCTAACTCGGTCCGCAAGATTATTCTACGTCCAACTCTTATGGTCGGACGGACATTAAATTTATGGGAGTTGTCGTGTTGTGAGATTCTCGAATTGATTTATTGTTTGATGCGGCTAAATGGAGCTAGCATGGTTTATTACTCCAGAGATGCTCCTCTTCCCACTCAAACTCTATCTTGACATCTTGCGTACGCGAACTCTCTCTCAAATCTCTTATTACATTCCACTATTAAAGAAACTATTTCAACTTAAAATGGTTATTCAACACAGCACGCTCATCATTCCTAATTTGAAGAACCAAACCCAAAATTTGAGCAGTTGCATTTTACTGCAAAGGAACATTTTGGAAGGGGCATTTGACGGCCACTAACTTTGCCCGTATGAAACACACAATCCTTGCGTGTTTCTCTGATTGACATGGCCGGAAAAATGCCACCTGAACTCAGTAAACATTTTCTGAAATGGCCTAGTAACAGTTTTATTATGATGTACATTATCATGATTAAAAACCTATCAATAAAAATGAGAATAGAAATGTTTGTATATCCCCTGCATTTGTTAATATGGAACACTCGTTATAGAGTGTATTGACAGCTACAGACCTTCCTGTACTTTAAAACAGAAACTGAAATTTCTGTTTGATTCGTTCATATTATCTTGGAAGTTTCGAGGGTTGCAACGTTCGAAAGATTCATTCATTGATTTTTCCGCCGCTGCTCAAAATAATTTAAAGATTGAATTCAGCTTAAGTCCTTATTTAAAGAATGGCTAACTTCCCATATTCTGTGTGGGAGGATATGATGAAAAGTTACATTCATAGGTTATCAACGTCTGAAACTGTTTGTCAGTTCTAAGAATCCTTTTATACTTTCGTGCCCCCATTAAAATCATAAATTCTTATAAATCCTCCTTGTCTTCGCTGTTTTTCACATCCATTGTATAGTATCTGATTTTAATCCAGTTTTTCGCAATGAATTCGAAAAATTTTCTCATTTTATTACTACCAATGATCAAATCAGAGGATATAATCATACCATGAATTAAAAAAATTTATGCACATGTGAGTAATTCGAACATTCTAATCCATTTATGGGTGGATGAAATACATAATTGATTCCTGTCGACTGATTTTTTCACAGGATATTCTAATACAGACCAAAAAGAGGACTATTCACGGAACAAGTTACGTGTGTGTGAATTATATCTCCATAGACTCAGGATTGGACCAAACAGACATCACATTCTTGTCCAGAATCTGCTGCAGTTTTGCACTTTTGATCCCTTAGCACACATATCTAGAGCTGAACAATAGCATGAAGGGTAAATAAAGTTACCTCTGACCATTCCAGGTAAAATCAGAGTTCATAAATGCTCGCATGGTAGTGAGATTTTGAAAAGATTGCGTGAAATGATGTAACACGATTTTGCAGTATATATCGTAGGAATCAAACCTTACTGAAGATAGTGCGTGATATTTACATGCGGAAATGATACCAAATCACTTGGAAATTTTTAGATTCATAAAATGCTTTAATATACAAGGCAATATTTTTAAGACGAAACCTTCTGAAGTCACATGATTTATTTTTACTAAAATTTTTGGTATGATTTTCAATATTTAGCCGGTGTTAACTTGAGGAGATTTTTGCTCTAAATACACATTGTGAGGTTTACTTCAGACCTTAAATGAAAAAGCAATGACATATTCGTGGTCAGGAGACGCAAACAGTGGTTGCCTGCCTCGCATCTCTCAAGCCTGTCATGCTTGTTGTGATGCAGAGAGGGTTACCGTCACGACGGACGGCCTGCAACAAAGAGACGACTCCCTTCTCTAACGACCTACTATCATGAGCAAATCTTAAAAATGAGCCTTTCGGAACTACGCTCATAAAATATGACCTGCACCTCCCATGCCATAGACTAATTAACGATGAGAGGAAGTGCATTGCAGAGGGGCGAGACTGAGCTCGCTTAGGGGACGAATTGCCTCGTCTACGCTCCGTGGGAGCATCTCTTGGGATTGTTGCAGACTCATAGGAAGTGCATGTGAAATTTCGTATGTATAATTCTGATCTTTGTTGCATGATCCTCAAGCTTCCTGTATGTGTCATTGCCCATTTGGTAGTCGCGGGCTACACATGACTTTTGTTGACTTTTGATAGAATTGTTCATTAGAAACTTTGAATAGCTTTCTTCGTCTGTTAACTTTTGGTTGGTTCTTCATTAGAAAAATTCATGGATTTCTTCTTATGGAACAGGCACTACCATCTTTGAACTGCCATCCTTTCATCCTTGACAAGATGACTTAAAGTCGTCGTGGGAATGGAATGGGCATGTACAAGTTCACGAAACCTCTGCCTTACCGGTGTAATAGCACAGAATTTGATTTCCTTGGAGAGGCAAAAAGATTTATTCTTGGAAGACTGATAGAGTAGAAGAGAAAAGACCTTGTCCATTCACATACTGACATGACTTTGAGAGTGAAAAAACTAATAATAGTATCATTCCGTAAGTAATATTCCCATGTTCAATAACACCCACTCTTCTGATTTATGGCGGATTATTGTATAATAACACGCCCAAAGAAATTTTTATGCTCTGAAGCCTTATTTCAGAAAAAACTATGAAACATGAATTACTCTTTTTGTGCCAGAGCCACTGCCAGTTCTTTTATACATAATCATTTTATAGCACCGAACTCGAACCCTAATTTTCCACTTTCGTAGTACATCCGACACTTCCAATGTTATTTTAAAAATTGCTCATTCTCAATTTATTGCTCTAATAGCCTAGTTTTTCAACGTATTTTATGAACAATAGCCGTTTTTAATGTCATGGGTCATTTCTCATTTTAATATTTTACTTTTAACCATCGCTCTCAAAGTATTACTTATCAATTGCATGAGCGAAATAGTTTCTAGTTTCTTAGTTCAATCTTTGTTTAATCGTTTTGCAAAGCTTAACGTTTGCTCAATTCTCTAGTTGAACTGGTAGAGTTTTCAACAATGACAGCCTGCAATTCTTCAAAATTTATTCTTTTCGAGCGTCCTTTTCTTGGATTGTCCTTTAGACTGAAGTCATTCTTCTTAAAACGTGAAAACCATCTTTAACAAGTCTTTTCATTCACCACATCATTTTCATAAGTGTCTTTGAGGGATCTTGTAGCTGAAATTGTTGTATTGCCCTTCTGAAATTCATACAGTAAAATATGACTGATTTATTTTACTTGGAGTGTAATCTGAGTCAGCAATATTTATTTATCTCAATAAGTTTAACAAAATCGGAAAGAAGAAATATTATTTTAGTGATTTGAACGGCTACGCATATTCCATTTATAAGTTTAATTGATGCAATGAAGCCCTAAAATTATAACTCAAAAATGAACAGAACTTCTGTTACAATTTGATATATGAACAGTTGGAGCACAAGTTGTGTTGAAAACTGTAATAATAACGACATTATAGGAAAAAATTTCCGACTTTTTGGAGATTTTCTCATTATTTCCTCCTTTCAGTATTAAATAGTCACAGCGATGTCTCTGTTTTCTTCAGCAGTTAGCATTAATGTTGTTGTCAGTCTCAATTTGATTTTGATGAGAGATACAGAGTGTATCTCATTTGAGGTACGCTCTGCCATGAAGGCGCAGAAAGGACACAAACTTGCAACTGTAGAAAATTTTTCTTTATTTTTTCGGAACGTACCGAGTGTTAACAATTGGTAAGCGCAATGTGCGCTCGATAAAAATATGGGATGTGTTCAAATAGAGCTTCCAGTTAACGTAGTTGAATTCCCATTGTCACAAGATGCCTTAATGTAGTTTGAGGCTGGAGTTCGCTTAGCTGGATAGTAACATTTTCCATTATATTTTACTGTAGAATGTGAGTGCGTGTATCTGCACCTACACCTCCATGTCATGGAAAAACCTGTGATGGGCATATCTTCATTCAGGATTCGAGAAATGTGTTCTCCCTGTTAGAGATTACGGTCACTGTACTTGCCTTTAGTGACAGTTATTTTTGAAGCGTTCAGTGATTCACTCTATTATTTCTTCTACCTTATTTTGCAGTGCTGTTCTTTTCTTTATTCAGAAGAAGTTGGGAACCTGACCTTCTAACATGTTTACACTGAGAATCTGTTGATTGCTCTACACTGGGTTGCATTTTTGTCACACAAACAGGTTTTTTTTAGTTTACCTCACGACGTGGATGACACTTACACCGACAATGATGCCTCTAGTGCAGTGGTTCCCAAAATTTTTTTGATCAAGTACCACTTGGAGGTCCTGTACAGTCGCCGCGTACCACCTGGTTCCAGAGAAACTAAATTCGATCAGATATCACCTTATTTCAAAATTGTATAAGTAGAACACGCAAATCAACTAAGATTTGCTAACTACAAATCGTTGCCAGATTACCCTATGTTAGGCAGTAAACATTTTGTGAAGTAAAATATAACAAAATAAAAATTGTTCATGAGCCCGAAAGTGTTCGCGTACCACCTGGAAGGCCCTCGCGTAGCACTAGTGGTACACGTACCACAGTGTGGGAACCACTGTTCTAGTGTCTACGTCGCCAATTTGGGCATCAAAGTTGTCGTAAGTAGGATCCTATTTAACACCTTGGCTCTCACTTCAACAGTACCAGCATCAACCATGACTGTAGAAGCTGAAAACTTTTTGTTTCTATATTATTTTTGAGCATTGTTTCTCGTAGAGCTAAACCTCAGTGGTATTACTTACCTCATAATATTTACTTCCTTAAGATATACAAAATTATTATTACATGTTCAAGCATTTTACTCTCCCAAACTGAAAAAAATCGGTTATTAGTGTGTATTTATCAATATTGTTATTTGTTCAGGATGGATGAACAAAAATAAAATTAAATTCGTAAGTAATATTTACAATGTTTCTCATTAGTAATTTAACGATGCCTGCATATTGGTTCAGAAACAATTTTGTCACGTGTCTGAATGTTGCTTTACCGCAGGTGTTTTTTCTGAGTTTCTTTTCATTGCAGTTCATGAATGTGGTTCTCATTTACAAATCTTTTGATGATAAAGTCATGATTTTCGCCTTATTATAATAGTGCCCAGCAGAATGTTCTATTGATACAGTGACAAAAATTAACTTTACGCAGAGAGAAATTAGGCAGAAACATTTATGATTCATAAAATCTCAAATATTATTTCTTTGCATCGGTACACATTCTAAAAGGCATCGATTTGCATAACTTTAAGAAATGGATAACAGGTGGCAAATGATATTTCCGTGCTTTTCAGATGATGCTGACTATTTGACTAACATCATCGCACTGACCTATTCTTTAAAAACAATGTTCCTCAATACCTTACGCAATAAAGTTATCAACTGACACTTCATATGCATAGCAGTACGACATGCGAATGAAATTACTGCATGCGTCACAATAAATGACGCTGGATGTGTTTCAACCCTTTGAGCTGCTGACGGCTTTGATGAAGATATCACCAACACGAACCATTCATGGAATGTCCATTAACACAGTCATCGTTCGCCGCTACACAGATGCAGTCTTTCCTTCTGTATTTCCAGTTTAGTCACAGGGATGCTTTTGTATAAGATTCCTCTCACAAGTCTCTCCCGTATGTTGTGAAGAATGTACGGTTGAGTTGAAAAAGTATCTAAGTATAAGAGGCAATACTTATTCCTCTATAGATTAAGCACAACTTGACAATCAGATATATTCAATAATTGGGCTCTTGTTCAAAAAAATATTGCTCGTGTTTTACATTTTTGACTGTTACCTTCTGAATTGAAACGGATCTTGCTAATTACTATTGAAACACAAGAGCGTTTCATTCTTGTTGTCTCTACTGGGAAAGCGTATTTACAGCAGAAACTTTGATTTTTGAGAACCCTGGGCTGCAACTCGCTTGCATTGCCTCTCTATTTGCCGAGTCGTGGACCCACAAAAGAATGAGCGTCTGCAATCGAGGCAGGGGTCGCTACAATGGAACCCTCAGCTATGCACGTGACAGAATGCAGTTAATGCACGCCCTTGCAAAGAGGATAAATGAGAACCGTCCACCACACCGACTATCTGGCTCTTGATTTCTCAGCCTTTGTTTCAGTTGTAGATAACACTCAAGACTTGAAACCGCCGCGAAATCATATGATGGGTTCATTCTGAGGTGCCTGTATAAGAGAGTCGTATGAACCTATTGGGTATTGTACAAATTTTGAAGAAAAACGCTCATTCCTTGTTGTAGTTGTTCATAGTTGTAATATCAACCCACTCGTTTTCATTTCCCAGTCCACGTTGCCTAATCTGCATAGACGCTTCGCAGCACGCGGCCACATGCATCACGTGGACGCACACAGAAGCTGTGGCGGTAGTCGCGTAGTAGCTTCCAGCGCGTCGTGTGAAACAATTTGAAATACTTCTATTCTGGTTATGAATTTTCTATTATGGTTAGGAGCTTTCTATTCTGGTTATGAACTTTCTCTTGTGATTATGATTTTCCTATTCTGATAATGAATTTTCTATTCTGGTTAGAAGCTTTCTATTCTGGTTATCACTTTCCTATTCTGATAATGAATTCTATATTCTGGTTAGGAGCTTTCTATTCTGGTTATCCCTTTCCTATTCTGGTTATGAATTTCCGATTCTGGTTATGAACTTTCTGTTTTGGTTACGAACTTTCTATCCTAGTTATGAACTTTATATTCTGGTTAGGAACTTTCTATTCTGGTTATGAAATTCTATTCTGGTTATGAACTTTCTATTCTGGTTTAAGCTTTCTAGTCTGGTTAGGAACTTTCTATTCTGGTTTGAGCTTCCGATTCTGGTTAAGTGCTTTCTTATCTAGTTATGAACTTTCTATTCTGGATATGAACTTTCTATTCTGGATATGAACTTTTAATTCTAGTTATGAACTTTTTACTATGGCTATCAACGTTTTATTTTGGTCATAATTTTTTTTACTGTTTATGAACTTCTATTCTTGTTAGGAATTTTCTATTCTGATTATAATCGTTCTATTCTACTTAAGAATTGTTATTTTGGTTGAGAGTTTTCTATTCTGGTTAGAAACTCTCTATTCCAGTTAAAGATTCATGATTCAAGTTAGGAACTTTCTATTTGTTTAGGAACTTGCTATTCCAGTTAGAGACTCTTTATTCCAGTTAGTGACTTTCTATTCTGGTTAAGAACTCTTCATTCTGGTTATGGACGTTCTATTCTGGTTGAGAAATTTCTAATCTGGTTAAGAATTTCTATTTTGGTTGGGAATTATCTATTCTAGTTAAGAACTCCGTATTCTGGTTAAGAACTCTGTATTCTGATTAGGAACTGTATTCTGGTTAAGAAATTTTTATTCTGATTAGAAACGTTGCAGATCAAGTTAACGGATCGCAGATTTAAGCTATAAAGTACGACATACATAGGTTTCAACAATATTTTAGAACCCAAGAAGCACATTGATGAAACAATATTCGTTGCCTAAGGGACAGAATTTTTTAGGCATATAATCTAAAAAACAAGTAGACCCAAACGTGAAAAATTCACGTGTTTTTTACTGAATTTTTTCGTTTGATTTGCCAGTGGACGCAGGCTTTGTGAAAGAGTTTCCACATTGAAGGATGTGCCTTTGGCATCCACAATACAATGCTTACAATACATGTATGTATACCCTATCGAATTTTCTCCTATCTAAGTTTTTAAGAGCGTAACAGAGAAACAAACCAAGCAAGCAAGCAAGGAAGCAACACACTGTGTACTATTATGCAGTGGGAATGGTCTGTATAAAAGATACATACATTGAACCGAAATTTTTTCGCGTTTTCGATTGTGGTTGTATTTATTTCCTCTGCTGAATAGAAAATAAGTTATTGTAACTTAAAGAGTATATACAGGTTTTTGGCCCACTTTGTATATCTTAAATGTAACACATGAGAGTAGTAGTACTACAGGAGAAGCGTACAAGAGAGCGATTATATGCTAAATAAATGATGCCTTGAAACATTGCTCAACTAGTTAAACGTATGAAATAAAACACGCCTATTTTATATTCTTTTAAATCCTACTCTAGTGCAATCCTTCTCGCATGAGTTTTCTCAAAGTTCAGTTATTTTCACAAATAAAATTAGGTTTAGGTAAAAAATTTAATTCCTACTTTTTGTAAACTACGACTCTGGAAGAATGTTAGTAGAGCCCCAGTTTTGACTCCAGCATTCCTCTCCAAATTACATAAAAGTTTTATGAGTGATTAGAAATTAATGTGCTAGTAAATTTAAAAATAAATATTTCATGCTTATTTTAAAAAATTTCGTTTCCCCATTGTCTCCAGTGAGTCAATTTTTTCATTGAGTTGCTGCGTTCACTATTTCAAGTTGAAATTAACTAAACCAATTATATTCTCCCACTTTGCTCAAAAATTTTCAAGCCCTTGCGCTACAGTTAATCCTCCATCAGATTATGATCATCAATAAAATATTGCTCAATAATGCACAAGTTTATTACACAAAGTTTGGCAGTGTATCTAACTTCGAAAAGCAAAACACGCATAAGTGTGTTTGCTCAGTAATTGGAATTTTTAACAAATTGGTATGGATTATTTTTTTAAATCGTGTTTATTGTTTATTCTACTTTCAGAGACCTACATTGTAGGAATGCCAATAGTTAAAATTCATATAAATGGCGCAAAATATTGTTGGCGCTGCATTTCTACGGTTCCTACGCTCACACAAACTAACAAGTGATTTAAGTTGAAAATATTCCAAGAGTAAAATACGTCACTTCCAAATCTGCATTATGTGTACCTCAATGCTCAGATTTTACTTCAATTAAGTTATGTAAGGTCCAAATTCTAAAACACGTTTTTTGATTGCAGCTAGAAAGCAAATGAAAGCCGAATATAGTAATGATTTTTGATAAGTTTCGACAATGTGGTTTCACAACAATGCATGACAGGCTTATGGGTCAAAAATTAATTTCTTCAGACTATCAGAGATTTCACGTGCATGTAAATCCATCAAATTATTGATAGGATATACGAGTATATTGCATGTGTAGTGACATTAATGCAGTCATACTCTTGCTTGCTCTCAATCCCATCATATTGTCGATCCATGTGACATAGAGTCTCTGTTTTCTGTCTTAAAACAGATCGTTTTTCAGATAGATTGCTAACTCCATTTGCACTTCAGTATCATAAATATTTATCAATTGAAATAAGTCATTTCATATGTAAGAAAATAGAAACTTCTCTCAATTCATTAAGACAATTCGATGTGACTGAGGAAACATCATTTTCCAGTGCTGGCGAAATATCTGTTTTGCGCGCAAGTCTGAAATTTTCGAGATTTTGGCCAACGCTACCAAAGCGAGGGCTTCACCCCAATCTTTAGTTTATTTCCCACAGCAAAAGGCAAAGCATATATGGTCACTACGATTCAAAAACTCTCCCTATGCTCGACAGCTAAGTTGAAGCAGTTATGATTAATTGCTGCTCCCATTAGAAGTAAATCTGGGAATTGCATTGCGGTCTCATTCTTTTTAATGTTTTCCAATGACCGCCACGTAACGATTTCATTTTGGAATTCGTATTGACGTTCAAGTTACCTGGGAGTAAAATATCAAATTTTTACCCAAAGTGACTTAAGCTAATGGTCCTTGCATTAATTTTGGGATCTACTCGTTCGAAATTCCACTAGAATTTTAGTGTCTACCATTATCTCTTTAATTGCTCACATGTATTCGAACGTTACGAGGGAATAATCATATGCGCGTAGTATTTATGAATTTTTGGTACAACGTTAAGCCAATTTACCATGACAATATTAAAATTTTAGTCCATGTTTTTTAAAATATATGCATGTTTCAATACAGTTATTTATTTTCCCGAAAGTAGAACTCGTTAGATTTGAAATAAAAGATGTTCAAACTTATTTCACAGCCAAGTTTTACTTAAAGAGTATCTGTAATAACTTGTTTGATAATTTTCGTGTTTCAGTACAAAAATGTGTATAGGATAATTCTCTAACAAAATAATTAATATTGAACACTCAAAAGTCAAACACATTCAAGGTGGAACATTGAAACATTCAACATTTCTGTTACAGACTTCGAAAGTTAATTGAAACTAAGTTATGTACCATTTGTACAGATTTTTGGCCGTACCTCTAGCAAGTTATTCGTATTTCATAATTTTCTTCATAATTTATCGTGTACTATGAATACAAATTGCATACATTATCACAAACAAAGTCATCCAAAGAATCAATAGAAAACGTGCGTGTTTACCGATTTTCTTCGCCTTTCCTTTCGTATCTTTGATCCTTGAGGGAGAGTTGAAGTGTCTGCATCTCCTGCAACAGAGCGAGCTCATGCTAACTAAGAAGCAGAGCGTCCGTCCGAGCAATCATCCTTTAGTCCGTGTGATCACCCAACTGGAAGTCTGGTGTCCAGGACTGGTGTTTATCTACACCTGTGGCCCACAAGAAACTTAGCACGAAATGGAAAACGCTTTATTTACTATGATTCTTTCCAACCATATTGTTTCTTTATCTCTTTTTCTTTTTCGCGCATGAATAGATACGTTCGTTATACAGAATATTGTTATTTGACCGTCGAGTTGCAGCTTCGTCGTTGGTCATCGAGCCTTTGATGAAGCGGTGCAGTGGAGCAGCTTAACTGTTAGTCCTGCAGATTAAGTGAGAGGAAACAGCATCTCCGGCGTCTCTAATTCGCAATTCCCCTCACAAGACGCATGCAACTTAGAGAGTCTCCGGCCATGGCGTTTACTCATGCAAAGTCCACGGTCCTTCCTCTGCCTCTTCTGTAATCTGGTCACTCGTAGCCCTTCTATTAGTTGCCCTTCGATCTCAATGCCTAATTGGGACGTTTCTCAAATTGTACCTCTAGAGTTCACCAGACTGGGAACTACTCCTAGTTCACTAGCCTAAAGAATTGAGTGGAAAATACTATGATCACATATAATATTTGAAATAGTTCGCTTGTGAACTGAATGTAGTCCATTAGTTCTTATAAACTCATGAGAGTCCAGTCTATTAATATTGAAGAACTGTTAATCAGCCCCTTTTCCTCACGATGGATAGATCTGCCCCCACCTCCGGACGAGTTGATTGCAATCACCATCTCACTTAGACTGCAATGCTTTACGAAATTATACAGTCAGAGTGTAACCTTATAGCTCATACTCGTTCACCTTTTTAATTCATGGTAATGATCTACCTCTCCCATTCAGACTCTTCGAGCGGAAGAGCAAATGTTCTCGTACTGTGTAGATACTCTAAGGGATATCACGGAAAATATGGATACCATGTACTCAGGGTACTGGCATTTCGACTTCAAATTGATAAAAAAGGCGCTTTGGTACAACAATGTTCTAAAGATCTGGTTACTTAGACTCCCTGTTGACTAAATCCAATGTTCTCATAGCCCTATGAAATAATTTGTCCAAACGACTGCACTACAATTTACGGCCTCGTACGATTGATTTGCTGTCAGTGTGGAGACTTTATTTTCAAGGTTTTAACCGGAGGAAAATTTTTGTGTAACTCGACCAACTGAAACCAATAATGCATTGCATTAGAAATGAAACTTTCTAGGGGAAAAAATGCTGATGAGCTATTTGCAATTTGCATTGTAGTATCTCTGTTTTGTCAAAGAAAAACCCTGTTCCGGATTTTGCTTCATGGTTGAGGAGCTTTGTTTATTCATGTTTGTCTTTTTGCTAGTGTAATTCTTAGAAATGATTAGCAAAAAGCCCACCTCACTTTTCGTTTGGAAAAGACAATTAATTTCATTTCAGTTAAACATATTCTCAATTACCACACTGCGTTGTAACAACGGTGGTGAAACCCAGCATGCCATAATTTCATCTTGAATTAAAGGCAAAGTTAAATTCAACTCAGATAAATGCAGTTTGGTACATGAAACACACATAAAAAATGTATTTTGGTACTTTAATTTTAACCTCCGGTATTTACTATATTTTAACACAGAAGTATGGGTTTACATATTGCTGAGATGAGGCATCGCCCATTGAAGATTTTGTTCAACATATTCATGGCTAATGTTATTCATGAATAATGTTATTTTCGTTAAAATTTATTGTTTTTTTTTGGCGTTCTCAATAGTTTTGCTGCTATTGAGAACATGGGATACGAGCGTGCATGTGACTACACTGTTGCCGTGTCAGGGTATTCTAGTAACAAACTATTCGTTGTAAATTCCGCGGAGTTTTGTTTCTTATTAAAGGTTATGAACCCAGCTCGTTTCCCTCTTACTTTTTTATTATTCATTAAAGCCAATCCTTATTCATCATTATTTTTAGTCCGAGAAATATAAATTAGTTAGACTGGTGCCTTTGAACTAATTTCACATTGGACACTATTTCAAGTTACCGGTATCATCTCGTTTCACGACCTGCCTGGATAAAGTTAAATATGTTTCATCGACACAGAATACTATGATTCTTTTCCCTCAAGCGTGACATCATCCTGCCGTGTGTTAATATTTAGTTATATTATTATAGTTCAGTACAATTACGTAAATTCAGCTCTACACATTTGCAGAGATTTCCAAATTCGGCACTCTCATCAAACGCTCCGGGAGACCTCGACGTCTTTGGAGTGCCTCTACGCATAATGAACTGCAATTTGGCCGTCGTGTTGTGAGCAGCTCGTCTTAATAAGTCAGAGACCAGGTCGCTTTGTCAACGGATTTTTGAGGAGTTGGAACATCGAGACAGCATCGGAGAATGCGTCTAACAAGACGTGCATCGTTCTTCATTACGACGGCACCTCATTTGTCACATCCTACGGGACTGCCTGCACAGATGATGCATTCATTGCATCGCTTTTGTGGGCGACTTGGGGATGCGATTAAAAGGTTTTATTCTGTGTTGGCAACTGCTGTGTGCGTTGCAGGCTTTGTACCTGTAACTTTTGCGTCATCTTTGTAGTAACGTCTATTTGTGCACCAGTTAGTTTTTATTTGTTGTTTTCTACTGATAGTTTCTGTTGACTTTAGGAACGTTTGGTCACCATAAAGCTTTAATTATGTTTGATGTCAGTTGTAAATGTAAGGAGGTCGGAAAAACTTGCACCACTTCTAGAATTTTGTACCATTTTCCGGTCTGTTGATGGAGCATTTGAGCACTTTCCTACAAGTACCAAACTAATTGGTAATTCAAAACTACAAATTCTCAGACATCACATGTTTAAGGGAGACCTATTTTTCATAATTTTTTTAAATTCCCATTTGAAAGAAAACTACGTTTCATATACTTTTCAAACATAAATAAAAATAAGAAATAAAAAATGAAAAGTCTAGATGCAATGATAAGATTCAGATTGTAATTTTTTTCATACAGTAGGAAGTTCCTCATTCATGTTACACCTTCAAATTCCTTCGTGATGTTGGCTTCGCCATCAAGTCAAACCGTACGAACTATCATGGTTGGAGGTCATCATTTCAGAACATGAGGGCTGTTTACTGAATTTCCTCATCTCTTATAAGTGAATAACGGACTTTGAAGAATAGTCAGCTATACAAAGAATTCATTTTTAAACATAATTGTCAGATGACTCATGCGAATGATGTATGGTGAGAAGCTCATTATTAATGGGTTCAATACCGGTAAAGAAGTTACGAAAAATGCTTCGGAATGCAAATGATGTGCTCACAGATGCCCCTCTCCTGCATCTCTCTTGGGAATGTTCGCTGTTAGACGTTATTTATGACGGCATTACTGATTAATTATCGTCTAGCATTAAACTCGACTTTCCACGAGATTGGAAGGACTTTTTCTTAAAAATTTGTTTCGAAGTTGCAACGATAATTAAGGTGTAATTGCGTCACTAGGGAAACAAGGAATTAACTGACGTCAATAATTTTGTAAAGGAGCTGTTAAAAAAATACAATCACTCACTTAAACGCCCTCGTGAATTGCATGATGTTTGCTAGGAAGAAAGATTTTAGGTTTTTGTTTCAGCTGAGAATAAGCTTGAAGATTTAGCATAACATCCCAAGACCAAGAACAATAATTGTTCTCTTCCCGATTGACGTTTTGTATCTAGACAATGTTGAGTTTTTCCCCTGAATAAAAGTCATAGCAGAAGATTGTGAGTAGAACCTCAAATATTTCTCACATTCCATAGACTTTCGTTATGTGGACCTTTCAACATATACAACAGAATCATATTATTACGATGTATTTTTCTGCAGACTACTTGAAGTAAATTTTTATTGCATAACATTCCTTTGAAGTGTCAATTTCGTGACTTCTTGCTTAATCTACCGACGTCTTTGTTTTTAGTCATAAATCATAGCATCGATTTTGGGTGGAGGTGAATTGAAGTTTTTGGAACTTAAAAGACGTTACGAGTTCGTCATGTATTCAATGGTACCTGTTGTTGCTTGAATTTAGAAATTTCTAGCCATCGGTAGCTTATCAAGAAAAATGTACCATTAATTAATAACAACTAAATGGAATTCCATAAATGCATCTCGATGACATTTCAGATTTTTCTTAATGTTTTGGTGAACTTCCAAGTTGTTTAGAGAGAGATTTAATGTTTTTTTTCTATATTTATAGTATTACTGTATGTACTCGTAGTCACGATTTATTATTTTTTTCATCGTTGATTCTGAAGCGAAAAATAATTTTAAATTACATCATTATGAATTATCGTTGCATTTCTGTACAGATCATTTTCTTCACGCCAACCTGAATTTCCTTAGATTCTTGTCCACTAACTTTTAGTAATTAGAATCAATATCTTAAGCATCTTGTTGTATTATGAGTGAAATAATATTCTTCCACTCGAAAATAACAACAAACAACGAACAGGTCAGAATAAAAATGAAAGAATAGCTTTCAAGATTTAAAAGTCGAGCAAAACAAACCTGTTTTGACGAATGCAAGCTCTGAGTTTACTGATCTTCATGAGATACGAGTGTAAACTGCTTGTTAAAAGATGATAGCATATTATGATTAATCTGCTTGCTTAAGCAGTATGTGTTTTAGTGATGGAATAACTCTCATACAGGGCCCGACTTGAACATATTCCCAAAGTGTTTATCATATTAAAATGTGAAGTCATGATTGCTGGAGTATAAAATGATGCACTTGAGATTATTGTTTACTCTAACTTACACTTGCATTAGTGTCTCATGATTAACTTTGTCCGCATTTTCTGAGCTTTGTCTCTGTGTACTTCTTTTCAGTGCGTCAACTACAGGCCTTTATACTTGCATGAGAAAAAGATGAAAATTCAAAAGCAAGTCTACTTCAAATTTAGTTTTTTGAATGACCTGACCTCACGAAATGCTTAGAAAATACCGTTCATACAACTTAATGGTTCCAAACTAGCATATGAGTAATATATTGCTGTTTTTTTCAGTTCACGCTCCGTATATGTATATGTATTGATGGCCATTAAATGGCAGATTTGACTGTATTGTTGCTGTTCTTCTAGCACCCAATGGACAAATATTCTAGAGATTTAAAATTTTGCTGTCCCACAAAGTGAATTATCAACAGATTCTTTATTATTCACTAGGTCTCATGTAGTTTTTAAATAGTACTCAAAAGCAGACCTCGTATATAGCTTCAAATGAGCTTGTTGTCATTTTTATTGATGGTCAATGCGAAAACAACGCAGAAGCGCTTTTAACAAGAGCGCTCTGATTTTTGCTCTGTCCATTTGAACGCAAAAAAAATTGATCGGCTTACGTTCAAAGCGCCGGGGATCGTGGAGCAAAATTTCTCCCTCATTACGAGTTTCCAACCAAAATGTGGGATTGAACTCGCGTGTTTCTCTTTATGATGATGCACAAGAGATTACGTTAATGTGGCTCTGACATTCTTGCCTAAAGAGAAGTCTCTGGTGAAGTTACTGTGGCTGAGCCGCTGTTTTTACCTTGATCATGCCTGCCATCAACGGTAATACGACTGTGGACCGGGAAATTGAATATTAGGAACAATTCAAATTGAAGTGGGAAATCTTTCGTCTCGATGCGTATTCCTTCGATTCACTGTGGAAGCTTGGTACGTACGTATAAGCAGTACGTAAAAATATTCTTGTTTGACTTCTTTGTTGATACGATCATGGAGGTTTCTTTAGTAGAGTTCACTTGGGCGTCTGTATTCCTCAGATCTGTATGTCAGCTCGGACTGCAGGATCACAGACTAAAACACGAAGAGTTGCTCGTTGATGAACTGAGCGTTCATTTTACATTTACGTAGCTGTATAATTCAAAGTTAACGGATCATCTGGTCGAGTGCCATATCTTGCTGTAATAATAATGATAAATAACAAGTCGTTACCATATTACTGAAATAAACTTCTCACATTGTATGCTATATTTAACTCTTATTGCCATTTTACTGTTGTTGCAATTTAGATATGACTATAATTTAACTAAACTACTGCAGTATCATACTTTATATAGTACAATTTGCCATATATTTTACAGCTTTTTATGTGTGCGCGTATGAATCAAAATTTACTCATTTTATACACAATGATTTGGCTCATTACTCATTTATCATGTAAATTAATTCAATATACATTCTTAGAGGAGCTCATGATCCATTGTAATTGAGGTATTTTTTACTTTTAGATTAAGTTTCACTTCCACGCCGTGTTTAAATGAATATACTCATGGTATTAGCCAGCATGTATTCATGCTACTAGCCAGCATGTATTCATGGTACTAGCCAGCATGTACTCATGGTACTAGCCAGCATGTACTCATGGTACTAGCCAGCATGCACTCATGGTACTAGCCAGAATATACTCATGGTACTAGCCAGCATGTACTCGTATGATCTAACCATAACTAGAAAGTGTTCAATGGACAACGTTTACACGCACAATTGATGTTAAGAACTGGCTTAAGATAAGAAAAATATTCCCCGTTTGATATTTTTATTACACATGGTGTAGTACAAAGTTACTGTAAAATATTGCCACTGAACTCATACAAAATACAGGATAATAAAATTTATTCAGTTTAGGAATATATAGGAAGTTTGTAAACAAACGAAAATACATTTGACATGTAAATCGAAAAACAACATTTTGTATATTAAACAAAGTATCATTGCAGCTGTGAAACATACTCATTCAAGTGCTTTTTTGGGAAGGATTACGTAACGTGTTCTTGCTTACCGTGTTCCTACTCAACACTACGTAACGTGTTCCTACTCAACACTACGTAACGTGTTCCTACTTAACACTACGTAACGTGTTCCCACTCAACACTACGTAACGTGTTCCTACTCAACACTACGTAACGTATTTCTACTTAACACGTCTTAACGTGTTCCTGCTTAGCGTGTTCCTACTTAACACTACTCAACGTGTCCTTCAAATGGAGTCTCACTTGTGTGTTGCGTTGTTGGTTGTCCAACGCAGTACGTATTAAACAAATAATTAAAAGACCCAACTTCTGTGTAGTATATACAATTTCTTTCATCATATTTCATCATCCTTCTATCTCGAGTAAAATGAAAGGCAACTCGTTCATAATTCTCGCGAAGCAAATGATAATACTAGACCGGTGCCTAGCCATGATCTACTTACCACGCATTTTTTCTCCTCAACATGAGCCTGCTCTGCATTTTTAGATTACATCTTCCAGGTGGCTTGTCAAGGCCTATTCTTATCCTGCCTTTTGCAGCAGCCCTGCAACAAGCGCTTTATGTACGACTTTGAGCTGTCGCAGAGCTGGTAAAAATTTTGTGGGAAATTTTTGGGCTTTATACTTAAGGCATTTTTGGGAACTGCATGCTTGACGTACCGTGAATGGCTTGTGCAAAGTCAACCAAGCGACCGGCACAAGGAAGCCAGGTTGAAATAATTGTGTTCTCCTACGTGTAGAGATTCTGAGTGTTAGAATTTTGAAGCAGTGGATAATTTATGGCTAGAAGATTTGATAGTGATTATATTGATGAAAATTCATCAAAGTGGATCTCTACGAAGCGAAATTTCTAGACTCAATCAAAATTTAAACACCCGTCGATGACACAATTTATTTACTCTGCATCCATGCTTAATTATGAAGAATTTTCATATATGCTGGGAAAATGAATCCATTTCCGCTTGTCATTTATTCATTTTTCATATGAATTAACACTTATAACGTTCGTTCATTTATGTTACTAAAATTCCCTAACATATTTCATTACATCACATACAAAATAATTTGGTACGGGTAATCGAGTTATGAGTGCTTTGAATTTGTAAACGTTCCACGAAAAGCTCGCTTGCCTGCACAATGCAGTCAGCAGCAACCAAACGCATCCCCGAGTCAGCGAAGGAATTCTTCCAGCTCACATTCCCTCGAGTTCAACTATTGTCGAACTTTCCCAATGAAATCAAAATTAATTTCGCTCTTGTGCCGGGAAAAAATCTTAGGGCCCCCTTTGCATTGGAACTTTGGGGTGCAACGGGCCATTGTGCATCACTTTGAAGGGTTGTGCAACACCATTAGCGCCGCACAACACCGTCAGTGCTATGCATTAGTGCAGAGCTCTTAGTGCATTAAGTGTCGCATGCGGGACTATTGCACTCCAACACCAATAATTATTCCATCGCAGCTCTCAGGCTTCGGTGGGAGCGCTGCAGAAACTGCAGGGACTATTTCAAAAGGTGATTCGTAAGTTTGCGTAAATGAATTCCATTTCTGCATAGCATCATCAATGGCTTACATGTTTTACGTTCTAATATTATTGATAGCAACATAAAACTAAATCAAAGCCAAATTAATTAAGTAACAATCGTCTAAGTCCTTGTTGCTAAATGAGCTTCATTGACACAGAAGTGGTGAAAAATCATTGCTATGGCTGCTGTTAGAGAATTCTGACCCTTGAAAATTTTTTCAGAAGATTCATGTAATGACTAAAATTGTGTACAGTCAGTAAAAACATTAATCTCTGATTTTTTTCAATTTTCGATGTTCCAAACTGTCCTCAGTATACGTCAGGTTGAACAAACCTAAGATTCGATTTTTCAAAGAAAACTGAAGACTACATTTATTAAAATAGTCTTTTGTAGTCGCGTGAAAATGCTTCAATGAGTAACTATGCCTTTTTTAGAATTTTACGACTATTACCAATAATTTTTAGTTGTATCTACCTCAATATTTACCCAAAATATTAGACGAATTTTGCTGCATGAGTGTCAGTATGAAGCAACAGGTAAACTCCATTCAGGACGCTAATGGAGTAATCGCATTGAATTGAACAATTAAAAAGTGGTTATTTTATCGTCATCAAAATGATCATTTCAGTGCGAGAAACGAGTCAAAACAAAGTCTTTTGGAAGACCTCGGTAGCAATATTGTAAAAACGGGAGAAATATTCTCTTGCAATTCCCTAATTTGATTATTTCTTCTTCAGGGGATTACAGAACTATTATATTTGGATGCTTTTACATGAAGACGAGTGTGACGACTAACTGGGTTTACGTATTGCATCAAAACTAAAAGAATATTTCAGAAATGACATGTACACTCTAAACTTGATGGAACGGTTATAGGAAGTAATGAAAATGTATTAATGATTTAAATATCTTCGTAGGCATAATGCTATGCATTTTGAACAATAACCATAAAATCAAACATTACGTTCTTTCCAACCTGATAATCAACCCACAATAAAGTTCCATTACAGAGTACCAATAGCTGCACAGAAATGCTTTAGTCTTAAAATATATTCATAATGGTAAAGAAAACACACTGTAACGTTTCTTTAAAAATATTGAAATTAAAATTACGGTTATGAGTAGTTTTTGCAAAACAGTGATATAAAGAAAAATTGCAAAAAACAATTTCCGCTCTGGGCTGCGACACACTTACTGCATCACAGGTACGTCTCTGAAGCAATCGTTCAAACAGACACTTGGAGAAGTTAAGGTTCGTAGCTAAAATTTATTCACAGGCAAATAAAAAATCTTTTACAGTGGTTACATGATTTTTTTTAGTTAATCAAGAGAAAATGGTGAAAAATACGTGGTATTTTATTATACGTCTGCGTTGATGTCACAAATTCAAAAGGTTGACTGTTTTGTTTTCGTAAATATTTAATTTCCAGAGTGTATTCTGCCTAGTCTTCTTTCCTACCGACTACAGTACTTGTATTATATTTTCTGTTATACCGGGAGTAATAAAACTATAGTGCATTGTGAGTGACGTTATTATTGCCTAAAAATTGATGCCTCCGTCTATCCTTACCCTTCGTGATCCTATTATTTATTACTTCTGGTGTCTCTGTGTGATTGAGGTGCCCCTGCGTGATTGATAACTTAACTTTAGACGGCATGGGATGTGGGTGGAATTGGGTACTACTTCTAAAGTATAAATATCGTCATGATTTAGCGATTTTGAAAAAATACTCGTATTACATGAGCATGTCATTCACAGACAAGTTTTGTACATGAATTCAAAGATTTTTGTGTCCGTTTTGAGCCCCATTCCAAGAAGAGTTGTCGATCGCCAACACTTTTCAGTTTGAGCGTATTATAGTAAGTTAATTCAAAAATAATTTGAATCATCGTTGTGTCGTATTCACATTTTACATCAAAAATTAGACCAAAGAACCAATAAGTAAAAACGAATTATTGGCTACGTAAGACTTCATCAATGATGTCATTTTGTTATATTAAGCATCATATTATGCAGATCAAACCCTGGAAAGTTAAATAACATCAAAGTCATCCTAATTATCACTCAAACCCAATCTGTTTCGTTTGTTTTAATCACCGAAGGTTGTTGTTTGTATGCAATAAATTAATGTTAACAACATTACTACCTATAATTAAAACGGTAATTTCAATGTTATTGGCTATACTTCCTGTGACCGATTCTATTTATGCCAGTACCCTGAGGGTGTGCAAACATTTGTCATGAAAGACTTCAAAAGAATAAAGAGCACCGTGCGTGACTCTTCTATCATCGTGTTCTGTCACTTTATGGTTACAGCCATAGTCGCAGTAATGAAAACCTTTGTTCATGAAAAAATAATTTGATTCTTGTAAATATTATGGTGTGTTTGACGCTGCTTACATTAATGAAACAATATTACTTGCGTTACTTACACTTGATTATACTAGAATGATGAAAAGTGGATACGAGAGTATATCTCTTCGTGAGATAACAGTGAAGTCAATATAAATCCATTAATCTTAACAGTTGTTTAGCTATCTAGAAATTGAAAGCACTAATGTTGACAGCTGTTTACCTATCTAGAAATTGAAAGCACTAATCTTGACAGTTGTTTTGCTATCTAGAAATTGAAAGCACTAATCTTGACAGTTGTTTAGTTATCTAGAAATTGAAAGCACTAATCTGAATAGTTGTTTAGCTATCTTGAAATTGGAAGCACTAGTCTTGACAATTATTTAGCTGTCTAGAGAACAAGAATCATCTCATTAAACGTAAGGATTCTTAACAAGACTTTGTTTTACAATAATTGTCTAACAGTAGCGCATTCTTTTGATAGTTTTATCCTTTTGTAAAAAAATAATTATTCACACAAAAGTTTCTAGACAATTTAGTACTTAATAGCTAATTTTTTATTACAGGTTTCAAAATAAAGTTAGCAATCACTTTATTTTCCTTATAATGTGATTAAAACTATTTCATTCATTGGTATTCACAATGACTGACATGAAATACTTCAGTTCACTCCTCCTGTTGTTCGCACCGACCACACAATTCTTCAGTAATCGATGTTTCGAAATTTTTGACTTTCGCTTTAATAGAAGATATAATCGATAGCGGGCATAAAATTTGAACGCGTTTTCTTATCACCTTAAATACGAATAACAGTTGAGTTCAATTTATTTCATGACAATTGAATTTATTCGTTGATAATAGTTGACATAGATTTCAAATGGGAATTTCCCTCAACTCAATTGAATTATGCTGGAAAAATTAATGTATGAGAATAGGTCTCATGATTCATTGAGTTATTTTAAGCTGTTCTGTTACACGGTTTTCTCATTCTACAGCATGAATCATATTACCAACCCAGTATGTAGTAATGTTTTCAAACTCCCATTTAACTCGCAATAATGGTATTGATATATAAGTAAACTACCAAATTCAGGGTTCATATATATTTTTAATCATCAAAGTACGATACTTTTTTCCAGAAATAAAAATGCTAGTATTTAGCAAACAGAGTTTTTACATACATCACTTGATTTTTTCCTAACTGAGCCATCAAAAACTTGTTGAACAGAATTTTCAATTTCAGTATGCATTAAGAGACTCGCGTGGCAGCAGATGTGTTCATGACAGCTCTGCTAATTTGATTCTGCTGTAATAATATCAGTGAAATATGTTCCAACCCTAGAAATTTTTTTATGGAAAGTGACATTTTTAAAGCATTCGAAAACAGTAAAAACATTTCATTTAATTCAAATTTATGGTATGATTACTTTATGATTCATGAAAATTTGTAGCCAACACAAGGTTCCTAAAGTTAGAAGTTTTTTTAACATACTATTTTGGTCTAGATTTTATTCAAATTTTAACATTCGCATCGTCAATGAGAAAGTATTCGTGTTCCAGTAACATGAAACGTCTTCAATTTCTGTGAAAACAAGACATGAGATGCTTGTGCTTCGACTTTGAATGAGAGTAATAAACGATAGCACCGACAACTAAAGAAAATAATTCTCTTATTATATGGTCACTTCGTTTGGTCTTTCTTTCACACTTCTCTGAACAGATTTGCAATGATATAAAAAGGTTTGGTCATTTATGGTTCTATTCATAGAAAATTTAGTACGTACGCATGACACATATGCAGGCAAGAAATTAATTCAAAACTAACCAAAAATTGTAGTGTCATATTTATCGCATACAACCCACAAGTCGAAAACATGTTTCCTTAAATGGTATCCAACTTGCCATCATTATTTGTGGCACTTATTTTTTAAAGAGTTCTTTGCTTTAATGACTTTCGAGTCAAAAAGCACTCGCATGAAGCCGAGCTCGATTGGAGTAGGGAAGCTTTACAGTACGCTTTGCTTTTACAATATCCTTCGCTAGCTCCGGTGCTTTGAAAGCCTTGCATATTTTAGCATCCCTGCATTTCTTTTCCTCTCAGTCAGTCATGCAGATTGCATGTTAGCATTTTTTACTTCCTCCCTGCGTACAGTCCCCGCCATAGCTCTTGCCAACAACCAAAGTACTTCATCGTGAATTTGTTTTTGGCTTGTGTTACTACACACTACGAAACGTCAGTTTATCTATCTCATGTTAAACCAGAACAGATTTTTGAAGACACAACGGTAAACATTAATCGAAAGTCTTTGAGACGAATTGGCTCGAGATAAATAAAGGATCGACTGTACCACATGAACTTTCCAGGATGAATTCATGTAAAATTCACGGTCTCTCGTTTTATTCTATAAGCTGACCGGTCTTTCTAGCTTCCACGCGCGTCTGTTAAATAAATTGAGCGATTCGTTTTCTGTCTGTGCTATCTATTAAATTTCTATATTATTTGAAAGGGTCAGAATTAAACAAGTAATGTTTGGAATGAGAGAAAAGCCGTTCATATTCAATTTTAAATTGAAGTAAGTCAACCGAGACAATGCACGAGCATATTTTTAGCTAAAACTTGAAGTTTTGTTGCAACAAAAGGTGATTAGATTGCATCGTAGGGTTGAGTCTGATTCAATCTGAAAGTGTGGAAATAGGAACTTGTTAAGCGAAAATTAATTAATTAATTAATTAATTAATTTTGTTCATGATTTTAAATCATTAAGCAATATAGTTCCTGCTCTTCAAAATACTGTAAATTATTCATAATAGTTTAAAATTTAGCTGGATTATTCAAACTAACATTACAGTTAGATCTTAGAATGATCAAAACTATCGTAAACAGTTAACGGCTTCAATTTTATTTTTCAATTAAGTATTTTTTCAACAATGCAATACATTTCTACATGAAACAACATTTTTATATCATTTATCAAATATTAATTTAGATCCTGTGCTCTTAGTTTCGGGCATAACTTCCACAAGTTTTTATTTTTTATACATTTCCTAAGTTCTACAGTTCTATATATCTACAGTATTTGTTTCATCGCTTCACAGTCTCAGTCTTCCATTTAGTTAGTGGACGCTTCATTTAAATGTAACTTTGACTTGGATAAATGGCTTTGGGTCTCTCAATTTCGTTTGCGAAGTCGAGACGGCAAAAAATCTTCATTGGAAATGGAGTTTGTCTTTGGCGAGCACTCGTTCCATTTGGCGGAGCTCTGAATTTCCATACAAGCATGTAGCTATCAACAGGGCCGACCGATGAAGGCTTGATGAATGCTTCGTAACTGACGACCGGGGGAAGGGCAATGAAAATACACAAGAGTACTTTTTGTGGGAGTTTCAGCAAAACAACTCTGTATGTATTGGGAAATACTTAAATAAAAAAAATTACTCAGTCACGTGGCTCGACTTCGGTTCATCAAAAGTTTCACTGCCATAAATCTGTGAAATGAGTGGCAGAACTGACTAATATGAACTATGAACTATGTTGTTTAACTGTGGTTGATATAGGAGCCATGTTATTGAACTTATCATTGATAAATTAGTTATGTTGGTTGACTTTATTGCTGATATAGTAGCTGTGTTGGTTAAATGTATCATTGATATTTGAGCTATGTTGTTAAACCATCTTTTTCAAATATATTGTTAAAACATGGACAGTCCTTTAACTTCATTTCAATTTGAGTTTTGTCATACGTAAGTTCAACTACATAAGTTATGCGAGCAACACCATGGAATATTAAATGGGGTGCATATGTTATTGATGGTCAACAAATTCTTCTTAGAACGCGTCTATTTTTGAATTTTAATATAGTTTGAATATTGCCATAGTCATTACTTTTCCATATTTTTGAGTTCACTTGAAAACATATAGTTAACTCAGATGATAGTTCAACGTTTTTTTAACACAAATACATATAACACTCTTTCACTTAGTTTTAGACTCAAAACCCATGATAACAGACCACTATTGTCCCTTTCTCTCCCAACATTTTTATTAGGTGAACATTTTTTGTGTCGGAACATTGTTTATCTGTCGTAGTTTGGAAACTTAAGTAGCTGTACCGAAGAATGTCTTTCTATTAATGCAGTTGATGTTCCGACATCGATCCAATTTGATCAAGGTGTAGGGCAGGATTTACGTATGTAAGACCAACAACAGCTACGACTTCACTGAAGACTGCTAGCTGGAGACCCGCCCAGGTCTGCAGATTGCTTTGGTCAGCTCGATCAGAGTTTAATAGCTTGCGGCTTAGGCTTTGGTTTCTTGGTAAGTTTCGTTTTCTGCTGTTCTGCTTCTGTTATTTAACGACAGTGGTTACCCAGAATCTCTTGAGTTGACGAGGGAATTAAATTGAGAAAGTAAGAGGGGGAGGAATTCAATACAGAAATAGTGTTTCGAACTGGTGAATTTACAGAGGACGATGAAGAAGGTGTGGATTTTCATTCATACTACGATATGATGAACTTACTTGTGTTTCGTTATAAATAGACAGTGCCATGCATGATAAAAATTGAAAATTTCTTTTTTCAGAAAGGTTTCGTAATGTAGTATTCTACGAGAAGATGCGTTGCTTATTGTCCAGCAATTTCAACGTCATGTAATGAAAAAATGATGAGTGTGACGGGCAGTAGGTAGACCAAACATCACGTATGTATAGAATCTGAAATTAATGACCTTGTGACAGCTCCTGTAAGACAGAAGCAGCGATAATCTGAGCATTGATTGGCTGAAGTCAAAGCATCAAGAAAATGTCATCACCCTAAAATAGGTATAAATGACCTGCTTATTATCATGTGAAGATTTTTCTGTCAACGTTCAACGGAAGAGTAAGAAAGCCTACGCAGAGAAATAAAAACGTCAACCTATCAAATAAGTAATAATCATTATCATATACACTCTGTTTGCAGACATTGACACCCAGTTCTATTAACCTACATCGCATGTTGCTCAATTGTCGATGAATATAAAATGTCTCATTTCTTCTGACTTGGGTTTTGTGTGGTGTATCAACTTCTTGGTATTAGTTGATGTTGTAGTTTTTCAATGACTTCTTCAATATTTCATGCAGTATGTATGAATCCAACATATAAAAAATTTCAAGTTTATACCTACAATGGAGACATAGTTTTATATCCATTTCTGACTACATAATTTTATTATTTTAGTCTTTATCTTCTTAAGATCTGATGAGAGTCTCTCGAATACCTTCATAGAGAGTTTTTACTGCATAAAATAGTTTCATATTTAGCACAGAAATAAATTGTCAATAACTCCAAAACAAAATTTGTTTATAAAACAAATTTACCTTAGTAACTCTTTTTTATATACTTGACTATAAATGCAGTCGAATTGTAGTTTTCTTTTAACAAAAAGTGAATTCCGATTACACTACTTCAGCAAAATTAGCAGTTACTTATACTGTCATGTGACACAAGTCTATCTTGAGATATGCATGATCAGCAATGACCATGTCTATCACATGAACTACAAAACTTCCAAGTGACTATTCGAATAGAAAAGCAGGAGGAACAAATTTTACTAAAATGCCTTCGCAGTTAGGAAATTTAATATATTTACATTGTTTCTCATTAATCTTTGAAGAACGTTTTGCAGCTATCTGCTATCATTTCTTACTTATTAGTATTTATGACGAGACAATCACTAAATTAATAGCAGAACAAACAGTAAGTCCCTGCTCTAAGCAACTCGTGAACATGGATGCTGTAGCCTCCCAGAATGAATACGAAAATTGCTCATTTACAAAAACATGTTGCAGTCCAGTAGATGAGAAAATTTGATGATTTTCAATTATATGCATATGTGTGTAAGTTCATTATAATTCAAAATTCTTAACTTTTTTTTCGAAAAACTGGACGAAAACAAGTGCGTCATGTTTCTATACATATAGTCTCCGTCAATTTAGACGCACATGGTTCAGCAATCCACAACAGTGTGTGTTCCAATAGGGCAACTTCTTACATGGTTGTGCAGTCATCCCAACACTTTTCCTACTCTTCATTATACTTTGAAAACGGTAACGTCTCAAAGTGGGTTTAAGTCCAAGGAGATGATAGTCGGAAGGCTCAATAACTGGGCAGCAGTCAGAAGTTTGACCAACTCAAATACAGTTTACCCGGTTGGTGCGAAAGTAATGACTGACTTTTGAAGCTAATGTTCTGAATTAGGCTTTTCAATTATTTGCCTCTTATCTTAGTTTTAACGAATTTTTAGGTCTAAAGTGAACTGTTTTCTTTCAGATTGTTGTTCTTTCATTGATATTTTTCATGCCAATTGACACCCATATTTGTTCCAACCAAAGATCACATTAGACGATGTGCCACTGTATGAGTTTAATAAAGGTGTTAACGAAAATGCAGCAACATGATATGTCCTGAATGCTTGTGAGGATAGTGCATTGAGTAACCGACTTGCAGAAGATGATTTTTTCTTTTTCGAAATGGGGATTTCATTTTGGAAGAAGATCTAAGAGATGGTCGTCCCAAAAAACTTGATTCCGAAATTTTGGAAGACTTGTTTCACAACAGCCTACCAGAACCTCTACGGAGCGAACAAGACAATTGAACGTAGTCCATGCAACTGCTCTACGGAGGTTGAAGCACTTTGGAAAAGTTTCAGGGGCCTGGAAAATGGGTCCGTGAGCTGACTCCAGAGACCCGCGTGTTACTTCTTGTAAATTACAGCTTCTTTTACTATTATATTATTGCGACACATTCAAGCATCATTTTTGGGTAGGGTTGTTACAGGAGATAAAAAATGGATCCTTTACTATTATGGTATGACATCGATGTTGGGTCAGTTGAGGCGGTGAGCCATTTGAACAATCGAGAGAAGGACTTCACCCCAAGAAAATCGTGTTGAGCTTTTGGTGGGACATTGAAAGAATAATTTAGTATGAAATGTTAGCGATAACCAAACAATTGATTTTAATCTTTACTGTTAGCAAGTTCGTTGACTAAAAACAACATTGATCCAAAAGTGTTGATCATTGGTCAACAGAAATTGTGTTATCATTCATCACGACAATGCTCATCCTCACACAGTTTGACTGATCAAAAACCTCTTGGAAGAGCTTAATTGGGATATACTGCCTCATCCTCCCTATTTTCCTGTCCTTTTGATCTCTAATTACCATTTCTTCTGACGACTACAGAACCATTCGAATAGTCTTAGGTGAAGTACATAAAAAAATGGAAAATGAGTTAGCTTCATATTTTACTGTAAAAATTAGAAAATTTTACAAGTGTGGCATATGTAAGGTATTTGGGAGATGTAACGAAGTTATTAAAAACAATATAGACTATATTAATAGATAAATATTTCATATTATATGAGTTGTTCATCTTATTTGAGTTAGCATGAAAGATAGCAGTGTGATAAACTAGGAAATAAATTATGGTAAAAGTATGACTCGTTCCAACTTACCGTCGTGTATCAAAATGATCTTCAGTAAAAAAAGCTTCCCACATTTAATTTAGAAAATGGTCCTTTCATTGTAAAAGTAAAATCGACGACGGTCTTTGAAGCCGGTGCCAATTATGTGTGGGTCAGGATCGCTCAATAAACTCCGCTCCATCTTAGAGGGACTTTCCACTTGACGTCCACCAGACCAATCGAGCATGAAGTGGAGAGAGGCAATCCCTCCGTGTCTCCTTTGGCCCACAATCTTGTACCGAGGACCCGTGTCATCTCTTCTACGTTCGAGTTGTGGTCGGCTGAATTCGAGCACATTCCTCTTGAGCGTTGTAACAACTGTACTGATCACTTGAACGATTGCAAAATTATTTATGATACGAACATTTTAAAGGTAATAATTGGTCTCCGAAATAGTTATTTATGCAAAAAAATTGACTTATTTCATGTTATACCCTACAAATTAGGGATGCAAGAGATTTTAAAATTTATCAACAGTTTTACTCACAGTAAAAAGTCGATTGCTATGTAGCTCGGTTGACAGTAAGTTCCTCCAAAGCGAAAAAATACTTCCAGAGAGCTTTGTCTCCTTATGTGATAATAGAACTACAGAATCATTCCTGTTTAATATAAAATAAGGTCTGTCAAGTATCGCTTTCTATGCAAAGGAACCAACTTTCCTATCTTCTTCAAATTGTTCTACCGGAACCCCTGAAAATCTTACTCGGTAAATTATTACAGAATCGAATTCAAGGGGCATATTTAACTAGCAAGTGGGGCCTCGCCAGCAAATCAAGCCTCGTACAGGAGTTTCATTTGAGCTGGGAGGATTGTGAATCATCATTCCCTCGTGTGTGTGTAATCAGTGCCAGTCGAGTGCCCTCCAAAGGACGTCGGACAATGTGCTGGTCAGGCCAGCTCCCTACATTCAAATTCAAATCTTGCTGTCCTGAAATTAACCCGCTGAAACCTTGCAATATTTTCAGGCTTATTGTGATGAGGGATTTGAAGACCTACCTCCATAGCCCTGGCAGTGGCTTCATCTGCTGCACGCGGGCGTTTATCATGTTTGAAATTTTGTGACAACGTGTTGATGCGAAATGAATCATTTTTATCCAAGTTCTAGAATAAAATATGTAGGTATCATAAAATAATCATACTGTACAACTATGGCTTTGTGTTGATTTTTTTTGTGAGTGAGTTTCAGTATAAATAATTACCGTATGTTTCTGCTGACGGGTTTTCATCCATGAAAAAATGAAGTAATCAAAATATGTGACAGTGTTTGCAGTTCATACACATAAAAAACAAAAAACATTATATTTTATTTAATGATTCACTGCTTGATAGAACTTGAACTATGTTACTAAGTTGTTCTAAAGCAGTGCATAAGACATTTATGTTTCAACGTGTGTACAATAAGTCAGCAAAAGTAAACGAACTTAAAAGAATAAAACCGAACCAAATATCACTTCAATATCAAATTCAAGCAACTGCTCTCTTGCGATCCAGTGCCGCTGGCATCCACTTCAGAATTCCTCACTTGGTCATAACTCATTCCAGTTAACATGTTTTAATCCCTCTTTATTAAAGGCAGTTCCTCTGCCAACTGTATGGGATACATTCCAACTCGTAAATTTCCCTTTACGACTCAGAAACAGTGAATGCATTACAGCAGTCCATGGAACCACGTATAGATTTACTGCTGAGAACAAGGCTTGACTGGTACTGTTCTGTGGTAGCTCCATGATGCTGGGCAGTGCAATGAACGATCACTTCCTTCCTCCTTGCCGTGATTGGACTTGTGTTCAACAAAATTTACTAAAGCTATCACGAGGACAGTAATTTGTACGCAGTGCTAGGTTAAAGTACTTATGAAGCCACTATTTCAATCCCTGAGATCGAAATTCACTTCAGCATGCACGATCAAAGAATAATCATGATCTGTCGTTTATGACGAGGGATTTTCTACATTTTTATTTTGTTTATTAAAAGTATAGTCAATTGATTTGTGTATATATGTTACAAGATATATATACATCTATATTTATATTTGTATTACTGTTTAATAGCCGCGTAGCATCGTTTACAAAAGTTTGGTTAAATTCAGAAATTTTTTGGCAACTATTGTAATAACTAGTTTACCCGTGCCATAAAAAATGATGGCAAATACTGTTGGAAAGATATTAAATAAAATTACAAATAAGAACGCAATGCAATATCTTTAGTCTTATATATATTTACAGAGGACAAACGTTTTAATTGAGTATTTCTTTAATGAAAACATTCCTAGTGAAAAACAAATCATCTATCAAATTTCCTTGAACATCAGTTTCTTTAATTGCTGTACCCGTGTACCGAACTCGGTATCCACAATACAGACTCAAGTATTTAAGGCTCTGGATCTCTCAATTTTTTTGAAAGTGACTTATTATAGTGCACTTGTACAGCGAAAATGAGCGTATTAATTTTCCAGTGAACTGAAACCAATACTGCCAGTGCTAATTTCTTCCTATCTATTCTTAAGAGCGTGACACGAAACATATAAATAAATAAATAAATAAATAAATAAATAAATATATAAATATATAAACACACGACGGTCATTCTTAGTATTCGATAATATTTAATATCAATTTTTCTTATTATACAGGGGCCCACAAAAAATGTATTCACTGACCATACCACAGTTTAATTCTGATTTATTTCTTTAGCTTCTATACCTTTAAAATGCAGCTTTAAATGTTGTATGGTTCCGGTATCATATAAACAAATATCGGTCAGTGGATACATTTTTTATGGACACCCTGTATTCGGCGGCATGAGGCCATAACTTCATTAGAGTCAGTTATTCAAATAAAGAAGAGCTTAAATTTCAAACCTCCTGTTACAAGAACAATATAAAAATATAATGAAACTTAGATTCGTCGTCAATAGTGCCAACGTGTTGTTCTATAGAATCTGAACTCAGACGACGAGCAAAACAACCGCTGAGGAACTCTATTCTGGATGTGAACTACACTCAAACCTCTTTGTTTTCACCATTATCATATGCCCAATTTGCTACTTTTAGTGTGTTTAAAGCATTCCATCATTTTCAGCATTGTTCCGTCATTATCGTGCCTTCGATTGACGTTTTTAGGCAAACACCGACCTTCCAAATTTTAAATTACGACTTTAATTACGACAAATTGCGAGGTTTGAGTGTAATGAATGAACTCCTATTTAAAATGATTTCGAGTCCTGACCACTCAACATAAAACTTCATCTCTGGCTCAAGTGGAATTGATTCTTCAAACATAAAAAAGTAAACTGTGATTAACTAGCATGTTGTAATTTTTTGAACAGCTACGATAGGTGTGATAAAAGGGATAGAGGACAGTCCGTCAGCGTAAATAGAAAACTTTTCACTTTCTGGGGTACCTTGAGTTCCCCTCACAACTGTTTCTTGGTAGGGTTTGTCCTCGGCAATAGAGCTAATTAGGTATGCAAGATTCCCTAACGAACTTGGTGAGCCACTACCGATTAGGCACCGTTGTGATTTTGGAAACATGTATGTTCAGATTTGTAGCAAGGTGGGGCGATTTTTTTAATTCTTTCAAGTAGTGATGGTGCCAGCAGTGGCTGTCCCATTTCATGTTGGAGAACATTTCTACCCTTATTTTCAAGGTGCATGAGAGTCTATACACAAGCATTACCGAAAGACACTGACGATTTTTCTGCAAAAAAATATAAATAATGTTGTGCTAGTATGATTGTTCAATTGTTCCTAGTGTTTTACATCATGGAACCATTTAAACATGTTATGTTTAAAGGATAACACAGAGGTTATGCGGTAAAATTGAGAAGATTTATGGTTGGTGGTGAGATCTCCCTCACATCGGTCCTGGAGATAGTAAGAACCTCCCGCCACGCTAGAGGGGACCATGGAGTGGCACGTTCGCCAATTGGAGATTTATTGCCAACGAGACCACTGAATATGTATTATTGAAGCTATAAATAAACTCGCTGTCGTGTCCGCTTCTCCTGCATGTAAATCACTTCGGCAGCCACTTCAAAAACGGCCCCACCAGGCGTCTTAGAATCGGGACGCAAACCTGAATTTAAATTTATGCATTCGCTTCAATGTTGCAACTTTGAGTTCTTTTATTTTGAATTATTTAAATGTGAGTTTTGAGCATTCAAAACTTAGGATTATTAATTTTTAAATTAAGAATCTAAGTTACTCAAGTGCATTGAAATCTTCAATATCAATCATATCGAAAAGCTAAGTCACAAACCTGAGTCCTGAAAGGATACATAGGTTTAGCTATTTAGCTTAGTTGCATCTAAACCGACTTCATAACGTAATTCAGAGCGTTGCAAGAGTAGGGTGATTTAGACTGAGCGGCGCATTAAAAAATATTTGCTAGGACGTGAAATACTTGACGAGTTCGCGAAATGAAGCTAAATAAATAGGATGATATAGAAGTTACATAAGTACAGGTGCAACGTTCAATTTGACTTAATCCACTGGCCATATGTTCATCTTAGTTGAGGATTAGTTATTTAAAGCAATGACATACGTATTTACTCTAAGAATTTATTATGAAGTGCCGAGATATAAAAGATTTCTGATTAAACTGAGAGTAAAGATTTCGAGCTGAAAATATTACTCTGACATGAAGAAGAGGTACAAGAGGTCTCGCATGCAAGAATCCTTCACCAAATATCAGCAATTGTAAGAAAAAGTTACATTTTATCTCAAGTATTGACTTAGCTGTTGGCTTTGGGCATTGATGATGTAGAAAACATTTCTAAAAACTCTAGTCGAAGTGTATAGAGGCTTTAACAAGGCTTAACAAGGCTTTTCTGCTGTGAGCAACACATCATTGCTGCAAAGTGTTCATAACGTCATGCGTGCCAAATGATATTTGTAAAGAGGATCGATGATATATGATTAAACAGTCACAATTTTATTTTTATCCATGCGACTCAGACTTGTTTAGTCTGCAGCGGAGAATTTTTCCGTCTTGAGCCAAAAAGCGAGCCTGCTGGACGGCATAAAATTTTCTTTTATTTTATCGTACTGCGTGGAGTTTGATAGTGTGTAAAAAATGACGCTCTGATCACTTTATAATTGCATAATGCCGGGAATAAAGTCAATCATACAACAATTTTACAATTTTCGGTAATAGTATGAATCAGATTTGTGGTACCAGTTTATCTGACAAGAATTATATATTCGTCTCAATCCCAATGATTTGAAGCATTTTTTTGGACCGTAATTTACGAAGAACTTGAATCAATGAGAAGAATTTCAGAGTCAATGATTAATTGGAGTTTGTCGTATTTTAATTTTAGTAAGATCTGCTGCAAACAGGTTCAAAAATACAGTTTTTAATACATTGAAATTTCAAGAATTGTTTTGAATTAATTATTGAAAAATCCAGTTCTTGATCCATTTTTCAAGCTTCACGTTCATTTTTCTCTTGGTGTTATCTTGAGGTTATCGTGTACTTCATAATTGTGAGCTCTTTCAGGTCTTAACAAAATATAATCAAAAAAATATCAGCGAATGTATATTTCTTAAACCTTGAGGAAGAAAGCTTTGGTTCATGCTGGAATTCATTCGAAAAAGACCCTTACTTCTGATACAGCATCTCAATTCCATTTTTACACTTGTATTTTCATCACCTTGTATTACTGCGACCACCTCAAAATATGACTTTCCAAAAGTCATTTTATTCCGGTAATTTGAAGGGAAAATAAGTCTGTAGCGAATGGAACTCAATTTACGCTTGAGGTCCCAATATTGGATCAAAAGGCTTCATGCGGATCATGTATACAGCACGGCAGGCAATCTCTCACAACATTATGAAGCCACTCGTACATTTCGTATTCAATTATATACCGTAGCGTGCGGAGGCGTCTCTCGAAGCCGAGCAGCAAGCATATTACACTACATTAGAGCGTCTAACCCTAATTCATAAGTAAGGCTTCGCTCGTTTCATCTTCTCTGCTACACAGAAACGCAACCCTTCCGCTCCAGCTCGTCTTATTACTTACGCATATTGGCGGATTGCCTCCGTAGACTTCTAGCACCTTGCCGGCATCCTTCCAGAACCGCGTATCTTGTGTGCAGACTACATACGAGAAATAATTGCTGTACTGAGATGTACTGAGTAGTAAACATGATCATTACTGTTTCTTTTGCCTTGGAACTTTTCGTAGTTGTATCTGGAAATTTTAGGTTCGTCATGTGTAAGTTCTTGCTAATTGAATAATCGAAACAAATATAATTCAGTTCAATGGAAACTTTTATTTTAATAATTTAAAATAAAATACAATTTCTACTCTGCATTTTGGTTTGAACAAACAATATAAATATTTCGCTTTCATACTGAAGATGAGACGAAATTACCATGATTCTCACAAAAGATATTCGGTCAAAATCGAATGCATGAATAAATATTTATTTGTGCCGATACAACTTGAAGTTAACTAACAAAGTTCCCATTTGTAACATATGTCTCTCGAATACGTGCTCTACTTTTAAAATCTGAGTTCGGTTACATAAAATAACTTTCAACACGTATGATTTGAGCTAAAAAGTGTGACGACTCGTATTAGTATAACTGTACTGTTGTCATTACCAAGTCATTAACTAGGCAGCAAAATTAATGATAATTGAAAATTATTTACCCTCATCGAAAAGATACTGCAATAAAAACCAATTGATACTGATTTATGAAACACCGATTATTTACAGTCCATTTTTAATTGAATTATGCTCCATTCAATTGAATAAATACGATATAACATTATGATACGATTTACCCTTCAGTATTTTTAATTTCATGAATTCTTTCAAAGTTGAATCTTTTATAAATTAAGATTTTTATTATCATTCTTTTCCGCGGTATTTGGAACACATTCTCATGTCAGATAGGAGATGCTGCGCGAAAGTTAAATTTTACGAGTTTTAGTATTACCCCTCAACCCACATCATCCCTCAACATGCATTACTCCTCAACCTACATTACCATTTAACCCGCATTACCCCTCAACTCACATTACTTCTCAACCCGCATTACCCCGTAACACGCATTACCCCATAACACGCATTACTCCTCAGCCCACATTACTCTTCAGTAACTGCTATATAGAAATTAGTAACTGCTATACATAATGTTTGTTTTCACTCGTTTCAATTGAAAGTGGACAAATGGGCACATATTTTTAGGCATTTTCTACTTGCATCATTTATACGACGTCTGAGTATAAAATGAAAAAATTGTAGTGTAAACATTCCACTGAAAGACTTCATTCCCAGTGTACCACCGTAACATAAGTTTTAAATTTTCATTTCTTTTAAACTTTTTCCATGACCAGTAGTGGATCAGACTTTGTCGCGTACAACAACATTCATTTCCATCTGGATCAACTTGGAGCCAGTTTTATGCTTCTGTGTAGAAAAGAAGCTGTGGTGCGATCTGCCGCTACTGCCAAATCCATTTCGCTTATGATCGTAAAGTGTCATTTTTGTTCTAACTCAATTAACTGAAGCTCGTCAGACCAGCAGCGCCTGCCAAAAATTTCGCTCGCAGAAACAAATGAAATCGACGGACCAGAGTCTCCGAGTCTTAATGATTGACGAACGACTCTAGAAAAATAAGAACACAGTGGCTCTGGCGTCAGGCGGAGGAAATTTGGTAGATGAGCGCGAGGGGAAAGCCGACCGTTAAAACTTGACGGAATATTTTAACTGCAATATTCTCTGGTCTGTGTCTCTGCAAGCGTAACGCATTACTTTAACCGGAGCGTCGAGTTCGTTGTTCCGAGTTGCCCTGCCATTTTAGTGCGCTATTTTGCAGCATTCATTACCATTGCTCTCCAGTGATGCAATCTCGCTGAGCTTAACTCAGATTACTACGTTTGAAAACTTACAGTGTGTTGAAATTTCTGCAAGCATTAGGAACTAATTTATACAGTTCAGAATAGCTACACTATTATACAGCATGGGACTTGACTCTTAATAATCTGGTCATATCAGCGTATAACCCATAGATCGGGACCCTTTATAGATGATTTAGTGACACTAGACATTTAAACAAAAGAATCGAGAGCTTTTTAGCCAGTTTAGATAAATTAGACGAAAACAGCAATTTATGATACTTTACTACTATGTAGCACTAATATATAACATAAAACCCACATTTATTTGTCATGATATTACCTCAGTTCAAATATTTTTATCCGCCGGGCGTGGGAATGTTGATATCAGGCAGAAAAATGAGAGATTTTTATTATTTCATCGAGGCCTCAATCATAAGAAGCGTTTTGTGTAGAATATGAAAATAATGAAGAAATTTTGAGCACCGTTTATGATACCTCTGTTTCAAAAATCGAAAAACCGATCCTACGTTGGTATTGTCAAAATTAGTAAGATGTTCAAGTTCTTCCGAAATCCTTTTCGATGTGAAATTTTGTCCGGCACAATCTCGTGCGCCTCACGCCTCTGAATTTCTGCAGCCCTCCAGTGAATGGCCTCCTATCGTCTCCTGAACGTTCGTCACAAATTGCCCACCATAAATTAACCCGGCGTCAATGGCGGTACCATTCAGTGAAATCATTTCAATCGGCCATAAATTTCGGGTGTCCATTGTCCGAATCTTGGCAGACCGTCCGCCCACGCGCCTCTATGGGCAGCCCTCCACCTGCCTTGTATCCGGCAAGTGTCAACGCACGTCCGGGAGACTTATTCTCTAGTGTTTGAAACGTACAAGTAGTGCAGTTCTTCAGTTTTTCTTCATAGTGTGAATGTATGTTCATGGTTCAAACACTGTCTAAGGTATCAAGCGAGGTTTGAAGAATGTATTTTAATTATCACAGTGAAATGAATGTATGTTCATGGTTCAAGCGCTGTCTAAGTTATTAAGCAAGGTTTGAAGAATATATTTTAGCTATCACAGAGAAATACATTTCACCCAGTGTTTAGTACGGATGCTAATGCGGTATCTTCGTTTGACAAGACCACGGGGATGTCATAGACAGAAAAAAGTACTCACAGAAATTGACATTTGTGCGCCAATTTGTAGCGAAATTTTGATGCTTTAAATTCATGCACTGAATTATTTTCACTCAAAGGTTTTTAATAAATTTCTTTGTAGGGTAATAATTATTTACTTAGGATTTTAAAAACAATTCTCCTTTCATCTTGCCAAAGTGAAAGGAATCACTCATACAAAATAAATATTGCATATTCTTACTACATACACCTCTCATGATCAGGAAATATCAGCGCATATAAAAGGAGGCAACAGCGTGCGGTGGTGGAAAACTTTATTGAACGCTCGAGTGACACTACCTACTTTTCAGCAGGGGTTTTAGTTAATTTTGATAGAAGATCTTCTAACAAACAAGCCATTCAAAGAGTTTCATTATAGAGGCTTGGCTGCATTAAGACGAGCTGCTGCAGAAGACATGACTAGATAAAGCCTTCTAAATCTTTCCCACTTTTCTCTTTCATGTGCTTGCCAAACCGTAATTCATAGTCTATGACTATATGCATGAGTTATTTTCTATTACTGTTTCATTAATTGTAATGGAGATGGAGATGTAACAAGGGAGATGTCAACCATCACAGTTTTATGAATGTTGTGTTCCATTGATATTTATCAAATTATTTATAAGGTTATTTTTCACCTCGCACAATACGTCATTCTTTATTTTCAGTTAACTAGTTGACTAGCAACTTCATGAAACAGTTACTGCACCATGTATGTATGTAAAAGGAACGCCTTGCGATTTATACTAAGAAGTTGCACTACTGAAATAGAATTATGAGATGTCATATACTACAAATATTTAGTAAAAAGAAATATATAATCGAAGAAAATATATATGTTCCCCATAGGTTTCATGGTAATTCACTCTGAACACTGTATTTATTATATCTATATAAGACTTCCAATGCAGGCTTTAATTCCAGGCGTATGGTAGGAAATGACAATGGTAAAAGCAAAGTTGCATCATTCATTCTAAGGTCACCGATTGTACAATACAAAATATTTTATTTAACTCATGGTGATCGGAAAGAAGATCCTAAAGGGAAACAATTTAAAGTTTTCGAGTATGCAAATTCTTATGATTTTATTATTGTGTAGAGCTTACTCTGACCAGTGTGAAAAACGGAATATACTAGACTGCAATGTCATCACTAGAGTATAACTAGGGCCTATCATTTTAGTGTGAATCGCTTCCGATAAATAATGTTGGAAAATGTAACATCGAATATTAATATAGAATATATTAATCACGATTGCTCATATCACCAAGCTATTTCAACCTAGCAATTTGAGACATGACAAAACAAGAACTATAGAAATGAAAACGAAATTCAAGAGTTCCGTATTGCTTGTCAGGCATGCATAAATTTTCAACAAATGCCAGCATGTAATGGAAAAGAAATATGTAATCCTGAAAATGAGCACAACTGAAAATGATGCTTATCATCCTTCCATTTAGCTCCGAAGAAGTACTCAAATAAGTAGTATTCTGTCACAATTAGCAAACTCAAGATTTCCATGCTAAAGAGAGAAAATCAAGTTATTCCTACATTGAGGAACAAGAAACAAGTCTTTGTGTGAAGTCTAATAAGCCCGAAACAAAATATGTTCTATAAATAAGTGAAAAAGAAACGAAATGACGATATAGACTCATTTTATTGATTAATCAACACGCATGCAATTAAAGTCTGCTAGTCAATCGTCTGTGAAAAATAATTAAAACATTTCATTGAAAGTAATCGAAGTATTTATCAATGCCTTTATGGATAAATGAATAATTAAGCCAACATGTTATTTTCATTCCATAGTAGAAGAGTTATGTTAACTTTGTTATTGAAATCAGACTGTAAAGTGACTGTATCAGCGGGCCTTGGTAACCTGTTACTAATACTTCATTTCATCTCCATGAAGTGTGGAATATAAAATTTAAAAGCTTGGGTGGTATTGAATAGTCTGTTCATGTTTTTGAGAGCACTTTCAAACACTAGTGATAATATGTTCATAACAGCAAACCCAATTACTGTATTTTCTTTTAAAGAATATCACAGCAAATTATCTTATAAAGAATAACAAACCATGTGAGAGTGAATTTGCTGGTCTCAGCATAATCCAAAAATAATTTATACTTTACGTAGCTGAAATGATTCAGTATCATTTGCAGACTTGCTGCTAGATTCATTGAAACACAACATGCATTTCTGATCAAAATCCACACAAGCCAAGCTAGATGTCACTATATGCTGAGGATCAGAAACTTAGAAAACGAAAATACTGAAAATATATTTTAGCGCTGACTTGCGTATCTTCGAAGACTCTATCTTTTTGCCTCCCGTCGCTCCGTTGCGTTGCTGCGCTGGGCGTTGTCATTGCAAACCTGTTAGAGAAATTCTCAGGTTTGCACTTGTAATTGTATAAGACTTCAAAATTATGGGTGTGACAATTTTTTACGACTGAAATTGATAGTTTTCATCATGGAATGTCAACAAACTTCACAAGGTCATATGATACATAAACTGGGAAAGTTTACTTATTAATAATTATTACTAAATAATAAATCATTTTAGATCGTATATTTTTTAATCACAACATACTGCAGGCTATACCAGCTTCAATATGAACGCATATCATCTCTTACCTTACCAGCGGCAGGTATGTAGCACTGCTCAGAGAGATGCACAGTCAGCGTGACATTATTTCCGTCTTAACATCCGTATGCTTACTATAGATAGAGCTTTATGTTTATATCATGTGCTTCTTTACATCCGTATACTTACCATACATATATGGAGCTTTTAACCAACCCTAGCTACACTTATTTAAAATCATCCAAGCAATAGAATTGTAACTATTTTTTCATTTTATTTGAATAATATCCAATGTAATACTCGTTCCATTAAATTTTTAATCAATGGATCTCATGAAAAAGGTTAGTAATTCGTATAAATCATAATATATTCTGATCAAAATAAGTTTGGTTTGAAATTATTATTCTAAATAAAACCAACCTAAATAAGGCAATATTGTCATATTACATAGAGATAATGACTACGCATATGAAACCGAGTTTTCGATTTTAACTTCCTAAAACAAGAATGTCATTCAATATCAGAGTATTCATTTCATTTAAATTTTACCAAAGACACCATCTCTGGCTTGCTTCTATTCCTGGTCATAAGTTCTCTGCTGATAACTTCGCCCACGATATACTGTAAGTTATTCATCTTTCTTTGGAGCATACATGCCGTGCAGCTTCAGTTGTGAGCATGACACAACTTCACCACAGATTGCTTCAGGGGATACCATCGTGGAACTTCCATTGGCTTATCCAGGAACTCTTTGGTCGCAGTAGTGGTGAGATAACAAGGCAAAGGCAGGTCACTTATAGCCGACTCCCAGTCAATGAGTTGATAGAGGTCCTTGGCAGTGTCATTGATGATCGAAGCTTTTCGTGGTCTAACAGCGGTGTACCCATGTTGAGTAATTTCGTCTCCCGTTCTTTCGGTGTCCTGTATTATTTAAATAGATTTTCGTTGTTCCTTCTTCACTTCACTGCACAACATGGCTTGAACGAGTGCTTCACTGTGGGCATACCATGTTCTCTTTGAATAATTGTTGGCATGATATTATCCACGACTTCCGTTGATTTTTGAGTGCTCAATCACGTTGGCTCATCTCTATTTTCAAAAGTATATATCATAGGAGATCCCTGGCAGTAGGAAGCTCTGCTGGTGGTAGTTCTTTCCCAGTTCCCACACGAACGCTTAGATAACAACAAGCCTTACTGCATGTTTTTTTCTTTCTTACACGTGCTGGAATTGTTCTTGATCACACCAGGAAGACTAGGATTTTAGTTCAAGCAAACTCTTAGCTGAACTGGTTTTAGTATAACAAGAATCAGCACGCATTTCTATAACATTTGGTCTGCAACTTGTACATCAAAATCCAAATTTAGAACTGCATATACATATAAACAGATATTTGCCTCATGAATTATCACTTCGGTTGAGTTTGCCTTCTCTGGACATGCACCTGTGTACTCGTATAATTAAAGTTGGTCATCCTTAGGACATGAGCTCCTCCTGCTTAATGTGACATATTGTGACAACTAATTGTCCAGTTGTGAGTATTGATGACTTCACAATATTATCATACCTTTCCAAATAAATATCAAAATCCATTCATATTTCATCCAAAAAATATGGCCACTATGTGAAGCTGTAAAATTGGAGATACCAGATGATAGCAACATGCTTCTAAATAAAAAAATAAGCACGGTGACCAACAATTTTATTTGACTATTACGCTGTAAATACTTTCCGGTATAGTTTTACGAAATTTTATAAAAATCCTGATGCAATTGATACATTAAAAAAACTTTTGTTTCTCAAGGTATAAGAAAAAAGTATATTTTCTACTTTTTTGAACGTCATTTCAAATCAAATTCAAAAGCCTGGGTTTAAAAAAGTAGATCGGTTAGTATAATTTTTTTCTTTCGACTGAATTTACCATGTCTACTGGAGAAAATATCAAAATTTCAAAAACTTCTTAATGGAACCAAATTTACTTGAAATTAGGTGGAAGAACTCACTGACACTAAACTTGTTTTCCCATAAACTTAACATATGAAGTTTTGACAATGTGATGCAATGTTTGGGAAAAGTATTAGTGTCAGTTCATATTGTTATTATATATTATCTGCAAATACAGCTATATAATATGACTTCAATTTTTTTTAATACTTCTACACCTAAATACCTATGGATTAAAATAGTGACGAAAAAGCAAATCAGAGGTAAATTTGAAAACAAATTTATTCTTTCAAGCCAAAACATACGAATTAAAAAAATTAAAATAGCACAGTGTGTATCTTCACGTAACAGAGAAGCAAACAATATAGATGTATAGATTAACAATATAGATGTATAGATGAACAACAATATAGATGTATGAATCGAAAGTCAAGTTCGTCAGTGTAATATGAGTATTAAGGCTTTACAATTAATACGGTTATTAAAAAAGGAAACAGATTATTTTATTTTGATTGAGATTTATTTTTCTTGTCGAGTGAAATTTCTTTAGGTACTCTTAAGTTCGTTGAGCTTTGAAAAAATCAACAGTATATTATGTGCTTCGATTAATGTGTTTGCCTTAATACTTATTGGTTAACGCAGTTATACTAATTTTTTCAACTTCTATGAAAAAAATGGGCTTAAGGTTGTATAATGTGCCATCTACATTACATATTATACATTTTTGGTTATATCTTTCTGAATGTTTTCAAAGTCTCGATACAGTTTCGCTCTTCGTAGCCCGGGAAGCAGTCTCGTTTAGGAGTGGGCGATTCTATACCTGGTGCCGGCGGCAGTTACTCGCTCTCATTTTCGTAATCAAGCAAAAATGACAATCGATTGGAGCGACCACGCAGGCGTCTGGCACGACTTTAACGAAGTCTCGCACACACCTTTCTTTTTATGCTCACCGTGTCTTTTTAATCAAAGCTTTAATCGAGTTCTGGCTGCCGCCTAACACCTTCAAATTGCTATCAAACTCCCATTTCCTGCAAGACAATCTGAGACGAGAAAAATTAATTATCGCACAACACGGTGTTCTCTCGCGACGCCCGCATTTTAATCTATCAGGATTGAAAAGACGGAATCATAATCGTAGGCGAGCGTTTTTTATTGAATTGCTTGCTCGTGATGTTGCTTCGAGCGTGAGCTGAGAGGGTAGAGCGCATACGCTTGGGCTGTTCAATCGTAGCGCTAACCTTCACTGTGTTAACTCACAATGAGCTTTGTTTTCCAGCCTACAATGTATTTTAATACAAGAAAACGAATTTGCTGTAAAGACACTACTAAATACGCTACTTTGTGAGTACAAAGTAGTGTACTCCAAACCATGGATAATAAATACATAGATCTTCAAGTGTCTAAATTATTTGTATGTTGTCGATGATCAACCCATCAGTATAAAGAAAGTAATATAAAGAAAGTTTGAAATATGTATTGTACACCACATTGTATTATTTCATTTCACATCAAACAATTGATGCATACAGCAACAACAGGATTAAAAATAAATGATAGTTTTGAGTTTCATCTGTTACAAAATATACACACTTAACATGTATGGTTAAGAGTTAGTAAATAAAAATATTATATTAACCACCAATTATCGAGCTATTATGAATATGAATTTAATATTTGATCAATGAAGATAATGATAAAATCCATTTATCTCATAATATTTCACAAATCGCGATACCCAAAATTTGGGTTTGCATTTTTCATTATAAAATTTGTAGGTTACCCGCACACAATGCTTTTTTTCTGATCACGTGCATCATGTACTTCAACTGCTCAATCCCTTATGTCATACCAATGTCATACCAACCAATGAATTTGACTACTTTTTGGAAGAAGATTCGATCTAGAACAGTTTTGATTTGGGGTTCAACCACGACCATAAAGTTCGAAGCCCCAAATAAATACGACATAGAACACGACCCTAAAGTTAGAGGGATGGAGAGAGATGGAACTTAGGTGAACTCCATCCATCTCCTGAGTCCACTTCATAGTTTCACCTCTTCTACTTTTCCCATGTACAGGCATAGGTTTCTTAAAAGCGGCATTTTTGTATTTCTCTTGAAGAAAACTTTATTTATATCACGTGAATCAACTCAGAGGAAATCACCTCAAAACCACAATTCTGCTCATAATTTCAACTTACGACTCTTCAAAGCAGCCACTTTTATATAACATTTATAAAAAACAATTATGGTTTCGTGATTTCAGAATTCGAAACTCTTAACATGTATGAGAATTAATTAAGCATTTTACACAAACTGAATGAGACGTCTGAGCAACTCGATTTAAGAATGCACGTCCTCGTCAGTTCATCAAAGGCAACCTGAACTCGAATTGCATGCTAAAAAATAACCCAAATATTCTAGATTATTTTCAAGCGATCTCCTGAAATTGACACTGCAATTACAAAGTCAAGGGAGTCGGCTAATTACAGACCTCTTTTTATTGTGTATTTTAAACATTACAATGATTATAGAGGAGTTTGTATGGGAAGGTGTCAGTCTATGTGTTCTCGCGAGGGCTATGCAAAATCCTCTATGAATAGAATTCCTAGGCTCCAATTGGCCTCTGATGAATGCACCACGTAACGAGTGAGTGCCTTGTCATTAGATCAGTTCACTAATGATTGTTCTCAGTGTGTAGAGGCTTCAGTCGCTCGGTACAGGGGTATTGCCCATACGATATATTTACTGTACTAATTATAGGTATGCATTCAAACTCTGGTGAAGCTAGTGTTGAAGGGCGAAATTATTATTCCACCACCGATGAAGATAAACGAAAGCGAATGTGATGCGTTAAAATATTTCAATCGGTGTTTTAAATTACCTTCTACATTGTACGTGGTATTATTCTGTAAACAACAAGCATTATCTTGCTTACCTTACTTGAGGTTTTTTATTAATTTAAGGGTATTTTTTACACAACGGAGTACGCCACGAACGGAGGTTTAAAGTTTTTCAACATTATTTGTCTTGTCATCATTTCTCATGCCTCGAATAGATACTCAAATGCTACTCACCAATTCTCTTAACTTTACATGCACAAACATACTCTGTTTTGCCATACCCGGCAAGCTCCCTCTAGATCATTAGAGAAACCCGTAAAACGCAGTGCCATTTAGAGGGAAAATTTCCCCTTTGCCCTGGCTCCCTCTACATCCCACGTCACAGTGCATGAACAACTATGCACAGACGCCCGCACTCTCAGTTCGAACTTTGTGAGACTTGAACCCTTGAAGTACTGTCATGGACAGTGCTGGCTGCTGATGAAATGGTAAAAGATGAAAAAAATATTATGTAGCGCGACATTTTCCGTACGACTAAACGATTCAGCTGTCTTCTTTATTTCAAGCGCTAGCAGATCGGAAATTCTTGAATCACAATATAATGCAAATCATGCATGTACTTCTGTTTTTGTTCTATCGCTGTGTTGTTTTTTGGTCTCCAAACTATCAAGAAGAACCTGATTTTTGCCCACTTTTTCAAATGTACCCACCTGATGTGAAGTTCAATAACATATTTTACGTTATTTCTTATGGATGACAGTTCTTAAAGCGTTAAAACAGGGTTGGCATGTTTACAAGTTTTAGAGTATAGATCTTCACATGATCTCGTTAAAAAAACTCAGATCACGTCTTGACTAATCCAAAGCTTTCCTTCTCTCCCTTCCGACACTTTATGGAACGATCTGATGCTCTGGTTTTAAATTGTACAGAATTTCACTTCCCGAGGGATTGAGTTTACATTCACATTTAGGAATAATTTTTATCTACAAGTTTAACACCGTTCAAAATTCTAAAACAGTTTTTACACATTAGAAGTATTTGTTAATTTGCCTTGCTTTCATTCTCTTTGCATTGTTTATGCCTTATCTTCAACGTTAGGTGATATGAATTTTTCCCTTTTTTGAGATTCGACAATAGTATACAATGCTGGTATTGAATTCGAGTAGCTGAGCCCATAGTATAAAGATTGAAATGCTTCTACAGCGTCATCAGGATTCAGTCAGTTCAATTATATTGCGATTGTAATCAATTCAAATCTTGGGAGTCGAAACCATCACAAAATGTAATTTACTTCCATATTTTCTGGAAGAAGAACTCATTCTATCGTATGGTAATATTGAAACCATCGAACGCTAATGAAGAGATTCAGTTTTTACAAGAGCTTTAGCTGCACTGCTCGTGGCACACGTTCAGTCTTTTACTTACCTCGAGAGGACACTTTTGCGTCGAGCAGCAACTTTAATTCTTTTCTTGTGCATTAAACAAAAACTCTTCGCCAAAATTCTCGAGCGTTAACAAACATTACGCTATCAATAGCTCCCAATTAGCGCCGTAAAAATACCAATACAAAATCCTCGAACCGAAACTTGACTCGTTTTTTGAAATTTGATGAAAAACCCTGAGAACAGCGTCGGCTGAAATTTCATGTCTCGCAATTTGCTTTCGCTCTTAAATTTCTGAGAAGTCAAAAATCTGTTTCGGCAAAGCTCGTTGGCTCTGAATGGAGCAAGTTTGCAAAGAAGCTCGTCATCTTTAAAGTCTTATCGGTTTTTATTTGAGCCTGGTTTTAATAACCGTATTCTTCAGCACCACCACCACAAGTTTCCATTCAATGAGGCATTTTAGTTTATGGAAAAAAGCGACACTCGTTCAGGGCCGCCCACCCTAGGGAGTTGTTCATTTTTGTTGGCATAATGGCTTCTGGTACGAGCGTTGCCGCGAATCCAAGACGCGTCGACGAAAGCAGCCAGACGTGCGATTTTCATCAAATTGATGAACTGATTTGAAAAGGCTCCATCTCATCCAGCTGAAGAAAAATTTGCATTTCACGTGTGCGTGGCATTATATTTTCTTATGGTATCCTAGCTGCAAAATCTTTCTGCGATTATTCAAGATGGAACGTGGTTATACGTCTTATTTTTTGCGAATGCAATCTTACAGAAGTTTTCGACATATTTTATTCCACTTATCTGCTCACAGTGGATTATTTTACAACACTCAGTTCGTAGCTGATTAACATCAAGATCTAAAAATCGGCACCAGTTTTAAAGATATTTGTACTTCAACCTTTTATGCACGTAGGCTTCTTGAAGTGCATAATTGTGAGAATTTCATTTCTATTGAGAACATTTCATCTGTTTTTTTTGCGAAGCAAATGAACAAGTTATTGTTTATACAAAAGATGTTTCATTTTTAATATGGCCGCAAAGATCACTCAAATTCACTTGCATCACACAACAGTTTTTCAATTTAGCATCAGTGTGATAGCAATGGGTGGTACATTATATCATATCATGCTACGAATCAGATGCTATATGTGAGATAATAATTATTATCTCATGAACTAACACCATAGTATTGCGATTGCAACAAGCTGATCAATTACGCTGAAACTTAGTTGAGACTCACACTCAAATTGCTTTCATTCTTTTTGGTGTTTCAAATGTTGACACCAAGAAAACAGACTTGACTATTCATGCCTCAAAAACATTTCTTTCTTCCTTGAATACCACCGTGATCTCCACGTACCAAAACTCACATAAGTTGAAATCAAGCGTACCACTATGGCATTCGTCCGAGAGTTTGAGGTAGCGTGTCGCTTGTTTGCGGGTCCGCCATTTAATTTCGTTCGATAATGGAAGTCAATAAGCACACGAGGTGCCTTTGTTAAATCCGTGTACATTCTCAGATTTGTTTGTCCCATGGGATTACCTTCAACGCAAATGGGAAACTTATTTCGAGAAGCGACCGTCTTTTTTCCGTTCATGTCAAGACCGTCCTTCTCTGAGATTGCTTTTCTTATAGACAATGGAAGGGTAGCTCGAGTGCTGGAGTCTGCTGCAATTAATATACGACATGACTCATTCGTCTGCAAACATTTAGTTCTGTCTGTAAACGTGGAGTGCTTTGAAATAATAGTAAGCCTCATTTACATGCAATTCTCGTTAATATGTCGTAAAAAGTACATATATCTCCTTTTCTTTTTATGCCTGAATTCGTTGGCAGAAACCATGTACAGTATGAGCAAGAAGTAGAATCGGTGTGGAACGTACCAGTGTTTCTGGTTTACAATTCCATTTGCACGTGAAAAATAAAAGACACTAACATAGAAAAACACAAATGTTAAACCATTGAGACAACAGGTGCAACCAAGACATTCAACGAATTTTGCTCTGCATTTGTTCAATAATTGGCAACCAGTAAATTGCAACTATGTCAGAGAAGATCATGCCTTCCGTAAATAGGATGTAATAAATCAACAAATTTTTCAAGACAATCTCAGTCTTTTGAGTTCGAGGACACGTGAATGAAGGAAAAATGAATGCATACTTCTAGAAAACAATAATTAACTCCTTCACTTCCAGATTCAAAAAATATGTTGGGACTAACTAAACTACTGAATTACTATTCTTACACTGGGAAAAATGCTCTGTACAAAGTTTGAACACTCTATTTAGGAGATTTTTCTGGGACAACGGTGTCGTATTAGTAGTTCAAGATAGGAATGCATGGGAATCGTTTGAGTTATGCAATATAGAGGATACATCATAAATTTTGTCTATTCTCGTTCATTGTAACCACTTGTAAACTTTTCATGTGAACTAATTATCAATCGATGTAATAATCGTGTAATAATCGTCGTCATTGGTATTATCAGGCTTTCAAATAAACTATTTTGAAATCGCATATCCTCCTAAACTAAATATAATCATAAACAAAAAACATTGAAAATGAAACTAACAAGACGACTGACGAGATCACATTGTAATAATTATCTAACTGATCCATGCTACCTTTGATATTCTTTTATAATAAAAGAACATTTCCACATTAGATGTGGAAAAGAGCAGAACCATTGTTGCGTAATGGTAAAGTGCATGTATCATGCGTCTGCTGAGCACGTGCTTCTCTGCTTTGAGTATATAAACCATTTTTTGACACAGATAAGGTGTTGACCTTAGGCAGGAAGATGATCTAATTGCAGAATTTTCCTTGATCCTTAAACAAGAACAACAACTTGTAGATATCTGTGTACAAAGTTTTGCTGACATTTTTGCCCACCCTTTTATCAGATAGATGCATTTTATATTGCAGCAGAAGAATCTCTCATTCTATTCTTCTGCCCATGAATAAGATTTTAGAATTATGAATGGCTATACCAAACAAATGTTTTTTCATTTACCACTAATGTTCTCGTGTTGTATGAAAACATTTTTTGCTTGCATGTTTTTCATCATGCACTGACTCATTGCATTTTAACCCGATGTTTTCATAGTATAATTAATTTTCAGCGCAAAATTCGAATTTTTTTATCAAACATCGACAGTTGGACTAAATTTGAAGCGAAGTGAAAACTAACGCGAACGTGGGCCATCACTGGTTGAGATTCCCTGTGTCTACAAGGGTAGTATTGCATGCTCAATTTCTGGTGCGGAAAAAAGGGAAAAAATATCAAGGGAACAAAGAAGCTTAGTTTTGTATGAGCTTCCATTTTGAAAGGCATATTTGAATTCTGAGTACACTGCTCAAATAATCATGAAATGCCTGGGTAATAGCGATGTACACATATATTACCGGAACATTATTGTTCAACAGCATTCTGTCGACAAGGTTACACTGGCAGTAAACTTCAGCTTGAGGAATTATGGAGCGCTGCTTTTAGTTTACAAGTACTTTTGGGTAGATCTGCATGAAGCTTACACTTTATTTCCTTGGTCAATTATTTATCGCTTCTATTTGTTATCCCTGTTGTTGATCTACTATGCGTTTTAATGCTTCATGATATTTATACGAAAATTTATTTATCTTTCAGCAAATTTCACGAGCACATTCAGTTATTATTTCTTCTTGTTTTCCCTGTTCATTTTGCCGTGTTTATATAAAGTGTTCCATTTAAATCAGCACTGAAATAATTAACCTTTGGAGCTAGTTGTTCTTCATGATTAACTGATCCTTGAAGCTAGTTCGACTTCAATACAGAGCTATACTGATCTTTGAAACCATTTGGACTCTAATTCATAGTAATTGGCCCTTGAAACCATTTGGACTTCAATACATAGTAATTGACCCTTAAAACCATTTGGACTCTAATACGAGTACATAGTAATTGATTGTTGGAGCCATAATGTGTATTATACAGCTAATGTTACAACAACTAATACATTTCTACGATTATTACATCTATTGATAATTAGTTCACATGAAAAGTTTACAAATGGTTACAATGAACGAGAATCGACAAAATTTATGATATATCCTCTATATTGCATAACTCAAACGATTGGACTGTATGCACTGTATCCATTTACAAGTTTCCTTACAATCCCATTAGTACATTACTCTAGATTTCCCTATACTGACTTGCTTTCTGTCTGCACCCAGTGAGTGTACGTAGAAACTACGATTCAATGGTAATAATTCTAAAGCTCTCAAGGAACCCTGTTTGCGAGACACTTTGTTTCATTAAGGCAGCTCTGAGTGCACTTGTCGCAAACAAAGGAACATTGCAGCATTAAGCGTCACTCCAAAGAAGGCTCGCAAAGGACAATAGTTTGCAAAAGAATCTCTTGAATGCCTGACTAACCAAAGCTTATCGCCCCCCGAAGACGCATCTTGAGTCGGTGCTCGGAGTGCCGAAAAGACGGCATGTCGGTCATAACCATCGTCACAAGCCCAACTAATTAAAAAAACTTCTCGGTTTAATGAGGTTAATTTGCAATAAACTAACCGGCGTATCGGTGTCGCGGGATTCAACTCAAAGATTCGTCTAATGGAAGAAGAACTTAGAAGTTGTGAACTTCATTTAGAGACTCCTGGGAATTTAGGGAGATGGAACTCATCTGGCTTGAAATGTCTGAGAAACAGACATTTTTTCTATCTAATTCAAATAGTTTACACCAGAACATGAAATTAATGGCGTTAATAATTTTAGTACTTTATGTGGCACCTTTAGCAATGTACTTATTAAGCTCTACATTCTAGAATAGTCGATAAATATTATTTTCCATCAATAATTCGGGTGATTGAAATGTAATATATGGCAGTTTTATCATTCAAAAATTTGAATATGTGAAAAGTTATAAAGTAAGTTAGATTGTTGTATAAATACCAATATCGGTAATACATACAAAATCAATTCTGACCCAAAAAATCAATTAGCGCAGGAATAAAAATTTTTGGGAAAAAAATAACAACCCATGAAAAAATTAGTTTAGAAATTTATAATTTGATGACACAGACATGCACTGGGAAGCAAATTGAAAAAGATTTCTTGGTACATAAGATTTTAGCCATTATTTTGGGTAAATTCAGTTCATTAAAAAATAATATAATATGTCCTTTCTTTTAACAGTTTTTCCCTGTACCAGTACAACTGAACGACGAGTTAATTGTGAGTCATATGACCATATATCGTGAAATGATAAGACCGGAATTCTTGCCCAGTTCTGTAGTTGCACTGGTAGGGTTTTTATCAATGACAGCCTGCAATTTCTCAGAATTGAGTTTTTCAGGACGTCCTTTCTTTGCTTCATCCTTTAGACTAAAGTCATCATTTTTTAAACGTAAAAATCATATTCTACAGATATTTTCATTCGCCGCATCATTTCCATAAGTGTCTTTGAGAGATTTTGCTGATGAAATAACAATATCACCCTTCTGAAATTCATAAAGTAAAATATGCCTAGTGGGATCTTTACTTGGAGTGCACATTTGGGTCAACAATAGTTATTCGTTATAATAGTTTCAACAAAATTTAAAAGAAAAATCTCATTTTAGTGATTTACATGGCTACACGTATGTCACATAAAAGTTAAATTGATGTAATGATGCCCTAAAATTATAGCTCAAAAAATTGACAGAACTTTCATTACAACCTGATAGTTACAAGCTTTAGGAATATAGAAACCTTGAATTCGCGAAATAATATTCAAAAGGTTTCTAACGCTAAGAATGAAGTGTCAAGCACCTTAAAATACTCATAAAAACATTGTTTGATCAGCCCTAGTAACCAAAGCGTTCAAAAAGTAGACACGTCATTTAAACAAGGATCCGTACAACAAGGGGAATTTTTTTTTTCTAATGAGTTGATAACATCACTACTGAGATGTGCACTTCTGAAATTCATCATTATAATTTCGTGCAAGTAGTGCACACTATCGAACTTTGGTTTGCAGTCATAATTTATTTGCGCTGGTATACCTGAGCCGCTCAGGTGCAGCTTCAGCACTGGTTCTCAGCTGGATATTCACCGCCCGAATCTTCCTGTATTTATGCCCAAGGATGTGATGCTTCTGCATCATGTTCTCATTTAAAAATTATGACAGACCATGCTCGAAATAACCGTCATCTTAAAATATTGAAGTTAGAGGCATACTTTTGAGGAACATATTTCTCAAAATACAGTTAACCCATTAGCGCCCATCACACTATGTATAGAAGGTCAAGTCCACGTGAAATCATTCACTTTAGCCCTATATTCTAAATGGTTTATTCTAAAGTTGGGCATAAAAAAGGTGTTGATATAAGGGAAAATTTACGCAATGTTTCATTCGGTGGAGAAATAACTTCAGCGTTAAGCTTAAATCATACTTTATTAAGATGATAAATAGAATAGAATAAAATAAAGCAAGAAAAACAAACCGTTTGGTCCATTCTTAGGTTGCTACCTAAGTCCCAGGCCGTAGGTCTTTGCTATTTAAATAAAAATGGGAGATACTTTATCGTTCTCTTTTCCCTATGTTTGCAACAACTTCATTGTACTGTGATGACGAGTTTATGTATTTTGCAGAACTTGATGGAGCTCGACTCGGAAATTTTTTCCCAATAGACCTTCAAAGTATTCTTAGCATCTTGTGTGCGTTCAGATTTGTAGGGATCTCTACGAACGATATTTTTGTCTCAAATTATAACTGTAGCATCATCATTTCTTTCTACGAGACTTTTACATTTCATTTTAACTGTGATTAACCGTATGTTAAATTAGGGTAATATTATACAGTTAGTACAATCTCTAAAAACCTAATATACGGAGAGGAGAAAATAATATATAATTTGGAATGTCCTACTTGCGTCATTCATTATGAATTAACCTTGAAATGCCGATCTAACAATGTGCTGGCGTAACTGTACGGTTTTAGTAGTGATTTTGAGAGCAAAAGTCCCATTAAGAAAACCCATGAAAACGAAGATCGAAGTTGGTCGTTGTATGTAGTTAAATTCTATATAAATTAAAATATAATACTCAGCTGTAATCATTTCTAAAACAATAAAAAAATTATGTCAAAAGTTACGTAATGAAAACCGTTGTTTTACTAATCGCTGTACTAATATACTGGAAAGCCCAGTGCTGGAATAAGCAAGAGCAGAAGTGGCTAGTGTTGTTCTGGCTCGCTCCAGCACCACAGGCTTCTCCTGCCTCAGAAGAAATGAGCAAAAACTACAAGCGATATGCAAAGTGGGGAGTTAAAGAGAGCAATAAATATGGCGTGATAGGGCGGACACGGTCTCCAAAAATGGAAACTTAGCAAGACGATGAAAGGAAAAATACAGGAGTCGAGGTATGGAATATGGGACGCTCAAATATACGACCGATAAAGAGGATTTTAGGTCCTGCCTTTGAATCCATTTCGTTCAGGTCTCTGAGATAACCCAGAAGCATATTAAGTATTCAACTACAGGGAATGGTGGCAGCTCTAAAGAAGGGATGCTTTACTCGTTCCAATGTACAATGTTAATTTTTACAAGACCTGTAAACGGTACCTCTTAATTTTTCCCGTTCTAGTTGTGCGAATCTCAACCTATGTTTCAACTTCTTTTACCTTAAGAATTATGGTTAATTTTTTGCTTACAAATAATGTAATGTTCAAGGAAATTATAACATGCGTCAGTGAAGAAGAAATTATTATGTATCGAGTTTAACATTAGAATACAGACTACAGAGTCAGATAATTAAAACTCAATTGAGGAGCCTTGACAGACATAAGTATTAACTTTCTTTCTGCTCTGAAACAGACTTGCCTTTTAACAAAAAAGTACAGTACAGAACTGTCACAAATGAGAGCGCAGTTTTGTTGGAAGTATGATTCATATCGTCATGATTCATATCGTCATCATCAATCACACATGAATGCATGATGTTCTTAACAAATCTTGAAGTTATCCTGCCTAATCTTTTACTAATAAAGCATAACCTACAATCCTACCTCCACTTGAGGAATGTAGCCAGGGTACAAGTATACTCATGGAAGTGAAAGTTCCTAGACAAGGAGAGGCTTCTCAGTTCCCTGGCAACCCCTTTCTTTCACTAACGCGCTAGCCATTCAAGCTTTAAATTAGATAAGAGTGCACGATCATACATGTGGTGCAGACAATGTAGACGACTTTTTTCAGCAACAGAACACCTGGGAAGACCCGAAAACATAAAAGCACATTATGTCAAAGTAAATGGAAAAACATTTAAACGTTACGAGATGAAATCATAGCATGCAATAGACGGCATGATTTTAAAGAGTTAGAAGATTTAAGTGAACAGTACAAAATTTCATGGTACACTTGTGAAAACCAAGCGGAACATTAAATTATTAGCGATCACATCCGGGGACTGAAGCCGGGTAGGTCTAAATCAGCACTCGATCTCACATCCCTCTCGTTGCCTTGAGATCATTGCAACTGCTACCTCATCATTAAATTATTTCTATGTTATACCTTTCTTTAATTAGTCAAAGGAGGACACCACCAGTGTTGATCTCACGAAGTTGTTCAAAAACGTGTTTGTCCATACTTCTTCATAATTTTTTTTACGTTTCAGAGTATTTTGTGGTGGATGCAAAATGTAGAAATCACTTCATGCAAGGTCTGTTGAATACGGGGATGTGGGTTAAATAGCCTAACCCAATATTTTTTCTGCGTGATACTTGCTGAATGTGGTCTTTCATTACCATAATGAAGCACAATGGTTCTCCTATTGAAAGCCCCGGGGCACTTTCTTATAAAAGATTTTGATACAAATCTTGATGCTTGTAAAAGTATAAGTCTCGATTTAGTGTCTCATTTCAGATTAAGACTCATAGTTAACGCAGCTTTGATCTTACCACGAACATAGCATAACATTTCACACTTACCTAACAGATTGTACGTGTGAACTCACATAACAAATGTTTCATACATTCGTACACACATAACACTCAAATGAATATATTTGGTTGTGTTTAAGACACTTGAAACTTAAATACACGTCGGTGTATTTGCTTCCCCTGGACAAAAATTAGGTATGACACAAGCTGATATTAACTGGTATTATAAATTTAAAACGGTTTTCACTGCATTGATTCTTACGTAGTTCCCCTGAATTGGGTTAATAATTATTGTTGATAGAGATTAAGTTCTTCATTAGTTAGCACAGCAGACGTAAATTACTTACCCTCCCACGTGTGTGTTTCGGCCAATAACAAGCACCGAGATTTTTTTTTTTTAATAATTATGGTCATGAAAATTCTAAGCACTCAATTATTTTTGTTTATTGTTTGCAGTTCCAATATTTTACCACCATTTTATGAACTAAGAGTTCCTTAATAAACACGTACGACGCGTGAACCCTCATAGGTTTTCAACCTGTTTATGGATAACAGAATTAATAAAAAACATGCATGAATCTATCGAAGTCATGATACGACTTACACAGGATTATCACTGGGAACTTAAAATATTTTATTAACAATTTGTCTCTTTTAATTAGTTGTTGCATGAATGTCATGTACAGTATGTCAACATGAATCAAATTTGGGCAACTGAAAACTAAAAATTACTTTCGAAGTGCTATTTTGACTTTCTTTTACTGCTGGATTTGAAAGGCCTACAAAAGTAAGATAAAATTCTCAGTAAGAAATATCATAAGAGAATAAATGCTGATGTAGTTGCAACATGGATCCGCAGTTATGATGGTATGTACGGATAAATTAGTATCAGTAAATAATTGCTCATGAATAAGACATATATTATGAAATAAAACGTAATTTATTATAAGCCTTCGATATAAGACCATCATTTGAAGCCTCACCAGCAGCAAGATTGGAATAGAAAGCTTTAGTCATGTTAGACATCGGCTCCTTGGTAACTTCAATAGTTCATTTCAGTGAACACAAGCTCATCTAGTCATATTGAATAGATAACCGGCCTATATAATCGCATCGACCATTTTGCGATGTAAAATGGCAGACTTGTTTTCACGTGTGCGGCTTTGGATCATTTCCGAGGAGGATTGGTGTGCAGTTTCTTCCTCCCACATCTTTAGTGCAATGAGGCGCGAACACAAAAGAGCGTCTGCCGATGACAAGCTGCGTGATTGCTCGCCACAGAACGGAACTCGGATGGATATCTCATCAATTGCATCTACGAGAAGACGGGCTTCTGTATTGCTTCCAAATCTCCATAACACCAAAGTGCATGGAATGTTTTCATTAGACTGAAAGTTTCTTGGCTTTGGTTTCTCGCCAGTTACGTAACTTGGCCCGACGCTATTGTAGGCTATTGTAATATACATTAACTTACTGCATTACGTTTTGGTCTTTCGTAAACGAACATACTTCGTTGTATCAAAACATTTCTGCCAAAGAAGAATAATGGTAGAATTATTGCAACCGCCGTTCGGTCCCTGATATACAGGGTGTCTCTGCATCACGAGACCCAAAAAAAAGCTGACGTGACTGAAAAAATTTTGGTCGTAGGATAAATGAAACACCATTCAAAAGATCGTTAGAAAGAATTAGTACTGGAACTCTCAAATGTATTCGCCTGGGTTTCTTTTTGTCGCTTGAACCAGCACTTTTGAAATTTACTGCATATCTATATGCTACATTCTTCGCTGGAGAATAAATAAGCGAAAAATATCTGGAAGATTCCTGTCCTTGATTATGCTACCGTACTTGAAGTATTCCTTTACGATAAACGAGAGACGTTCTCTGGGAAAATTTTTCATCACAAATAGCTCCCAGACAATTTGTGTCTAATCTATGACTAATAACTGTATAATGAATAATTTTACGTAGTTATTCTCTTATGAATAGTGCATTCATATTTTCCTTCGACTAAAACTTTTTGTTACGTCAGTTTCTTTACGGGTTCTTCAAAGCTGGGACAGCCTGTATTTCATCATCATTGTGGCATTAATCCTCAATGTAACTCATTATGACGTGCGTATGTTGTGAACGTCACGTGCTTGGTTCGTGTCCTGTTCATGTACCATAATGGTAGCTATTGAATTTAGCTGGAATTCTTATCCAACGAAATTTTTTCGTCAATTTGAGACAATATCTTTACTCTTGCCACATCCTATCTTTGATGAGCATAGGGATATACTAAATTCAGCCTTATTAGCACATTACTTAATTACAACTTCATTAAAAAACTATAATAGAGAAGAACAAAGCATCGATCTAATATACCTCACCACCAGACAGTTCTGACTAACACGTTGTGTATATTATTCAAAATTAATATTTTTTGCAGTAATACCAAATGATAACTTTGTGGACTTTTGTTAGGTAATTTCTGAGCATGAGCTTGTGTAAAAAGAAACTTGCTTTCTGCATTTTCAAACTCGAGTTTTTTTAAATAAGTAGCAAAGTATTCCTCATTGCCACTGTATTTTCATAATGTTTTCTCAGAACCTGAGGAACTTCCGATAAATTACTTTCAGAGCTGCAGATGCATTCAATAATAACATACTTTTGAATACAATTCGATGTACTTTATTGTTCATTATGAAATTTCTCAACAACTAGAATTTTTATACTTCTTCGATTATTTATTCAGTCATCCATCTAAGCTCACTCCACGTATGAGTTCTTAAAAGGAAATATCCATTGGTCTTGCGTAGCAGTCTTCAGTCCACCGACAGGCAATGACGGATAGCAAAAAATAAAAATAAAAATGAAGGCCTCTGATAATTCCTTGCAATCTTGGAGCCCTTGACGGCCCCCTCGATCTCTTGAAGCTTTCCGCCTCTTGACATCACGTCCCTCATTGCTCGGTGTATCGTATTTCTTTTTGTAATACACCATAATATTGTTTTCCCCTTGGCATTCGCTGTATTTTGCTCCCTAATCGTGGATTGAGTCATTTGGCTCTCCAGGAACTCGACAAGCACCACAATGGCGGTCATTTGTCCATGGGTCCTCGTGCAATTTTAGGCGTCTTTATAGTCTCTTCAGGTCTTGGGTCGTCTCGAGTTTTCGGTTGATATTTCTGTACTCAGTTCTTGAAAAGCTATCCACAAACGAACGGACGGTAAATTCATTAATTAATGGTAGTTCAGCCATCCAGTACCGTCAGAGTAATAATCTCTGAGCGCCTTAACTTAGAGCTCAAGATTGACCACAACAACACACAATGGCTAGCATTGTGTCACCCATCTTCACTAACACATCTTATATACTGAACATCCTGTACATAAAAATATTGCGGAGGAACATTTTTATTTGCTCTAGAATTCTAACTTAAAACAGCAAACCAAGAAACCGTTTCTGCGACAGTCTTTATTTGAATCAAAATCTTATTACATTCTCAATCTTTCCAACAGAAAATATTGATGTCCTTGTAAATTAATGCATACTTTTGTTACAAAACATTTTATTTCACTTGAAAACATTTGATCCATTCGTTTGTACGTCCTATCTATGAGATTTTTTCTGTGCATTGTGAAAGTCATCAAATTATCTCTCTGTTGATTTTGCTCTTCATCCCTCGTTTTTACTACCAAATATCATTCATTTTTGAGATAATGAAACCGTTCACGAATGTTAACTTTTTTAAGATCCTTTAATAAAAATAGCAGTTGTTCAACTTTGGTTCATTGCTGTTTCGTGTTGCAGTTCAGTACATGTCATACATGTTGATCGTCTTCGGGACTTACATTTTATTCGATACAGATTATGAGAAAATAAAACCTGAATAGGTGAAAACGTTTATTGTAAGAATTTCGCTCAGACCTGAAATAATGATGAATACTTTAATGATATTGAAAATGGAGCTAGCACGCTCTAACGTGTCGATAAATTATTATTTCTATGTTGCTCTGCAATGCATACGATGATACTGTTATCATACCTAACTATTTAAGTACCTGCTATCTCTTTAGCGTTTTGTACTGACTCACATTTAAACATCATTTTTCAGGAGATTTTTTAAGGTATTTGTTACAATTTATTTTCTCGAGTGCACAGTACAATGCCTCATCGTCTCCGACCAATCTTCACCGCTGAGCTTCCTTATATTGTCTGAAAATTAGTCTGCAGTTGACGGTTTTCCGGTCGTTGTGATATTTTTTTACGGTAGACGTTGTAGTTCATCAGAAACGAGAGAACAAAAAGCCCAGTCCAAGAGCCAATGTTCGTAATTGAGACTGAGGAGGTTTGGTGTTGCCTACAATCCAAAACGTAGGGGCAGATGTACAAATCTGGAAAAAACTTCATCATTCCTAAATTGAGTTAACGTACAGTGTTTGCACATTAATTAACAAGTAACATACGAATGTTTATCGTGAATAAACTCCATTAAAGAATTATCTAAGTACATACATACAACTTAAACACGAAATAATTTTGCTGGGCGTTAATTATTAATATGAATATTCTAAACAAATAATATTTAGTTTTGCGCTGCCAATTAGTTTTTGAATTTTTATTTTAAGAAGAGGTGTATTACCTGATAATTTCACGAGAAAAACTAATACGTATGCATGAATAGAATAATAATAACAATACAACGCTTGAATGAAAAGCCTTAGTACATAACAAAGTTAGCACAATCTGTGCGATCGCTATGTCTGTCTCGATGGCGCTTACTACCAAGCCCTACAGAAAGCAAATTAATGCCCTTGCTTGGACTCGTTTTAAAGCACCCTGGAGGATAGCCACTAAATTGGGAAGTAAAAATGATTATCACTTGGGGAAGCATTCATTTTCTAGGCGAGCATGCAAATTGGCGAATAAAAAACAGAGGTCGAAATTACAGACATGAATAATTTGCAGTAATCTGCCTTCAATACACAGCGGGAGGCTTGCTTTGGTCGCTCAGTTCATTCGCTTGAGCCAAGTTACATAGTAGGCCTAGTCTGAACCTACAACTCTGTTCATTTCAATTGGGGACTCCACGATCTATTTTAATGTAGTTTTAATCTGGTTGTTATTGGTTTGCTGTGTTTTTGACCCCGCTGAAGAAAAATTCAAATTTCTTAATGTTTACCGAGTTTAGGTGAATTTCACAGATTATAAATAGTCTGACCTTTTTTTGTACTGTATACTCTACAACATAAAAAAATTATTGTATTTATTTTAACGACACACAAGACTATTGAGGACACAATAAAACTTTAATGTTTAAAATCTTTCAGGTGAATTCATTATCTCGTTCCTAGGAATGGTCACTGCAGCCATAAATTAAAAAAAACATTGACGTCGATTTCTTTTGCACCAATATGACGGAAATTATTTATGCTCATTTTGGAATCACCTTGTTCACGATAACTATATGAATTGGAAACCGATGGGGATTAAAAAAGAAAAATATTGTTCCGTTACTAATCCACCATTTGATTTTAAAGGAACATTCCTCAGTCAAGTGTCATAAGCGAAAATAGCATTTCTATTTCATTTAGTAAACTTCTAAAAAATTGAGTTACATCTTTTCTTACAGATTAGCCAGCGAAGAAAATTTATCGTATTCAGTCATATCATACACTCAAACACTTGCTCGCTATTGCTATATTCATCTTAACAGTATTATGATTTTTTACAACAATTTTGGATTTTTTGAACCATAACGGGTTGTTTAGCGGCTCTATTGATAACTGGTAGGTACTTCATTTGTGTATTCTCCTCTATTCCCAAACTAGACAGCAATTCACAAACAAGCGTCCACAAACTCCTGAGCATACAGCAAGTGTGATAGCCTGACGCTTACATAAACTCAATTTTTTTAGTGCCCTCGAGAACCATTTGATAGAAGCGTTCTGCAATAAATTAACCCTTCTCCATATTTATGCTCTCGCTTTCACAGTCGCAGGCCCACTCTGCTGTGGCTGCGTCGCCACTCACTCCCAGAAATTCAATCTAGGAAGTAAAAAGCAATTAAAGCGTTACTGGCGATGAGACGGAAAGTGAACACCTGATTCCACTTTTATGGCTACTGCGGGACCAATAGCAACGCAAATTTGCGAACGTCTCTTCCCTTGAAGACGAGCTAAGGCTCTTTGCAAGCCGTCGTTTGATTGTCACGGCTGAACAGACTTGGTGGTCGTGTGGTTGCAATGTGTGGGGAGTTTGTGAGAGTTTTGGGGTGTTAAGATGGTGCAATCAACTTATTTCATCTATCGATATTGTTAACCATGTCTCTGACAATGGGTTTAGCAGATGAAATTAGTGGACTTCAGCTATTCACTATTACTATGGTCCGGCTCACTTGTTGCATGTATTCACTTCTAACTAAAAACTTCAATCAGATTGTATTCTGTTCAAAATGACTGTGCATTAACAATGTCATTAAGAAATTTAAACACAAAATTGTTAATGTCTTTCCCAATGTGAATTACTCCTGCTAATGAACACACAAACTGTTACATTTAGATGTGAAAAAATGTAAATTTACCTAAGAAAAAAATATATATTTTGATATCATTGGAGCACATCCAGAAATAGAGCTCAGTAATTTCCGAATTAAATAGCAGTAACAAAGTAAAAAAACAAGTACAAGTATAGTGAAAACTGTGTATTGAAATTTACATGCATTCCTTTCTAGAATATAAGTGTTTTTTATATCATTGATAGCATAAACTGCACTCAACGTTCGATTATTACATTTAGTTAACCATGGCCTCGTTTTTTTGATAAATAAACATTTTTCACAATTTCCCTTTATAAACTCTCAATTTTGCGTTCATAATTATTACGTGCTTGTTTGAAGGTGATAAAATTTTAAATATTGCCAAAATTAGCAACAATTGTTTTTTTCATAGCTGCATAAAAACAAAATGAATTCACTGTTATTGATTTATATTCTCTGCCTAGCTTTTAAGTTGCTTGCCTTAAAGTTCACTTTTTCGGTCAATAAATGAGCTTATTGTACTGTCCAGGGAGTGAAGCGTGTTAGACCATATGGCTCGTGCTCCGATCATGCGGGCTGATATTTTTCCTCTGATTCATCATAATGTAAGTCTACTTTATGTCGCAGACAACAACTTTTTTACCGAGACTACTTTTCCGTTTTTAGAAGTAATGAGCTCACTGCTATGTGGCCTGCTGTTCTTAAACTTGTAAATTATTTGTAAGCTTCATGAGGGGTAGCCAAGCAGGGGAGAGCTATTCGAAAATTGACAGCAAAATCGCAGACCATCAGTGAATTAACCACCAGAATTATTTATGACACTCGATAATATGAATTTCCACAGCTTGTTTTGGCATTATCGCTGAAGAATGATCTCAGATTGGCTTGTTAAATTTGCAGAGAAGCAAGTGTTACCTGAAAAAAATTCCTGTTTTATTGTTTTCATTTTCAAGAACTCATAATTTCCACATGATGAAGTTGTCTGCTGTTGAAGTATTTTAGCATCGCTTACTTATTATGAAGAAATAGCCATTTTGAGAATCTTTGTGCTTTTCACCAAATAGGACGTTTCGAGTGTGGAAACAATTATCATATGCGTGTGGAAGAACGATGATGATGAAAATTTTACCAGGCGCATGAATTACATGCATGTAAAAGCACTGCGCTAAACTCACTTATCAAAATACGAGGTTTATATTCGTACTATCAATTTCCAACTGATTCTAGTAGACGAATAAAATTGAACCCTCAAGTGTGGAATTCTATAATATCACTCGATAAGATACGTCGTGTTGTGAAGTGGTTCGTAAAGACAGAAACACTGCAAAGTTCAGCTGGTACCCTTGTATGCTCTCTGATGAAGGTTTTTTAAACTATGACTCTACCCTGCATTTTTTTCTACGATGATTTAAAAAAAAACGTAAATTGAATCCACTTCCTGAAAATGTGCAGCATGCAGCAACATTTATATATGAGGCGTATTCTTCAAGTAAGTACCGTTTTCATATATAGATTAGAGCAAATTTTTAACACCTTTTTATAGGTAAAAGGCTGGACTTTAATCCAGTTTTCACTATAACGTATACTTATATTAAGACACTTACCGTATCGAGCGACCAGTTTCTGAATCCCATTCTCATAGAAAACAGTTGCCTGATAAGCAAACCAGCACTCCTGTACTATGTCACAATTTCATAGAGCATACTTCTTAAAACTTGAGGAAAGTCTTTAAACTAAGGTGATATAGTATAGCGTCTGTTTTCCCTAACTTATACATCAACATTGTATGTGCATCAGGTCATTATTAATGACGGACCGTCACCCACTTTGTTCCGTCCCACAGTGGATTTTACATGGCTATGTCTAAACGCTCTAACGCATTTTATTATAATTTTAGTAGTTATAGCGTTTTCTCTATACTCTTCACTAATCTGTCGTTGAATTTTAGCCAATTGCACGTGTCATACATTAGAAGATTGAATGACAGCACTCATTTTATTATCGGATTTCAATGATTTTCAGCATTTAAAACAAGCTCAAACAAATGTAAACGCAACAGAATGTTTTCGTTTCCTAATGGCATGATTTTGGCATCTGGGGTTAGCCGAAAAATGAAAGCACTTCGCTCGCATGCGTGGAACGGTGATTGCAGCGCTACAGCAGCCGTATTTCAAAAAAAGATACCTAACTAAAAAATGCATCGTATATCAGAGATTTGTCATAAATTTGCCAATCATATTTTTGCACTTTGAAAATTAACAAATTTATTTTACTGAAACGATGCTGGCTGTCATTTTTGGGCAATATTCAGGATGTGAATGTAGAGCCAAGTTTTAATTTTTCTATTTATCGAAGTGTGGTGGGGAACCGTACGATGAAAATGCTTGGAAAGGTAATTTAGAATGAATCGTCGGTAAATTTCAGAGGAAACAATTAGACTTGAAACTTGACACACTGATCAGAAGAATCCTAGATTTAAAAACTCCAGAATACGTCGAAGTCACAATGTAAATAATAGTTTGGTTTGTATTATAGGTTCGGTTCTATTTCAACATAATAAAGCGCTTTAAACAAAACGTACAGTAACTGCATAAATTAGCGCTTAAATCAGTGAATAGCTTTACTTGAAAATCATTTCTCTCTATGAAGTGAGCAACCGATGCCCTTCAATAAAATTTAGCTAATAATACCATAAGAAAATCATATTAGTCTTTCATAATTAGCTAATGCAGATTTTAATTCACGAAACGTGTTGTTCGAAAAATCAATGCAGTATTCTCTATGTACTCGATCATAATTAGTCTGTATTTCACGTCTAATTTTTTTATTATTCCAGAGGGAGTTAACTCATGTTGGGTAAAATGTTACAATTAAGTAACAAACTTAATTAACAAATATTAAATTATTAATATTTTTTGATTAATAATGCTTGTATGTTTTTACGAAAAAGAAACTTCGTTGATGTAGGACATATACATACGTTTATATTTAGAGACTGAGAGAATTCAGATTCGAATTCCATATAGTACCCCACAAAGAATTTCCTTACCTGCTGTATGCCATGACGTTTATAACTTTTGGTTGGCATGTATATAAAGCAATAGGAAATAAATATTTCAAGAGGATTTGGGGTGGTTCCTAAAATGCTCATTTGGCTGAATGTTTGTTTTGTGAGAAGTTCCGCCGGGTTTCCATTCGATATATCGGTCCCCTTTAAATTATCGTTAACCCTTGCGTTTGAAGTGCATGATGTTCCTTAATTCACTACTGCAAACGTCTAGATGCTAGAAAAAGTCTAAGTGCAGAGTAGCTGTAGGCAACGAGCTGGAGGAAAAATAATTTGTTTTTTTTTTCAGCACTTGTAAGGGGAGAAATAGTGTTCTACTCGAGTATAATTTCGCCAAATTTCTTTAATCGAAAAGGTTTGTGGTTGGCATTAAATCATTACTAGAAGCGTCGAAATTATAGGGAAATTATCTTATGCTAGGCTTTATGAATGTTTCTTGCCGAGACGAATCATCATCAAGTTCATTGCTTAGTCTTGGGGACTACTTGATTCATTAACATTATAGGGCATCACCTGAATTATTCATGATAACTTTGCATCTCCAAGCAATAGGAGGGATCTCCTCTCTCTATCATCCTATGCAAGTCATTAGTTATGGCTAATTCGTAGAACAACAGATTATACCAAGGTGACTATGGTTCTCTAGCACGCAAGCGCAAAACGTATGTGCATCGCCAAATACAAACGACCAAATAACTAGCAAGCACTGAGTCTACTGAAGATTTTCGCGATATGATGATATTACTGTTTGTTTTCCAACTATAAATAATAACTAGAATTTGTACCCATAATAAAAAATCGAGGAACAATCCCAAGTTGTTTCGGAACTCCAGCTTCCCTTTTTGTCGCTGCAAAAAAAGTTGTTTATATGAGCAAGAATTGGTTACTCGAGCTATAGTTGTCTACTTGAGATAGAATTGTCTACTTGAACTAGAGTTATTTACTTAAGATAGAGTTGTCTACATGAGATAGAGGTTATTTCTTGAGCTCCATTTGTTCACTTGTTGTGCAGGAATGTACTGTAGACCGACACTCCACTCACATCCAACTTCACCACTACTAATTTTCATCAGTGGAACACTACATGAAATATTGCTATGAGCGTTCATAAGTTGTTTTTAGTTCTATATGATATTAGCAAGTGCGATTCTTTTCTATTTGATTAGATAAGTTATTTAGACGGAATAAACTTCAATTATCATGAAGCATTTTGTGCGTGTTTTTACAACCAGATTAAGGAATATTGACCCCTTCGAATCGCTATATGCGCCATTAATTCATGCTTGAAAAAAATGCAAGTTACTGTTTCAGTAAACATATAAAGATTAATTTGGTAGCCTCTGTAGCCTAAGAGAAATAATGGTAGGATAATTGTCTCACATTTCGGTGAAGATTTTGATCGATATCAATGCGTTTCCTAGGACAAATACATTCTGTTGAGTTTTTGGAAAACTTCTGTAGCACGCACGTGTCCCAGCACACTCGAAAGAGTTGAAAGAATACTCATATAATTTTTACTGATACCAGTATAAAAAACTTTTATTGATTTCATTTGAGTAAATATTCATCTCCTCTACCAGGGCAACAAATCTTGGGTTATGATGGTTTTTCATAACGTCTTCTAATGCAGATTATAACTGTACTGACAATAATAACACCAATATGGTGCATTCTATTCGATTTCATACCACTGTCAATAACGTATAGACAACTTCACACATTCGCAGACAAGTAACTACGGGAGAATTAATAAACTGAATAATTATTGTCATCGATATATTTTCTCTGAGCCAAGAAATTGACCCCTAGTCAGTAATTTTGCTTCCTCCATTTTTTGTATGCTGAAATATTAAAAAATATTCATTAATGCCCTCTGAGCTAGAAACTGTTCAGCATAAAATTATCTCATCGGTACTCATTGTTTTAAAATTTTTGGCTAGGTGATATCACGAATCTGTTGTAACTTTAATTGTTATAGCGCTTAGGTTATGATCTTAAAAAAAATTTGATAATAAGAAACGTTACAGCCCATTCTTATATATGTCTATTTAATACCACAAAACATCAACTCGCTGTTGGAAATCTTGTGTAAGCTACACATCTATTTTCGTTTCTTTATGGAGTAGACTATCGTTCAATGCTCTATGTTTAGTCTATCTAGAATAATACCACAGATGGACAGGAGCCATCACTTGGCCGCCCATAGGTGGACAGGTACAGTCTCAGGGCCGCCCATAGATAGACAGGTGCAGTAACTGGGCTGCCCATAGATAGGTGCAGTAACTGGGTCGCCCATAGATAGACAGGTGTAGTAACTGGGCCGCCCATAGATAGACAGGTGCATTAACTGGGCCGCCCATAGATAGACAGGTACAGTAACTGGGCCGCCCATAGATAGACAGGTACAGTAACTGAACCGCCCATAGGAAGAAAAGTGCAGCAACTGGACCGCCCATAGGAAGACAGGTGCAGTAACAGGGCTGCCCATAAGTTCAGTAAGTTCGATCGATTACAGCGGCCGTCTACCCGGAGGCCGCCTTAATAAATGCCCAGCTGCCCAGTCTCCCGCAGTGTTCCTCACTGCCCAGCCCTGCTGTGCTCATAAAGAAGCTCGGTGCTGAAAAGCCACGCATAATTGAGATTAATTTCTTTTCTATTCAGACAAGATCTTGCGTCGAATCTTTCGGTCGTCCTGAGCGGCATTTTGCCACGCTGCTGGATAAAATGAAGGCTATTAATTGAGAGAGTTGTTGTGTAGTAGACATTGAGGTATGGGGAGGTGAATTGTATTTGCATTCAAGGGAAGCGTGGAATATATGACGATCCTTGTTTTCCGTAATATACAACGTAAGCGACGTGATGCATTAAAATAACAAACAATAGCATACGCTACAAGGAACTTCAGAGTAGGCACGTAAATTTTATTCATTTAACAATACGTTGCTCTACTTGTTTAATCTAGTTCAGTATCTTTTGAAATGTTTAAAGCATTTTTCTCATCAAATCAAAGGGCACAATCATACGTCACTGCATCTTCAAAAGCTAAAATACTCACTGCTATTAATTTAAGTTCTGCTCGTAAGTTAAACATCGTAATATACCATTATCTTTACCTAGCTCCGCTAAAGATACGCAGAGAAAGACTGCAAGTCATGCTCAAAATGAACTTTGTGATGGAGAAAGAATGACCAAAACATTTTGACGACGTTTTTGCTCATGATGGGGAGGTCATAAGAAGCCAGAGAAGAAAAATTAGGTAGATACCATCTACGCAGCTACCGTGCATATTTCATCGTTCTATGCCTTATCATTTATTCTTGGCTAATTTGTGATGCAAAATTAGCCAACATGCAGCGGTAGCGTTCAGTATTCATGATTTATAGCCTACTTCTTTGAAAACAGCGCTCTGGGTAGCGCAGAATACAGGCTTGTCATGCACAGGTTGTACTTTGTCTTATCATTGCAAATAAAAGATGAAGACATGCAGTGTTACCGTCACTCCAGTGCTAATCCTTAAACTCAGGAGTAAATACATTCAACTGCACACACTGTTTCTTTAAATTCTCCTGTGTTTAATTGTTGCTTAACATAATAATAATTTTACGAATGCTTAGTTAAACTGCGAATGTTTTAGTTAAACCTGTAATCTTCAGAAAAAATTCTCCGAAAACGCGACTCGCATGAACAACACCAGCCCATTTTTTCAACCCTAAATCTTCAAACTCAGTTTCAAAAAGTTTACGGTTACCCCACACATCGAATCTGTTTATTTAGCGGTGTATGAGAGATTAACGTTATGTTATTTTAATTATTAACTTCTTGTGTATGCTTTAGTGAATTGTCCACAGCTAATTAATATTTTGAAACGTTACACATTAAAATTCAATACCTTGGATACAAGCGTTGCTTATTTCTCAAAGAGTTCGGCAGGGTTCAGTGCAAGACTTAGAATAAATTAAGTGAAAACGAACAGCACGTCGCTGGTGATAACCTTCATTACCTAGGCTTAGCATGTGAAGACAGACCGCCTAGGCAGTTCTACAACAGTCGCAGCCGCAAGCCTTCTGAGAATCTGTTGGGACAGCTCATCAGCAGCCCCAGTGGGTCCCTTAGAAAGTTGGTAAAAGATGCGAAGATGTTCGTAAAACCTGTTTCGCTTTATGTAGGACAATCAGAGGGGTCAATATGTCTCTATAAAGACTACCATTAGCAACTTCTTTCGTCATCCTTTACGAAGAAACGATAAACCAGATACCAAATCCTCTTCTAACGCCTTCAGTCTGGTACGCTCATGAGCTTTGTTTCGGTTATGAGGAATAATTCAACACAAGCAACAATTCAACCTCTAGAGCAAACTTACTCAGCCGTGTAGTGGCCTGAGCTGCACCTAAGGAGCGGCAACAGTAACGGGATTCATAAGCTACGGTGGCAGAGACTAGAATTATTTCTCTGGTCTTGTGGAATTCCTACAGAAACTCAAATGAAATTACGATAAAAACACATAAGTTAGAACAGTTACTTTGGGTCCATGTGCAGTAAAAAAACTATCCTGGTCATCCGGTAACTCTAAGCACTTCAGCACAAAGCCGTGAAATATTAGACTGACAATGTACAATGTACGAGTATATGCTCATGGTCTTCACTCCGCTTCAAATAATAGTCATGTAGTCATCGCGAAGCTTGAAGCTTTAAATATCCTGCATCTGTTCTGTCTTCGAGAGTGAGGTTTAAGCAACAATCAGGCTAAATGTTTTGTGAAATAAAACTCAAGAAAGTACGGGCTTAAGCGTCTCAAAACATTTCTTCCAATTTATTACGTATAAAACAACGTCAGCAAGTGCAGAGTAGGTGTTCAGGTTGCCATATTGAATACCTAATAACTAAAATCAACAAGAGAAAAGTCCCCGTTTGCCAAAGCTTTGTATTCATATTTTTTTGGCAAATAAAGGCGAGCATTTCAGCTAAACATTTTTGCCAATTCTAGCTGAATATTGAACGTCTTGCTTGTTCCCAAACAGACATTCTCGCTTTCAGGAATTGACGACAGGAAAAGTTTCAAGGTAAAAATTATCGAAAATACCACACATCGCACTTGTAGAACGTTACATTGTAGCTTGAGTATTAAAAATACATTTGGCTTATCATTACGTAAACAGTATTGAATATCTTTCAATAGTTTACCGAAGCGATAATCGAATTAGGTATAAGAGCTATCTGACAATTATACATGACGTTTTCAAGAGAACAGTTTTTATACTGCTGCAGTAAAAATGCAAGGAGAAAGAGAGCTAAGACGTTAATATCCGTATTCATTAGTTAGAAAATCCATAAGAGTCGTTTTTCTTCCATTATTATGAACACACGTCTGCACCAGAGAGACAATATCGTGTCGGTGTCTCGACCAACTGCTGGAGATATGCTACATCATTTTTTTCATTACGTTAGCATCTTGGTTGCGTTACGTTAAAATAATAATTTCACAAAATTTACCTTGCTACGCATACAAGCGTCAGAGATTCAATCCGTTAACACTGTTATGAATTTTATTTAATATTTTGCTAACGCGGTGACTCAATATGATTATAATATTTCTAAATTGATATTTTACCTCTCAATCAAACTAACAATTTATTAATTCAATCTTCTGTTATAGCTTGTGTACGTGGAGTATCTTTCTTAGAACCCCTGAACAACCAAAGTGATCTGAAAGAAAATTCTTTCACAGTATCTCTTGTTCTAACAGGTCAAAAATGTATCACTGCCAGAAGAAAATATCAAAAAAACCTTGTACCCGTAAATTGTTCAGCTTTTGAAGTAACAACTCGTACGCCTTCTTGATCCACTATAGTTTTGGATAAACGTGTTGAATGCTACAATTTTCTAGGAAAAAATAATAAAATTTCACTAAATGCGGAAAAGAGCATGAAGGGAAAATGCTTCAGAACCATTGCAGAACAGAGATTATTATTATCAGTGTCGCATAAGTTGATGACACTTTATAAAGTGAAAGTCATAAGTGAGTGAAACTTGAGCCATTACAGCTTGACATTCTGAAAGTTGGGATGTAAATCACAAAATCAAACTACGAATCTTTCGAAAGTAACGTTTCTAAGCTTAAACACGAATTGAATTTAAATTTGACTCGAACAATATCTAGAAAATAATGCATGTGTTGAAAGTCATATTCCTAACCACCAGTTCGAATGAAAAACTTTTCTTTTTTCGTAAAAATGTAAACTCATCTCATTTTAAAACATGGGTATGCTAAACGAAGGTGTTATCTCCTGCCCTAGAACTGTTATAGTTCTTGCACACACATGTTATCACTTTTAGACTCGGAGTCCTGATCGGATGGATCGAAAAAATCAAAATCTTTGAGTATTCATCCCATGAATGAATTAATAAAAGTACAGAGATTAGTGCACTCTTAATATTTTTAACAACTTAACATTTTTTATCTAAAATTCAGCTAAATTTTATTCGGTTTTGATTTCCGCTAATGTTGTACATAATTCGAAGGATGAAAGTCAATTATTAAGATTAGATTGTTATCATTGTGGAATTTTGTGAAGTGATTTCACTTATTGCAACTTAGAGGCGCAACCATCCATGTTTCAAATTTTATTGCACCCATTCAGATCATAGCCCATTTTTAATCAAGCTGATTCAATGAATTCTGAAGTAAAGAAGTAAAATATGTTGATAAAAGCACCCTCTTCCCCAATACGAATATTTTTACCGTAAAAAATAATGAAAGCCTTCAACGCGATTTTAAACTATCTTCTACAAATAATTTAGGACGTCATTCGTTCAGGTTTTTTGTGGTCTTCTCAAGGCTAGTTGGCCTAAGTCAAAAATACGTCATCAGTATTGGATGCGATCTTGTTTACGATGTCATTTTGGTCTTGAAACGATCGCAGCAAGCGCTAGGGCTGGGGACGTCTTTAAAACGCTGCTATTTATGACCACTTTTGAACCGTGAGGCTTTAATAGAATACCAACGAGATTACCATGTTTGCTGTCTTCCCGCTTCGTCGTCTTCTTCTGCTTCAAATGAGCTCGTTTTTTGTATACTGCTAAATTGATTTCCCAGAATATTTATGTATTCTCCTACTATTTATGAGTCTCAACATCTTTGCCAATAAAACCTATTCTATCACATCACATTTTACGAAACTAAAGTTCAAATTGGTCGTGTCAAGCAAAGAAAAAAAAATCATAATGCATTCGCTAAACTATGATATGATTTTCTTGTTTAGAGCTGCTCAATGCTCACACCAATCACCAATCGAGATAATTCTTCAAAATAAGCATTGTAATGTGTTGTTCTTTTCATAATGAGTTCTTGATCCTATTTTAATGTTTATGAACGCAGTGCAAATTCTGTAGCTCAAGTGAATTTATTTCATTTGACTTACAGCATAAATTCATGTAACTTAAATGAATTTGAACCATTAAGTTGAGCTATTTATATTCATTTTATTATTTTTCAAAATTTACCTCAGATACATTCAAAATTTCAACTTATTTATATAATTCAAAGCATTTATTAGTTCTTAAATGGTTCGTATGAAGAGATTTGCAAGTACAGGCAGAATTTCATTAGTCTTAAATATATGAGATACTGAGCTCTCTTGAGCTTCATTTCGTGATGGTGGAAGTGAGCCTAGACAAATTGAGGTCTTAGTTTTCATCATTGCAAGATTTTGTGGCGTCTAAGATGAGTCATGATGCTTTGGTCTTTGGTTGGTTGACCTCTGAATTTTGTACCATAATAAAACTCTCAAACACTAAACCATAAAATTATTCAAACTGTCACTGCAGTTGCTGTTTAACTTCCATTCACTATTTGGTAAGCTAAACTTGCATTATTGGCAAGTTTAGCATTATTGGCTATGCTAAGCTATCGAGATTCGGTAAAACAATTTTTCTATGTAAGAAGTATTTTTAAGAATAACAAAAATTGTATCATATTCTTGTTATGAAATAACCAGATTATGGAAATTTCTTTAAATTTCAATTCAATGTTTAAATGAGACTCATTTTTTCTTGACATCCAATCGTTCTCCTATTTTATACAAGAATAATTTATAGTCGATGTATGTATATATATATATATATATATATATATATATATATATATATATATATATATATATATATATATATATATATATATATATATATAAAAGTTGTATCAGATTATCGTTAATGCACAATTTCTAGAAGATACCAACTCAAGACGGAGGGTGACTTTTGTGTCTAAAAAACATCTGTAATGTATAAAGTTCAATCATTCTAATTTTTTAACATTTTTTCGGTCCTTGGAAAATTGCAACGAACTTCATTTTATTTGCATCACACACCATATCAAACATAATTTTTTTCAGTTCATTTTCATCAGCCTAAGTCTGTGCACTGCTTTATAAAGAACTGAATTCAATTTTGAATAATGAATCTTTCATTGCAAATGGCAACAACTTCACCAAGTTCATTGTTTCGGTGGATTTTTCTTTCATTCCCGCTCGCTTCAAAGGCTCGAAGATTTGTGGAGCCTGCGTATGGTATTCCTACCTGAACTTTTTTGAGAAGCTCATCTCTATTTTTCACTTCAAATTGGTAACCTGAATAACATCATTTAGGCGGTTCAGAAAAGAGCCTTTTTATGTCGACTGGGGTTCCAAAAGGAGATTACGCATTGATTTTGTTTGTTGATGAAGAGATATTTTTGCCCTTTTTGAAATGGTTTCATGGACATTTTTGCAGGTAGTTTAATTGATCACAAGATAAGATTGCAAGACTCGAGAGCTAAGATGTACCTGCCTGATTGCTCTCTTTCTTTACATGATTAGAAGACCGTCAGATCTCCCAAGTGCGTCTAGTAAAGTCTCTCAAAAGGATTATGGTGGATAATGTGACCAGGAAATTATTACGAAAAAACTATGCACAAATATTAGCTGGAGAATTACTCATTTTATGGACTCAATCATACTCTCTAGAAAAGCTTTGAGTTCTATAGAATGGTGGTCGTAAGAATGAATGTGTCAATATATAAGCAATTTTATTAACAGAAAAAGAGATCGAAAAAATGAATTTACTGAAGTAATCTCATTTTCAACGAACTTCCCTTCACTTGAGAAAGTAAATTGATTTAAATGTGCCTACATTTATATTACAAATTATATATATTATCCAACGTACATACATGGATATAAAAACATATTTGTATACATAAAAAATCATATATCTATACATGTGTATAGCTACGTATAAAATTGTATAGAAAGGAGCATATTTTCGGTTTCCAACCTTATGCTTTTTTACAATCAATATTTATTTTACCCGTGTAATAGAATAGAATAGAATAGAATGAGGCTATAGGAACGAACCTTCTGGCCCACTCTTGGGTCGGATAATTACTTCGATAATTATTCGGTTGTTTACCCAAGTCCCATGCCGTATTTCTAGCCGCGTCAACCATGTCGGCAGCGGGATTCGAACCCGGGTCTTCCCGCTCGAAAGCAGACTCGCTCACCAGTCGACCAAGCTGGTGATGATGTGTGTGATAATAGTGGGATTGTATGTGATAATCATATTTATATTTATCTTGCAGACAATATGTAAAACAATCTTAAACGTGAATTAAGAAGAAATACGGAAAAAAACAGCAATCAATCACTATCTACTATGACTGGTAAAAGACCATAAGTCAAATTCATTAGGTATGAAATTTAGTTGCAGAAGAAAAAATTAGCTAAATAAAACTAAGTTCAATCATCCGCGTCATTTTTTCACGCGCCAGAATTTTGAACACAGTTTAAATTAGAAATATATGACATTCTTTGTGGGACTTCACCTTGCATCTCATGTCCATCCAAGTCATTCTAAAAGCAAGACGCTGTCAGCAACATGGGTTCACACAGACCAGGGTATCAAACGCGTCCCCAAAGTGCACACATTATTCATTAAGTGCACAATTTTGTAAGTCCTATTTTTCACACGTTTTTTAATGCTCCCCTGTGAAAAAATGCGAATCCCCCAACATGAAGTTCTAATTTTTTTCGCTCTGTGAAGGTCATTGGGTGTTCTCAGATTTTTCCTTTTTTTTGGCGGCGCCAGCAGCTGCAGGACTTAATTTCCTAATCCGTTTTTCAATGCCTTCCGAATGCAACTTCCTAATAAAGTATTTTCAACTGACTTGTCCGGGGGCTCTACTTGCTTGCACATTTTGATGTCCAGATGCAAAGAGTTTCTTAAAAAGTAACTTTGGCATTATATTTATGAAAAATTATTAACTAAGGATACCGAGTTAAATCAATTGGAAAAAGAACATATTTTGCTAGTCCCGTTTCAGTTACATGACATCAGTTTCATATAAATTAGGCTGAACTTCATATTACAGCTGTTAGCTATTATTTCCAAAACACAAAAAGTATAGGCCATAAATAAAATACTCTTTCTATTTGAAGCATAACACTTTACTAATTTTTCAAAAAAGCTTCCAGGATAAAAGGCGTAAATGAGTGTAAAATTCACGGTGAACTGAGAAGAAACTTTGCATTTTCAGTCCTGAAATGTACTGTGACATAACGGGCAGATCGATTCCAAATATTTGTTTATGGGAAAGCATATTTTTAAGAATAAGAATAAAGTTGATAGATTTGTACACCATCGGTTTCAATTAAATTCTGTTAAGACTGTACTCATCTGTGCTCATATCATTCGTTTAAGCTCGTTTGTTTCTTTTGAGTTATCATTTTGAAGAAATTTTTTGAAAGACCCAGGAAAAAAAGAGAAAAAATCAAATAATAAACTCAGGAACCCTCATCCAAATCACTATAACAGGCATTAGGTCGAAATTCCTCTGCGACTTTCCCTTGGACCATTATACGTATAAGAAACTCAAAACTGAATTACTTGATCTTCTTGAGCAATATTTTTCTAACATTAGGTTTTCTATTATTAAACGAAGTACATTACGATGATTTTATCTTTAAATTTAACTTTTCAAGTTACTCTCGACAAGGCTTAATTCAGGTACCAGGACTCAATAGACACGAATTTGTAGTAATGAAAAAAATTGAATTAAATTCTACAGCAGTGAATTACTGTCAAACCAAACATCAGGTGATATCATCTTTTTCATGTAGATCACTAAAACCAACATCGTTCGGGTAATCTCCATGCATCTAATTGTTTGCAACTGCTAAATCTTGGAGAATAAATGAAAAAATACTCTCTGGTTGGTCGTAGACGATTAATATATGTACATACAGATTTCGTAAAATTTCTACTCCAACGAGTAGACAACTTCCCTGGATCATAATTTGAGGTGTGAACGATGTTTGTACGCCTAACACTTGTATGACCACGCGCACTCTAACAAGTACAGCAGAACAGGGAGCAGAATTTTCACACCAGCTCTGCTAACATTCATATCATAAATCGAGCTGACCTGTACGTGCAATTACTGAAAAATGTGATAGCATTCTTAATTTCAGTCAACTGAAAATTTTGAACAGAGTTTACGAGGTGTAGAGTCTTAAAACTACAAAATTTCACGGTTTTTCAGGTGAAGTTCACTCACGTCTCAAATTTGTGCTCATGGGTTTCATACCCTGATTTACTCAGTCAATTCTCAATGTTATTTCCATTCTTCAGCGGTGGTGATAGGAATTTTTAAAACATGTGAATAAAAAAAACACGAGACATCCTAAATTCTGAAAATTTAAGCAACCTCTGATGATATTCATAGATTATGAGTAAAAGCCTGTAATTTGCTTTGAAACTTTCAAAAATTCAGAAAATTAATCCCTCTTTAATGATTTTCTTTCCATTTAGTTTGCCTAATACTTTTTGTTGCAATTTTTCTACTGCAATTTGAGTTCAAATCTCTCGAAGTCAGAGCTTTAACTTGAACTTATACTTATACAGACAAATTTAGACTTATACTTTTTATTATGATTCAATCTAAAAGAAAATGCAGGAACTGTTTTTCTTTTAATCTTGGTTTATGAAAAATTAATTTCATGAGCTCAAACAGTTGATAACTAAAAGATTCACACTGTTTTTATATTCCCAGCTTAATGAGAAGAAGTGATCTTAAAAGATGCGAAGTTCAAACGCTAGAAGCATCTCCACAGAATATATTCAATGTTGTGTCTACCATTAGCCCTGCATGTTTATCGAATTACTTTTTTGGTACAGCTAGTAGATCTCGAGTATTTCTCCTCATCTGTTATTCATACAACAATTCTCTGCTTTTTCGAAAGTCCACCATCGGGACTTCTTATCCGACACCTCGGAGCCTTGCCCTTGTGTACCGACCACTCTCTCTCTCTCTCTCTCTCTCTCTAGTGACCATTTATGCCGTGTAAACTCACACAAATGGTCACTCACAACTTGGCCCAACATGAGATCACAATAATGCTTTGCAAACAACTTCTAGCGCCTTGCATGCATTTCAAATGATGCTGCGCGTCCATGTGAGACCTCCTTTGAAAGCTCCATTAAAAAGTAGCTGCTACGTCAGATAGGGATAAGGAAAAAGACTATCATTTTGTGTTATTTTCTATTCTATTCTGCATAGAATATACTTGTAATTTCTGTAGAATTTAAAGTTCAGTTAATTCATGGTGGTGTATAATTGTCCATAATTACCCTAATCCTCAAATTCTTCTATGCAATACATAGTGAAACAATTTTAACTTATTCAGAATCGTTGTTAAGGGAAGGAGATGAGATCGCAGGGACAATGGCGTAACAAAATTACTGTAGTTTGCTAATATTTACCCTAACACTAATTACAAAATAATTAAAATACGTGAACGAACCTGTAACAAAATAGTTGTGCCACTCTTGTATTCGTAATGATCAATATTGACATTTCATGTTATTTTGATGAATTATTCTCTTATGAAATTGATACGGTATTTGAATGTGTTACTAATATTTTCGATATTTTATGTTCAATTAATTTCTCATTTAGGAATAGCTAGCTGAAGGGGTAAACTCTTCCGAGTAAAATTTGAAGAAAAAAATAAAAAGAAACACTTACTCTTTTATTTTAGTTGAATATCCAGTCATAAATATTCTATTCCTTTAATTTGACGCAGGTATTAAGTTTTCAAGTACTTAACTCACATTTGACCATTATCAGAGATAACAATACTATTACACAAATGAATAACTTATCATTACATTTCCACATTGTATTGCAGCAACATTTTCCATTTCAATTGCATGTCCTGAAATATCTGTCCTCTATGAAATTAATGTCGGTGCCACAAGACCTCAGTATGAAGGGTTGTATTTTTATTGAAGACCGCGAATGCCCTCAATAACAATACTAAAGCGTGCAATAATTGCAAAAATATCAGGATGTTCGTTGTGCAAGTGCATTCGTATTCTCCCTGATTACTATCGCATCGGCAGGGCCGCTTGCGCCACAGCATCGTTTGCTTTCACTGCTTCTCGTCATTATTTGCTTGGTCCTCTTTCTATCGGTTACGAAATGTTGCCTTTTCTATTTTTATGACGGATGTGAGTGCGTATGCACAGTCCATGTTTTGTGCGGGCGGCGTCTATTGAAAAGAATTTGAGAGCGTATTCATTGAAAGAAATCTTCAGTTTGGATAGCAGTTCTCTTGCATGCAGACATCGAATTGCGTATTGAAAGGAGCTTAGGGCGTGCATGTTTGTTTATTCGCTTAGACTTGCACGCTTCATCTCTCTGTTTGAATGCGTCCCTTCCATCGCCGAACATGGGTTCGAAAGCAGAGAATGTGCAGCTCACTCTCAAAAATTCATATAAGGTTCAACCACGTTATTTATACGTGTATAATTTTGTTATCCAGTTTTCAGATATACATCATGCAAGCTTAACTGATTTTAAGAAAATAGTATCCCTATGTTATGGTTCATTTACAATAATAGAGAATTTTTTTAATTTTGGTGAACATCAACTCAGAGTAGTTGAATATCATGCTTAGTAGCCGTTGTTTCAGCACCTTCCTCGAGTTCCATGCCGAGGCTGTTTTGGTTTACCTTTTGCACTGTGATGTCACCAGGAGATTTGAGTTAGGAATGAAACAGTGCAATGAGATGTGTTTCAAAGTCCTCTTATGTTGATCGATGGTGTGTGAAAACAATGCTACACAGTATGAGATAATATAAGTCATATAGAGACATACGTGTCCGATAGTGTTTCTATTTAAAAAATTTTGGAGTTATCTACCTACACAAATTTCACAGGCTTAGTTGAGTATCAGTTTAGTGTGAGAGACAAGTTTTCCGAGAGATTTCCTGCGTTGTAAATGGCACAATTCAATATAAGACAACTGGATGGTTCCCGTGAAAATTCCACGGTTTAGATTTGACCACGGTTGAAGATTTATAATTTAAAATTATTATAAAGAATAATGTTTTAAAGATTCACGATGAATTATTTTGTTTTAAATGAATATTTTTCATGAATATATACAGAACTTTGATTATGTTTTATTGGCGTATTTTATAGTGATCTGGAGCCTTTGGTATCCGCAATACGATGCTTATAACACATGTATAACCGTTCTGATTTCAGTTCAATAATTTTTCTTCCGTAATAGATAGCAAGTAATGGAACAGACACACACATATAGAGAAAAAGAGATACTGTCTATTATAAAAGTAACTTAGTAAACCCATTCGTGAAAATTCAGTGGTTTTATACTGAATTTTTTGTTTTCGTTGCTAGTGGACGCTGGCTTTGCGAAAGAATTTTCACATTGAAGGATGTACCTTTGGCATCCACAATACAATACTTACAATACCTGTAAACTTACCAAATTTTCTCTTATCTAAATCCTTACGAGCGTGACAGAGAGACGGACTAAGCAAGCAAGCAAGCAACAAACTGTATATTATTATATAGTGGAATATATTCAACGTAGAAGGACACAATTCTATTCACGTATATTTAGGATTCTTCAATGACTTTAAGGGTATCAAATTTTTGCTATGTTATCAAAAACAGAAGAAAATATTTTTAGAGGCTCCAAAAATTTCGCAGAAGCTACTGTGCCAATAACTTTATGGCAACCTAAATACGTCTGAATTTTTACGGAGATGTTTGAAAGTGCATTTCTTTCTGGAACAAAATGTTTAATTCAAAACATTTTCTGAACGAAAGACGGCGCGAAAGTAAACTTTTTGAAAAACACTGAAGAAGAGTGAAAAGCTCTGTTATATGCGCAGGATTGTAACTTCGTTTCAAACTGGATATATTGGTAACAATCAATATGTAACTCAAACCAAATCTATGTCTGCGTTTGCAAATTCGATCTAAGAGATCTACATCAAATGGTTTGAATAATTTTTCTTCGGTTAGATAATCTTGAAGACCTAATTGTAATTTATTTAAATTTCATTCTTTCAGGTTTGTCCATGGAACTAGCGAACAGGTTTTCATGCTACTGGTGGGCCAGAAAAGATGCCCAATTAAATAACTTTAATAACTAAAAAACTATTTGGGATAGAACATAAAACTTTATGTCAAAACATTTGTTAAGTTTATGAATCTTATTAAAAATAACTTCTAACTGGGAAAAACAATTTCTGTTAAGTGATGCCCGTTTTCGCGACAGCACATTTCTAACCATTTTTAAAATTTTCTGTAACCTTCGTTAATGCATTACTGTTAATTTGCCTGATTTCCTCTTGGATGTTTCTTTTAATTGAGCGATTGGAGTAGGTTTATTAATGTAAACTTTTCCCTAAGGTATCTCCATACATAAAAGTCGGGTATGGTAAGGTATATTGATCTAGGCAGCCAGTTAACATCGCCATGCCGAGAGATCAATTTTTGCGGAAACAAGCGATTTAAAAGAATTATTGTTTCACTCGCAGTGTGACTCGTGGCGCCATCTTGTTGATACCGAATGTTTCTCAGATGTCTTCGTCACTGGAAAAATATGTCGAAATAGAATCAGCACTTTCCTTAAACCTCCACTTGAAGCAAGACATCTGAGAAATATTTAGTATCAACAAGATGGCGCAACAAGTCACACCGCGTGAGAAACAATAATTCTTTTAAATCGCTTGTTTCCGCAAAAATTGATCTCACTGCATGGCGATGTTAACTGGCCGCCTAGATCACCGTACCTTACCATACCCGACTTCTATCGATGGGGATACCTTAAGAGAAAAGTTTACAATAATAAACTTACCACAATCGCTCAATTAAAGGGAGACATTTAAGAGGAAATCAGGCGAATTGACGGCAACACATTAACGACGGTTACAGAAAATTTTAAAAAAAGGTTAGAAATGTGCTGTCGCAAAAACGGGCGTCAATTTACAGAGATTGTTTTCCACACTTAAATGTTATTTTTTGGTAAAATTCATAAATCTAATAAATGTTTTGACATAAAGTTTCATGTTCTATCCCAAATAGTTTTTGAGTTATAAAAGTTCTTTAATGGGGCATCCTTTCTGGCCAACCCTGTATAATACTAGTATATTCTAAAATAATCGGTTTAACATCCAAATGTGGTTGCACAAAAAAAGGCTCACAAACCATTCTTATGCGTTGGACTTTCAATGTTCTTGAAATTTCATAGGTGTTGATTACTTATGAGATTTAAAACGAAGACATGAGTACGTAAATGTTTTACCACGATTGAGCTATTCTTATTGTGAACTCCATTATCATTTCCAATCGCTCTTTCAGCATTGACAACAATCATATTTCAATTGTACGGCCCAAAATGAACTCGCATATTGGCATCACTTTATAATATTATTTCGCATCCGTGGAAGTATCTTTGTACTCTGACAGATTGCTCGTCGTGCTCGATGTTTCAGAGAGGAGGCCGTCGTCTGCCTCCCCTCGTGCGTTCTGAGGCGATGTCACAGGCACAAAAGGTCGCTCTATTCAAATTTGTGAACTCGCCAAATCAATTCTTGGAATAGCAAAACTGCTCTATTTGAGTGGCCGCTACAATACCTGTGCTTCGGGAGATATTCTGCTTCAGGTTGAAGAATATGAATGGAAAATGAAATCATCTTGAAAATTCCATCCTTGAGTCCATATCTCTACCCACAGATGAAGTTCATATTGATGGTGAATTGTGATTGCATAAAACAATAGGTAATCCATGACGAGTCTACACGTACAAGAACTTAGAACTGAATCTTATTCCCGATATTTTACCATCAGCATACGGTGTCTATTGCATGATACCGAGACACGAAGTAATGACCGAGAAAACCTTTAATAACACCGTTTATGGTAGCACAAATTCTCTTCGTCATTTTGACGAACACCATATTCGACGAACCATGTTACAATATTTATGATACTGCAACTTGACCAACTTGTGTACGCTAAATCAACGTTGACGACTAAGCAGATAAACGTTTTCATACGCTCTCAAAGTTTTAGCAGCTGTGAACTATTAGTTATACGGTGATTATTTAAACGACATTGTGTTTAGTGGTTCACATGAGACTTTAGTGGGATCACGCGAGGTTGTGGTGGTTCACATGAAACACGTCATCTGACATTCGTTTTGACAGTAAATCCCTGCTGTAGAACATAGTTTTATTTTCTTCCCATCTGCGATTTTACTTACGGTGCTTGAATTCAACCTTGTCAAGCTAAACGAGTTCCATGGCTGCTGAAAGTTGAACTTGTTTCTGTTCGTGTCCAATGTTGTAACAAACGGTATCCAATATACAGTGAACAGTCGCATTTTCCATACACACTTACAGGTAACTCTATTTTAAAAATGTTTGTTCGGAAGGAGTAAATTTCTAATTTGATTGCCCTTGCCCTTTTTATGTCAAAAAAAAAAGTTGAAACAACCCTGCTGTGTACATCTCTTGTGCAATCGTGAATTTGGTGAAAACTTCTAGTGCTTTTTTCTTTAAAAAGAAAACTCGAATATTTAGTGTATACGACTATGAGGCAAGGGATGTAGGTTCAGGTATATTACGAGACGTTTTCAAATTATAACACCACTGAGGTTTTTCTCAGGATAAGAATCAGATAGAAACATACAGTTTCTTTTAAAATACGTGTGAACTTGTTGTGAATGCGTGGCAGAGGTGGCAGCACAGTACGCCACACAGAGCTCTAGAGGCAACAGCGAGAGTGAGGACTGTTCCTGATACAAGCTGCGGCAACATAACTTCTTTTTTACTTAAAGAAAGTTCCTTTCCAACAAAGGAAGTTATGTTACTGCCCCCGGGACTTAAAATGGCGTATGGCGTCTGTGCCCGCGCTTCCATAGAACTGAATGCTGCTTGATTTCAGGATCGAAAAATGGCATCCATGTCTCATTCATTATCACAATCAACGAAAAAAAGTCCCATTCGTGTCGTAATCATGCGTCAATATTGCCTGGCAACATGCCGCGAGCACAGCCTTGTGGTCATCCGTCAGCATTTGTAACATACACCTGGAGGACAATTTTTGCATTTTCAGGTCTTCATGCAGAATTGTGGGCACACATTCCACTGAAATGTTAACTTTGAATGCGATGTGTACCACAGTTATTCGGTGATCCTCTAAAATATTTATCCCCTCGCTCGATCGTATCGTCAGACCGGCTGACGTGAGGCCGACGATCGGCCGTTTTTGAACTGCCGCATCCACGAAAGCACATTAAATATATCCATGACACCATCACCACATGTCTCACTCAACTGGCGATTAATTTCAATCAGTGTGACACTACTCAATGAAGAAAACGAATAATTATACGCTGTTTGCGTATTGAAAACTTTGCAATCTAAATTATTAAAATCAGTTCTCACTCTTGCTGCTGCTGGTAAAGCTCGGTGTGCCGTGAAGTGTTGCCATCTCTATCACGCATTCAGAACGAGTGCATGCGTATTTTTCTAATTGCATACTTCTATTTCTTTCCAGTCCGGAGAAAAAACATTGAATGTGTTAAAACTTGAATGCACCTTGGAGTTACCCCGTGTGTATTGAAGTTACCTGCAGGGGCTCATTCTGCAGTGATATCTCTTAATTTAACAATACTCACTAAACTAGATTGTTCATACATTGCTGGATAGTTTCATTTGTTCCTATTTACAATTTTTGAAGTGCAGTGTAACGACTAAGCCTTTGATATACATCAATTAATTGTACTCATAGAGTTGTGAACATGAGTTACGATTAAAAAACGCATTTGAAGAACAATTTTCATTGGCTTTTATTTTATAAAAGGGTTGATTGAAGATTTAAAGCAATCTATGCGATTATGAACCGCTTGGATGATTTGAGATGAGAACTTCACATAACCTGCGTCTACATTTGGAAGTAATCTTTGAATTTCTCCCTCCGGTTTTAGTATGATTTTATAATGACATTCTTACGTGGTCATTATTTGAAATGCAATTATTGCGTCATTGTATTGTCGTTTGTATCAATATTTTCATACAGATTATAATAAAAAGTAATAATAAAACTTATACTAACTTTTACTGTAATATGAACCTCCTGTCAATATTAAGGGATCAAAATTTTACACATTTTGGTAGGTTATTTGCGACAGCCTGCTCAGCATCAGCTCTGGATTTTGCCCCGAGTCACCACATGGGCTTTCTGTTTTATGGGAGTCTCCGATTGTGTCAGTTTCCGCCCTCCATTTCCGGGCACTTTACTCCTGCTGCACTTCATTTGCTTGCGCTTCCTACATGTTCTCTGAGGGGCATTATCCCCGTACAATCACCCTCTCTCGCAGCTGTAGTAAAAATGCTCAATACTTATTCACTCACGGCGTTCTGTTATGTATCGATTGACTTCGTTGCTGCTGATTTCTACTATAAAATATTTTTAGATTTGACGTGAAAAAAACTTTGCTGAGTGACATCTTTGCAGTAGTGGGACTCATCACGATCTTGAAATAATAAATGCAAAAAATATATTTTTTAGATAGTTACTGTTCTAATTTACAAAGCTTTACAAATTTATTTGGTTGCTAAATTAAAACTTTATTAGGTCCTTCTGCCATTGTTGTTTAAATGTTTTCTCATGTATTTTTCTGCTTTTTCTAATTTCAGAGCAAACTTTTACCCAATAATAATTTTTTTATACTTATAGTATCAAATACTGTCTTGCTGCATATTGAGTGTTTAGAGTGTTATTGAAGAAGTTAATGATTTCATGAAGTTTAGCAAATTATGCAACGCTTCATTTCGTGATTTTTATCCACATTTCCATGATTTTTAATGGCTTGTTATTAAATTGTTTTCTGTAACCCTGTACACTAAACAATCGAATGAAAATTGTTTTTTTTTAATTCCTTGTGAAGACATCACAGATTATGCTGGTCGTACAAGAATTTTGGCTGGTGTTATTTCATCAAATTTCACGAATCTTTTAAATTACTTTCTTTCAACCAGCATTTTGATTTTAAAAACTTCCAATAATTCCTTGCTGCTCTACTAATCTCTTTCAGTCACAACAAAATAAATCAAGTACATAGAAATTTTCATGTTTTTAGTGGAATATTTACTTGATATTCCACTACTCTTGCTCTTTAACCCGTTGCAAAGTATTATGAATACTTTTTGATGTTAATATTTTAAATAGCAACGTAGCAAAAAGTTTCTTCCGTTTCTACATTTTAAGTTTCCAGACCAATCTCTAATTCCTTTCTATTTCAGGATTGCTGTTATTTTCTACAATGTTTTCCAAAGGTACTTTTTCAGTTTTCACGCATATCTTAGATTTCTGGATGAAATATTGTCTTCATCATTCTCCATTTTTTTAGCCTACTTCTCAAAATTGACTGAATTTCCCCCATTTTAACATGTTAAAACACAGACAACTCAAACGGTCATTTGCATCTTGGGAAATTCCGTTCCAACCTCTTTGCTAACAAAAATTCTTACGTATTTGGTTTTGGTAACTTGTATTTCAGCATTTGAGTTCAGGCAACTGAAATATTCCCATTTGCGAAACATTAAAATTTTATAGAACAGTTCAGCACGACTCACGTAGCTGTTCCCTTGCAACGTATTCTTCTCGTCTCCAATTTGTTTTTGTTGAGCTCAGTAAAGGTCTTAAGGACGGTGTTTATCTCGAAGATAGTTTGTGCGAATTCTGCCACCTGAACCTGTCGTAAAAACTTGCGAAGGGGATCGCTGGGTAGTTACAGAAGAACGTAAAAAGCCCCTCACACATGAGACCTGTGGGGCTGGCGATGAGGATTAGGGTGTGGTGGTGGGAAGCCGGGAATGTTGAGGAGTTGATGGCGGCGTGACTGGCAGAGTAATATACATATGTGCGTGGACAGAATAAAGCATGGGATGTGACGGAAGTTGTTCATTGAAACACGATGATTGACGAAAATTAAGCGCGTGGTATGAAAAATGGAAATTGCAAGCTACGAGTATTTTCAATGAGAACGTTTGTGAAGGAAGGAAAATAAATGAACTAATGTAATAGATGAAAGACAAGTGACAAGTTTTTTGATGAAAGACAAGTGAATAATTTGTAAGGATGGTTCGACAGAGTGAAACCAATTTTCACAACGGGGGTTGTACGCAAGACCCACAAAAGGATTGATAGCAATGGATGATTCGGACGGAGAAAATCAAAGCTGAACGATGTTTGGGAGGAATAATTTGATAGTCAAAAGTAGACTGTTTGCTTCTAAGTCATTAGTTAAATAAATTGTTTGAAATGGAGAGTTAAGGTAGAACTGAAAGCTAATTTTTGCTAAAGGGAGAATGTGCTGTTTGTGACCCCAGTTTTGCTGAAGAGAGGAAACTGATTTTGCTGTTTTGATTGTCCAACTAGAACTATGTTTGAACCTTAATGTGTGGACAGAATAAACTACTTGAACTCCTAATTTTCTAATTCGAAAATAGTGCAATGTACAGATTTCATTGTTTGTTAGAAATAGCTTGCTTCGTGTCGAGTTCTATAACATTCGCCTATACTTTTGTCTTTAAAGCATCGAACGGTTCGCTCATAGAGGATTGTGAACAGAATTTGTGAATTGTTTCTAAGAGATTTGTAAACTGCCCTGTTATGGACATCGTTATTGAATAAGGAATGAAGTGCTTACTCTTCTGTTTGTATATTACGCTATTATTTCATTAGCTATTCGTCATTAAGCATCAAAATATAACGTGCATTTCGCCATTGTGCCGTATTTTTATGCTTTGTATATACTGACTGAACAGTACACATCCATATTGTTATACCAACTATACAATTTTTTTACCTGAAAATTTTCATAAAATGTCATTTCAAAAACGAAAGTTGTGTCACATTCCATGTAGAAACTATTGTGAAAAAACATAGTTTCTCTTTTTCCCCTGAGAATTTCGTATTTTAAGAGGCATCCCACTGTATGCTAAATTTCATACCTAGTAATTTAGGGTACCAAATAATAACCTAGTATTGTAGGCTGTACTCATAATTTTCATTTTATTTGACAGATTATACCTTCTTGAAAAATTGTATGCTGATGAAGAGAAAAAAATTCTGTTTTTGTTCCGTCATGAATATTCTCGTAACACGACCATAGTTATGTACAAACTCCTCGGTTATCGAGTGAGTCCATGTGACTTGATAAACTCCTACTCGTATGTTCATTTATGTCGTCGGGCTTAGTGCCCTTTGCTAATATGTCATTGAGTACAGTATGTAAATATTATAAATCAACAACGCATCAAATTAATATTCTTTGTATCTTAAATAGTGAACCATAAGTTGATTATAAACCTTTTATGTATATATATATATATATATATATATATATATATATATATATATATATATATATATATATATATATATATATATATATATATATATATATATAAATGTATATATATATATATATACATTTATATATATGTATATATATGTATATATATGCATATTTTGGTAACAAAACTATGTAGAAACAATGTTCAACAATAACGACAAATTTTGAAGTGTTTATCAAATTATTTAAAATGGATGACAAATTTTAGTATTTTACATTCTAAGGAATCCTTCCTAAAACACTGACTATATTGAACTTTGACCTCTGCTATAATACTGCTTTTATACGAATATTTGTGTCTGCAGCATTATCATTAAAAATTTTACTTGCTGCATGGGTGCATTAAAATATTCCAGTTTAGAGGTAAGCTTTCATTTCCAGTTTACATGTAGATCTTGTCCAGATCTTCTGATGCATTTTCCATGTTGATTGACACTAGCACTGACAACTAGAGTGACTAATTTGAAATAACTTAAAAAAGACGAATATTCATAATCTTTTATATTATATTTGTAATACTCTTTTCTTTAAATCGGTTCTAGGAATGTAAAACCGTAACCTAGGGTTCAAATTATGGGTTCTTAGATTCTAGGATTCTAGTTCGATGTTACCAGGCGGTAAGAAACATATAGGATTGACATCCAGTGTTGTATTCATCTTCATCGGGAAATTTGGAGTAAGCTAGTTCCTTTTACTCTTTTCATTAAGGTAAAATCCTCAACAAAGAAGCATGACAGCAATACTGTTGTCACACACCATTGATGAAGCTCTATTGAGGAAAGTCATTTATTCATTGAAAAGTATGGACTTCAGTAGGGCTGCTTGATAGTTTTTAGACTATTATTTTGATTAGATGATTCATTTCAGAGTGTTCTAGATATGCGCAAATTAGAGTTGCCCTCTTTTTATGATATTCGCACCTCAGAAAAGTGCACGAAAAGGACTGCCTTTTACCATGTATTCAGAACATTGCTATCCATAGAAGATAGACAAAATTATTAAACTTCTACGCACTGGGGCATCCTGATTGAATCTCTTAGGTCGTTACTAGGGGAAGTGGCTCTTTTCAAAGATACCTTAAGCCACTGCTGTGGGTTTAGAATTCAAATTTTCGGCCTAAGCTTTAGATACACGTACTCTGTTAACACTGAATGTGATAATCTGATGTTTTAGTTTTTGAATTATGTTGGCCTTCTTTTCCATTCCCCAGCAGTATTGGTAATTATATGACTGATTATTATAATCCATATCAGCCAACTTTCGCTCGAGCAGTATTTTTGTTTTTCTCAGCCATTTTTAAAACAGGTTATCTTTATTTTTATCTATGCATTGCTTTTGTACCAGGTGCATCTCTTCCCCTACGCAGTATAGTAATTACAATTAAGTTAATAACATAACTATCATAATTTTTCCTCTACGATCGAACACGTGCCGAAAAAAATAATTTACACTTTCCTTCCTGTCTATTTTTGGGATTAAATGCTCTACTGTCATTCGGTAAATGTTGGATAGCATTTCTGAAGATAATTCGATAACTGTACACACCAGCATACCTCAGTGACACCAGCATACCTCACTGAGACCAGTATACCTCAGTCACACCAGCATACCTCAGTCACACCAGCATACCTCAGTCACACCAGCATACCTCAGTCACACCACGATACCAATTATTTTTTGCCCGAAGCTATGCACTCAATAAATGTTTCTCTGAGGACATGAGGTATGAATTTGGAAATTAACATGAATAGTTTTCCTATTTTTCCCACCATTTTATTCTTTTATGAAGAGAGGGCTAACGTACCATTTCATCGGCTTCTTGAATGAGTGTCACTTTATTTCATAAAGTGAAACTATCGAGACATCGCTACATATTCAGATCTGAAGCTTATATGTCACAATTTTTCTATTATGCATGATAAGTTCAAGTTATGAGAACACACTTTTAATTTTCAACGTTGTTGTCATCCATACTACACATTTATATAATTGCGTATCGGAACGAGCTTTTTTATTATTTAACGTTTTTGGTCTCTATGTGAGTATTGGTTTATAATATCATGTACATTACTACTAATGATAAAAAATATTCGTAATATATAATGCAGTTTAAAAGTCAGCAATAGGTGTTTCAAAAACTTAACTTGAAGTGAAATGCAAAAGGCCCTCTGAATTTAAGTTGATTCTCAATTATAGATTGTGGATAGCTAATTCTATGCCAGACTTGTTTACCTGAACTGGCACGAAGAACTAAATAGTTACGTATAGAAAATAATTAGGTAATATTAGTTTATTTTGTTCTCTAATGCCACAGCCACATTCTTTTCATATCAAGAACGCAATATTTGGTTTTCTTTACCTAGTAATATTTTTTCCGTGCTAAATTTTAATGTTTAAAATTTAATGTAGGTCTTAGCTACTGTTGACTCTGCCATATTTGGATTTATTTTCGTTGTGCTACCTACCCTCACCACTGGCATCGAGAATTGCTTCCTATGTTTTTGTTCGCCCTTACTTAGCCTGCCATTCTCTGTTCACCCGATAAGAAAGTCGTAAAAATTTTGAGCACCGAATAATCTCATTAACCGAGCTAATTTGTGTCGTAAAAATATCCCTTAGCTCTGTGTCACTAACAGCCGTCACTTGGAGATTCGTAGCAGATGATATTTTCTACAAATGTTCCCTAACAATTCTACTTGCTTTTTCGTTCACTGATTATTCGAATTATTTATCAAGATTTAGAACATAGATATGTCCTACGGAACACGTTTTAGAGGATATTTTCTACAGCCATCACTCGGAAATTCGCAGCAGATGATATTCTCTACAAACGTTCCCTAACGATTTTATTTGCCCTTTGGTTCACTTACAATTCGAATTATTCCTCAAGATTTAGAACATAGAAATGTCCTACGGAATATGTTTTGAAGATTAACTCACAAGTGATTTGAAACGCGTACATCTTTTTCCTACTCAATGCTGTCACGTTGTTAATAGAAGTCTGGTGCTTCACGTATGGTCACGACAAGATTAACTACAATCTATGAGATGCTAATTCATTGGTTATGTAGCATTTCCTTAAATATATGTATTAGACAAGTTCAACATTCATTACTCCTAGCTGTATTGTATAAACATGTGAGGATAATGTCAATGTTACCCAGCAACTACAACTCTCGTAATTTTTATTGGTCTATGTATACCTTCAGCATCTCTAAATTTGTATTAAGAATGCTAGGGCTGGATTGATTTAGCGTAGCATTGTATTTACAAGAGACGTGAAGAAAGTAGATTACCATGAAGATTTTCATCAAACAAGTTATTTTAAGTTTCTTGATTCAAGTGTTTCGTAACCTACTAGTTAGTGTACCACAAAAACAATCATAAATAAAATGACACCAAAAAAGAGGGCTTCAATTTTACAATTGATTTTTTTTATGGTAAAATCCTTTATATCTTCATCTGGTTTCACGAGACTAGACCTACATTCCTCAACCATTTATGTTGCCACAACAGTTTGCCTATTGTCGGCAAACCTATCTATGCCGAAATCGTAAAGTTTTTACCGCATTCTAATGAAGACTTTGTTTAATCGTCAGAGTAACTTTAAAACTCTACTTAGTGAACGTCAGAAGAGAGCTTCAATGGAGTTTCATTGAATTCTATGCCCTGAATTTTTTATTAGAGTTTATGTATAACCTAAAATGAAAATCTTCCGAGTGTAAGCTAATTTACTTATAAGGCAGCAATCTGAAACATCCCTTCTAAATCTGATACAAACTATACAAATTAATTTTATTCTATTTTTGTTTACATAGTGATATGAGTATTTTTTTGTTTTATTTTTAGTATATTTCAAGTTCGACATTTGCATATTGGAGCACTGAAGATGAAATGTCTGCATTCCAAAACATATGCAATTAAAGATGTTCCAGTTTACGTCGTTTCTTCTTTTATCTTGCGTGCAATAAATATTTTAAGCATCGGTATGACATTTTTGAATGAAGTTTTCTCGGCAGTAAGAAGTTCCTATCGTAAAGAGATAACAATTAGAAAATCGAAATCGTTTTTGATAATAGAAAATGAAATTTTCTGCGAACATGAAATTAGTTTTTGACACAAGATGCACAGGAACAATACCTTTAGCAATTTGAAGACAAAAACACAACGATTTTTTTTAATATTAAGCTCTCTAACTACATGCAACAAAAACTCAACCAGTTAAATGTTTATTGCGAGCAAATTTTCAAGAAATATTCTCAATCTTTTTTAGTAGCAGTCAAAAGTAACACTGAACTACTTGCCTTGAAGTTCGAGACATCAGAACTTCCTAATGCAGTAACTTGCACGAAACGAGGAGGCTGTTCAATCCTGCCTAATGCAGCACGCTACTGAAGCACACAAATTTACCAAGAAACTCCACCTGGTTCACCGGCCTCGTCTGGGGGACAGTCGCTGAGCGGCGATACGCTCCTCGTTTACGACTTTCTCTATTGTCGCAAATATTTTTTCAGCCTCGTCTTATTATCGACGCGTATTTTATCTTCGTTGCCATACAATTCCTGCAGGAATTCTCCGAGACAGAAAAACACTCGCTACAAAATCGCATGAGATTTTGACGGATTTCTTAGGATGAGAGTGTGTTGACGGGAGCATTCTGTGGCGATTGTGAATAGTGATCATTGCTTTTTTTAAAACAGGGTAGGAACAAGAATGTGACACAGCTGAGGTGGCTTGAGAAGAAGTTTTGAGCACCAAGAAACAAGGTGCAGATGTACACGAGTACCAGCAAGAAGGTAATGTACCTAGCTGAAAGTATACAACACGAGATGAGTGTATGGGTACGGAACGCACGCATACGGAGGAGGCGTACATATCGGAAAGCAGGTACAAACACTTAGATGAACGCTCGAGAACGAAACTAGAGTACAAATATCAAGGAAAATGTTTATTTATTTCATTTCCGAGAAGAAATAAGTGAGTATCGCAAGGTATTAGAATGTAAGAACTGCTGCGTACGTATATGTACAATATATCTTTCAAAATTAATTTAACTATGTAACAAATATCAGATCAATTGAAATCAAGCATTCAGCATTAAAATCCACTTGTGTGTGGTGATTCTCACTCGACAGCTTTTTGTACGTTTAAAAGCTGTGTTATTCTACAAGGGTATATTCCAATCTCAGTGGGAAAATTAAAGGGCTGTGGTACAACTAGTTTTTTAAGAGACCTAATTATTGTCTACGATTCACATCTTCTGCCCTAAAAGTTAAGAAAATAGAAAATTTTCTTCTGTCAATCTTTTTGATTCTGTGCAAGGGAACTCTGTAAAGCTAGTCAATTTCATTTTGATAACAAAATACCCGGTAAAATATATCACTCAAAAAACGCACGATAACTTGAATACTCGAGCTAATGTTATGATGACTATCGTCTTCTATTAATAATTTTCCAATATTATCCCAGGTTATATTGTTTTCATTCGAATTGTATATATACGGTGATAATTAAATCTTTTGGACCCAGCTATACTTGGTACTTCTCTACTAATAATTTTCATGAAATTATAATTGGCGCTCATTAATTTACGCACAGTTGCTTATTATTACATTTTCAGAGTTCTGTGAGGTCAAAAATTGTGTTTTGGTTGCACGCACAGGAGTTAGTTAACCAGCTGTGACTGATCTTCTGTATTCAAACAATGCATCATGAATCTCATTCTCGATAAAACAGCTTTAAAGCTCTCTGGCAGGCACGCCAACAAAATATAAATAACATGAAGTTATTTAACGAACTGAATCGAGTTGATTTTTCTCAAACTAGGAACATTAGGAACATTAGTTTATTGATAATGATGAGCGTAAATATGCTCCAACAACCACCGACCTACATTAGAGACTGCGCCGAGCTCGTGTCGCCTAATGCTGCTCTTTACGGCTTTTTATTCTCGGTTTACGGCCTGATCAGAGCGTCCGCTGTGCTCTGTAGTATTCTTATGTCCGCTGACACCCTCTCATGGAATACCGTATTGCAGCCCCATAGATGCTGATACTCTCTCACTCATTCATTGAGTGACATTGAATTGAAGATACTACAGAATTACTCATGGAGGGTTACTCACTCATGGAAGTATGAATTACTCATGGAGGGTTACTCACTCATGGAACTATGAATTACTCATGGAGGGTGACTCACTCATGGAACTATGAATTACTCATGGAGGGTTACTCACTCATGGAACTATGAATTACTCATGGAGGGTTACTCACTCATGGAACTATGAATTACTCATGGAGGGTTACTCACTCATGGAACTATGAATTACTCATGGAGGGTCACTCACTCATGGAACTATGAATTACTTATGGAAAGTCACTCACTCATCGAACTATGAATTAATCATGGAAGGTCACTTACTTATAAAACTGAAGATCATTCACTCAATGATCTCAGAAACATTTACTCACATGGATCTGGATTATATACTAATTAATCAAGGGATCTTTCACTCATGCATTAAAGACGCATAAACCATCAACTCAGGATTTTAAAATCTCACACTAATGGGTCTAAGTACCTCTCGGTCATTGATCTACGGATCCCCACCCTTTGGAATTAAAGATCCTTCACCACTGAGTTCAAATATCTCCCATTCATGAGTTTCAGCTCCTGGAGATCTCTAACTCACAAACCGAAGGATCTTACGATCTCAGGAAGCTTCGTTCACGAATATAAGATCATTCATTCATAGATATGCAGATTTTAGGATTTGTAACCTAAGGATTAAACGTTTTTAAGATCCGATACTTGTGCACTGAGGAATCCAAAATTCAAAGGAGTACATGTTCATCGACGTATTGATCATTCTTTTACGAAGCCTACGATGACGCAGTCACTGCCTTAAGAATGTGAGGTATTCACTCTTGAGAATTCACGCCGTCATGATACGTCACTATAGGGAAATTATGGGCAAATCGAAGATAAAGGTGCCAGTATTAGCGGCTATTTGGATTGTATGGCTCTTTTATGCTATGTTATTCTTCCACAGTTGTGAGGTGTTTAGGCGGACTGACTTGGGTGGTCAGGTACCTGGTTTGAGACTGCACGTAGCACTCGAACTCTTTCCGGCGTGAAGCGTAAGGGACCAGGAAAACTGACAGACTGATTGACTTACACTATTTCCTCAAGCTTTCTGATCATTGCTACGTTTCCTTACTAGCCTCTTTTCTACGTTGCTACAAAAGAAGGATGGAAACGGTCCCTGGAAGTTTGATCACGAGTCGTAAGATGTTTGCATTGAGAATTGAAAAACCAATGTATACGTTATGTTTTCCTTTGTTTATTTTCTTCTTGCTTAGGTACGTATAGATGTATGTCTGTCTGTCTGTCTGTCTGTCTGTCTGTCTGTCTGTCTGTATGTATGTGTGTATGTTTATGTTCATGGATGTATGTAAGTGTTTGTATGCATGTATGTACATTATGTATGTTTGTATGTATGTACGTACCTCAATCTCAATAGAACGGCGGGGTACACTTAACAATATTTCAGTCATATCTCGAAATCACTTCAGTGTTTCTAAAATTAAAGCTGCTTTGCAAGTCTAACCTTTTATTGGAAAAATGTGAAACGACTCCGATGCAGCTATCTCGTGGAACTGATATTTTTCTACAGACTGTATATCATTACTCCATGAAGGTAAACTCAATGTTGTGTTAATTATTACTCCTGCGTTGTGTTGATCACCCCACAGGAATTCTTTTTAATTATAATTCCACATGTCGTTTCCTGCTTTCTTGACTATGCATATAAACATTGGTGTGGACAAAGTTTGCTTCATAGCGTTTTACTCAAGGGCTCAAGCTAGTTATTCCTCAATAAAATCATCCAAAGTTCCTGATAAATCTAGTAATAATAAAATTATAAAAAATGAAATATAGAATTTCGAGAGTATTTCACGAGTATTCAATGGTGCTAATAAATTAAATGGACAGTAAAAAGAAGAAAATGCACGTTAAGAAACAATCAAAATTGACTTCTTCTTAGATATAAATTAATTCCTTCATCAGAGTTCTTCTTGATGGTATACAGCTAAACGCTGGCAAAAATGGAATGCTTTACACAGTGACACTATTAAAAATACAGATTTATATGAAGTTTACAATCTATGTCACATAGGACACTTCCTTCAGGAATAAAGTGCGATGTTTCATTGAAAATATCTTGAAGGTTTTAACTACCTTTTTACTGGTTAATAAGTAGACTTGATCTCATACTTCAGTCCGTGAAGTGGCAGCACAGATTTACTCCGTCAGCACACACCCTCGTTCGCTTGTTCAACCGTTCAACGTACACAGAAAAAACACAGTAAAATGGATACGATCATTTATAACATTTTAGCAGTTTTTATGAGCACCCACAGAAGCGCGTGCCGTAAGTGTTCACACATGCATGACGTCATAAAACGGGTACAATACCATGAACGCGACAGTTTCTTTCATCGCACGAGTACAACGCGACAGTTCTCTCAATGTGAGTGACGGTGAAACTCGGTAAAATGAAGGATACATTCTGTAGAAAGAAGGATACGGTACTTCTTTAACTTTGCAGTAGATATCTGAGAGTGAAGTTACTGGAGTAAGAAATTATTGTAAAAGCTATTTAGGTGCAATTTTGTGGCCGTATCAAACGCGTTCAATAGCCGTACATGTGCTACTTGACTATTTAGTTTATTAGCCTGCTGTAAGATCTTTATTCATGCATGTTCACCAAGCATTTTTGTCATGCATTTTTGCTGCTGATTAAGATTTCAGTAACAATCTGCTGGAGAGAAGAAATGCTTTTCTGAGTTAATTGAGAAATATTCGTTAATAAGTACGATAGATCAGTTCATCGTATATAGGTGCTAACCATGCAAAATATCATAGTTGACATCGCAAACAAATCTGACATCAATTTTTCACCATGTACATTGCAACAAAGGTTTCAAAACATTAACTTATTGCATAGTTCCTTATCACATGAAACTAATTAAAAGCTAACTAAGCCCGTGCCCCGAGCAAGAGCAAGGGAACTACGAACCCTCACTTCCCGTACTTCCCCTCGCACCTCCTGCAGAACCACAGCTGTTATTTACGATTCGATGCTATTGTTTTAAAGCCTCTTAAAGTCAAGAAATCCATTTCATGGCGGATAGGGGCCGATAACCATAGCAGGAAAAATCATCGAGGCGCTCTCATGTGTGCGGCGCTGTCGATCTCTTTCTGTAGCTGTAAAATTTAACGATTTGTGATTTGCGGTAGTGCTTTAGTGGTTGAATGTATGTGCTTTATTTGCAGTTCATTGTATAATCGAACGATAGCAACGTATCTTAATAATAGTTCACGAACGTAATTTTTTTTAATATTTCCTTCCAAGAAATTATTTTCAGCTGCAGATCCAGTTCAGGTATCATTATATTTTCATGGTATTGATATTGGTTCCGTTGAAGAGATTTCTTGATTTTTCACAGATTTTGTGAAGCATAATCGCTGTATTTATTTTTTATTTTCCTCCTCAGAAGTTAACGCAATCATCAAAATTTTAGATAAGGTACTCATCCCGATGAATGAATTACATAAACTGATTCTAAATGTTAATACGAACTTTTATTTTCGCCACTTTGTATACTTCTTGAGACAGAAAATCTTTAACTTTTGGATTTAACGAACGCTTTTTATACAGGCTCAATGACAAAACTTCCTCATCAACAAAGTTTGACAGTTAACAATGTGAACTTTTGTAATCCACATTCAAAGTTCATTTGACTTGTTCCCGATCGGGTCCTGCTTACTAAAATTACCCCAGTTTACAGTAGCTAGCCTCTCTTGGGGTGGCTTGATTCGAATAGATGATTCTACTTTTAAGTCTTATTCAATCAACGAATACAACATACATGAATGAAAAAATGCATACATCACAAATTACCTGTATAGTTCTTAGAGTAAATGATTCTCTACTTTGTAAGACATTCTGCAGCAGATCTGTCAGGTTTTTCCGTGGTAGCATTTTGTGCGTGCGTGACGCGGGCAGCCTGTGCTCTACACCGCTCCTGCTCTCGTAAAAATGACTTCTCCGATTTCTCTGAACAGGATCGCCGATACGGAATGATTTACAGTTGCTCCAGACTCTGGCTTACACTTCTGCAAACGTTTACGATTCTTTTACAAACTCTGGCGTAAATCGCTTAGAAAATTGCACCAAACTTCTCATGTGATTTTAAGTTTCTTGATGGGAAATAGTTTTTTTTGTTGAAAATAGAATCTTATCTCGTGCTTAATAAAACTAAATTACATTATATAGTGAAAGTACATCAGCTGCCATTAATTTTTTTAGTTATTACACGTCCTCATTTCGAATGATTCATGACATTCGTCTATTTTCATAGTACGGGAGAATAGACTCTAATCAATTCTGTTATTCAGTATTTATTCAGTTTCTGTCTCATCGTTCATTTTCATATTTTAGAAGAATAGCAGTTCATTCAAACTTATAATGCATCTGATTTACTTGTGTTTTTTATACTCTTTTATTTAATAAACAATAATCGATTTTTTCTATGTATAGTATGATTAAAGTCTGTGAGAAACTTGCTCAAGCTTCGATTATTTTCACTTAGTTCCTGCCTTCATTTCCTGGAGCTCAAAAACTGTTTTCATTCTGAAAGAATCATAAATCCAGGTTTTTCCGTAGTGTAGTTTAAAAATTGGCGTTAGTCGTTGGATACTGAAACGTATTTTTTTCTTTCTTCACTAATTTCAGCGTACGTTACTCTGGTGCACCGGACATGTTAGCAGCTCCAGCGTTACGAAGAGCCTCTACTAAATAGGTGTTGACGAGCGCTTGCGATCATGATTTTATACGGTCATTTTGTTATTGTTGGCATTCCTGTTTACGAGGCTGTCAATCGCGTCCATTCGCTACGCCGGACCGCCTCACGCCATCGCGCTCTACAAGATTATTATTTAGTAGGTTTTTTACCCTCTACTACACAGTGTAAGTTCACTTCATGCATCATTGTTCCTTTTCAATTTCCACGTTTCTGCATGAGCTGTATTCTCAGCCTTACCACATTTTATCGTCACTTGCAATAAATCTGTATAACAAATAAGCTCTAATTATATTGTAATAGCCGTGGATTCACTGGAGTTTTTTTTAGATTAAATAGAAGCTCCTCTGTCTAGTTTGGCCGAAACTGTATTTATTGTACGCATATAAAGCTAAAAATTACAGCTTCAAAAAATTTGTGACATGTCGAACAGTCGCTAAAATGATGATAACGGATGAAAATTACTGCACATCACTCGTGCGTCTTTTTTAATTTTTTGCCTTAGTCAATCAAAACATTAGTTCGTAATACGTTCCAGTAGAACCTTGCAATATCTGCTGTGAATTTTATTATGTAAGTCAAGGTTTCGGTAATCAATTACTGCAAGCTTGGAAACAGACATCAACCTGTCCCTCATCCAGGTCTTAGATGTTAATTGGCGTTGTATCTGTTCACCAATCGGTGATAGCGTTGGTCACTGCGTCCACTCAAAATTATTTAATGGAAACATTTAGTTCATGAAATTATTCACACCGTTTCTTAATTTTGCTATCACTGTAAAATAAGATTCATCATCAACTACCATTCCTGTATTTTTCAGTGTTAAACGACGCTTACGGAACACTAGATTTGTATTCGTTATGTTAAGAATCCACAACAGCATACCTGGAGAAAATACTAAAAGAAATTTGCTTAAATTAACGGCCACATTAACAGAATTCTACTCTATTATAGATTATTTATTTTAAAATCGTTGATAAGTTGATCTAAATAGCGGGTGAAATATATCAATCTAACGTTAAAACCTTGATAAAAATGATATTTATATATATATACATGTGAATTATTTGCAATCACTCATGCGAAATCTACAAAGTAGTCTCTTTCAAATTAATAAAACGATTCAAGTTCCTACTAAAAAGATATTTATCAACTTATAATTGATATTGTACGCTCATGTTCATCAATTTATACGATGCTCCAAACTCCGTTTTCTTCCTGTCCATTCCCACGCGTGTCGCCAACCGCCGAGAAAAATCTCGTCTTCGCTCGCAACCTGTTCTGATGTCTTGTATAAAGCCCATAGCGCACCCTATAAACCTACTCTCCTAAGCTTATTCGACTCACTGGTCACCTCGGCCAAAAATAGCAAACTCTCCAAGGGTCTAATCTGAACTTGAACGGCAAAAGAATTCTTCAATAGTGACCGAAGAAAAAAATTGTGCAATCTGAATGCAGGAGCTCCGGGAAAGCGGACGAGCTTCCCTCAATAGAGATGGACCAATGGGACTGGTAAATCAATGCAAGCCTGTGAGAAAAAATCGCTGAATTTTACAGAAAATGTTTGTCGAATAATCCTCAGGCCACTTCCTTTTGGAACCATGATAGTTTTCTAGAGGTAGTCTGTACAGAAACCAGTTTCATAAGCTGCCGATTATAAGCGGTTTAAAAATACAATATAAATAATTGGGACTAAATTTTTCGACTACATTTATTATTAGGAGAATCTATAGTTTTCGTAAACGGACCTGCAGGATAGTCATAATATACTGTGTAATTCTGAAACAATGGATGATATTAATGCACCGATAAAACTGTCGCACATGGCCTGTTCTTCAGATTAGTTTCATAATTAATTTTATAGTTTTCATCATTCCATTTCCCAAATACATGAGATTGTGAAGTGGAAGCTGTGTAACTGTAAAGCTACATAAAGCTTTGTATTACAGGTGTTTGTTCTGCACATTAAGTTTTTGCAAAGGTCATTTGTGTCGCTGATTTATTTATTGGATCAGTAAACCATGTAAATAGATCGAAACATTTAATTAAATTATCAACCCTACTGAATTTGTTTGTGGAAATAAAACATAATTGGGTATTTCTTTCCAGTGTTATATTTGTCAAGTTAGCAGCTGAAAAATCATCAGATCAGGAAGTTGCATGATGAATTTACAGTTAAGAATATTCTGATGTTGCTTCATGAAGGTAAGGTCAGGAGTAAACTAGCCATTTATTAAAATGGAAAGCACTAAGGACTCTAAGTGTTTAAAAACACTTGTTGACGCGCTTGCACATGATTTTCTAAGAAATTTGCTAAAAGATCGATTTTAACAAATGTTCACTATGATCGTGTATGTTTAACCATGATCACCTCAAGTGAAGAAATGCATCAGATTAAGTGAAAGGTATTTTTATACAAAATGAACCTTTTTCAATAAACTTTTACCCAGATTTCACGGTCAGACTCACGGATACTATGAGAGATGAATTGGTCCACTGAATTAAGTACACACGCTTAATGTGGATGATAATTCGAACACTACTGCTGATAAAAAAACAGTAAAAGTAGGTCGGATGAAAATTGAATTATTACATTTCAATTCCCTTGAATATGAACGTTCGATGCGTGGATCGCAGAATTCTTACACGAAAAGTTTATCCAAAATTGAAGAACCAAACTGAAATAAGTTTATATAAAAGCCTAGCAAACACATCACTATTTTCATTCATTGCAAATCTGAACAACGTTAATGATATCCTCTGTATATTTTTGAAGCGATTATTCAAGATTTTTAACTAATATATTTAACTTCAGATGTTTATGTTATGGCTCTTAAATTGGTCAACCATAATTTTTTTAAACATGTGTCAACATTTGCGGACATGTATGAAATTTTTTCTTAATTTCGACGCGTTTAATTTGATTTATGAAACTGAAAAATACAATTTCTCCCTCTCAAAAAAAATATTTTACTCGTGACAGCAAGTCATACGGTGTCAAGTGTCTATAAAAATTCGAAAGTAGAGAAACGTTGAACTTTTTCGTGGTACCTGCAGCACAATTATTATTTCCAGATCTGAATCGAGTGGTACTAATAGCACTTAATTATGCTGGCCGTTAATTGTGGAAATTTATCGCTCATGTGCGTGCCGGCCTATAAAATGAGAATGTCATGAAGTTAAAATAAAGCAACGAGAAAAGCTTAACGGAGTTGGTACATCTAAAACAAGAGAGTGTGTGAAGTGATGCAAAAAAGTAGAAATAGTTAAAAAAGAACGACTGAGAGCATGTTAGTAAAACGGCAATAGTGTATTCTCTTACGATTTTTATAATATTATGCTTAGCATCACTTGTTTGGAGGTTCACAGTACTATACCGATTGAAAAGATTAAAATACTTCACATTTCCCAAACATTCCTTCTTTAGGCGAAATTTAAAACTGTTTCTCTATTCGATAAACTTATAATCTCATTAATCAAAGTACCGTATTACTGTCACCTCTCAAAAAGTTGTTGATTAACGAAATATTATTGTAACAGTTATAGAAAAATTAACTTATCATCGATGACTTTTTTCTGTAGCGATTGTCACCCTCATCAAAGCGTACAATCTCAGAAACGGAAACCGATACCTGATGAATATTTATTGACAATGTGAAAGAGTCAGAAGACTTTTGCAATTGCAGGCATGCAAAATACTTTGATGCTTCATAGAGCAGAATCGATTACAAGGATTACCGTCGAAAGTTTCTTTAGTTCCTGAATGAAGCTTACAACGGAAGAAAATCTTAATTTGTAACCGAATCACGTACCTAAAGGATCTATTTTATTTCGGTCAGAGCATAAGTAAAAAATAAAACGGTCAAATGATTCGTACGAACTGCATTTGTTAGCACATCGGAATTAATGTATAAAGGAATATGTTTATTGGTATTCATTGAGAGTGTGGGCATCGATTTCATGAAAGAAATGATCGAATCATTCTCTAGGAGTCCCATTTCAGCAACCACCGTCTGGATATGAATGCATTCACATTTAATGGTATTCACGCTCATTCAAGCTATCGATTTAATCGAAAAAATCATTATGACATCAATGGATTCGGGTGATTTGTCGCAGGTGACCACCTATAATCCACTGGAATTTGCACAGCTATGTGACCTCAGAACTGTGGACGCGTAATTTAACTGTTGTCGAGCTGTTTGTCAGGCTTTATTTCATTGACGTGCACCGACCCATGATGCCGCAAGGGTAGAGCTGGTCAATCCTCATCAGTCGCTTTGTTGTATTTGGCTTTAGCTTGGAATAATGCCCTCACAATTTTAATTGGTCAGTAATTCCAGCAGTATACAGTTTTCTCGCTTACAGCGGATGGGATGCTTCGCATATTCATGTAATTTGATGTATATGATAATTGGTCGATATACCGACCTTTATGAGGATGAAGCTTTATAGAAAATTGTGAAAGCCACTAGAAACAAAAGTTGAAGCTTCCTTTTATATATCGAAACTGTTGCTCAGTCCCTATACATCAGTTTAGTTTAAGAAGAATAGTATAATTCTGAAAATGTCATTCGACTTATTACACTTTCTATCGAATTTGCAAATGGGCTACATTGTCAATGAAATAAAAATCCGTTTGATTTATCATTCAATGGATATACTGAAGTACCTTCAATACATCACAACATGTTACACTGCACTATTTATCAGCTTTCAAAAAATAATTCAAGCCCTACAATACTTTCTCATAATCTGAATTAACTTCGATCATCTTTCGCAGTGTTTATTAAATTTAAAATTATCTCCAGGGGAAATCATTATGAGAACACTAAGTCCTCACCTTACCCATTGTACAAAACAGTTTGTTGAATTTAATGTGCATTCATGATCACTAACCCGGAAATCCTGCATGGACACCGTGAATGACCACCCAACAGGGCACGGAATGCCTATACAGAAGTGGGGAACTGCAGCACAAAAAGTCGGACAAATTGCCCGCACGCTTGCCCCCACAATGGGAAAACGAGCCGCACTCAAGCGACTGGAATGTCAGAAAATCAAGCAAATGTGGTGCTGTACGAGGAAAATGTTCTCTCTACTTGTATAATAAATGATCGTTGATACAGCAAAATGTATTGAAATTTCTCCGCATGCTCTCCATACTTTATTGTGGTTTTTGCCACATTGAATCTTGAAGAACATATTTTCAGATCGTTAGTTTGTTAAATGTAATCATTTATTGCTTGAGCTGTAAACAAATCACATTCACATGGATATTGACATTGGTAAGCAAGTATTTTGAGAATTACTTGAAACTTTAATGATAGTTTTTTATGCCAGATGGAAAGGATTTTGAACCCACAACCATTTGTGACACTAAAATCAGAAAATGGTACGTCACGTTATAGAAATGGTTTCTCTGTAACCACACTACATTGTCACGAACCTAAATTTTAACGAATTAAATACAATTTCACTCATTACATTGCAGGTATTGCTATTATTAGTTACATTCATTTCTACATCTAGAATGTTTAATGATTCTTGAAAATCGTGCTTTACTTAAATTGATGTTATCAATTTCATCCCTACTTTACACAGATCTAGGAAGATTTTTTCCATTTAAAATCTATGATTAGAGCTTTATTAGATAACTGTGTGAAATTCAACATCAAGTGGACATGTAAACTCATTATAATATTTTTAATTTGAAAGATTCTTTTTACTCACCAGCTTGGTCGACTATCACCAGCTTGGTCGACTATCACCAGCTTGGTCGACTATCACCAGCTTGGTCGACATCACCAGCTTGGTCGACTATCAACAGCTTGGTCGACTATCACCAGCTTGGTCGACTGGTTAAATCACCAGCTTGGTCGACTGGTGAGCGAATCTGCTTGCGAGCGGAAAGACCCGGGTTCGAATCCCGCTGCCGACATGGTTGACGCGGCTAGAAATACGGCATGGGACTTGGGTAAACAACCGAATAATTATCGAAGTAATTATCCGACCCAAGAATGGGCCAGAAGGTTCGTTCCTATAGCCCCATTCTATTCTCTATTCTATTCTATTCTACTCCTTATTGTACTATTGTATTTTATCGTACTATTCGTATACCATTTGAATCCTTTTTTTTATTCTCGTTAAGTTTCCTGTGATCAAGTAGGCAGCTTTTGAGGCTGGAAATACATACTATTAAAACACTGATCTACAGAGTTGAGGTGTATCGTCAACTTCCACTCAAAGTTCAGTTTATCAAAGCATCTGCTTGCAGTGAATATTTTCTGTGGTTACTTACCTAAACATGTTTTTCCCCATGGGCAATGCTGTGAAACATGAATATGAATTGATAGTGCGATATTTAGTTAACAAAATTCTCAAGTTTCTAAGGTGTCGAACTTCTTAAAAATAATTTTCTGAGCAACAACTAGTTTTAAATAAATATTACATGAATTAATTAAGCATTAAAGTTATGGATTGGCAATAGAAATAGAACTTAATTCAATTTGTGTGTCTTAGAAAACACTTAATGGAAACTTCTATAACTAAGAACAATGAACTCTGCGTTGCCAATTGGCTTCCAAGTACTGTCACAAACACGTCAAACTTTATTATATAATGAAATGCTGAAACAAAAATTTTCATTCCATTAATGCATTATATAGATAACTCCAACTAAACCGTTCTCTATGACGGTAGTTTATGAGTTTCCTAAGATTTTCATGCAGAATCTCTCCGTCCATACAACATGAAAACAAACATTTCTGAGCAGCAAATTAGCAGTCCCCTAATTTATGTCGATGACCGAGTAAATTACTCACAATATTGTTCATTTTCTTACAGGTGAAAAAGCTGCTATCAACGCACATATAGCATGGCACATCTAAGTTTAGAATTCACGCAACCGAAATTTGACTGTCGTGCATCTGTAGTCGCCTGCATTTGTGCGTCATGGTGGCGCATGCATTCCTTCGGACGTGTGAACGCAGAACGTAACGACAGTCCTGCATTATTGCCGGTCAGTGGGGCCGATTTTATGGCTCTCATATTGAATGGCTTGCATTATGACGAGGATTGCGCGTTCACACAACACAATCACTTTGAACGCTCGCCAATCTGAAGCTCTAGAGGCTTCATCAAAATCTAGTGATTCCATTTGCTCATGCTTCAAGTTTGATAAATTAGTTAAAGGTAACGCATGCCATCAACTTGTTGATTATCGTAGGGAAACTACAAGGTACGTGAATATTGCATATAAAGCAACAGCTTGAGGTCCCACACTAACCTGTTCCTATGCAGTGCACGCAGTATAAGAGCAAGTCATAACTTGCTTGCACAAAGCATGTAATTGCCTAATAAAATTTTCATTGCCAGTCCTGAGAAGAAGATCTGCAGGCTGCAGTCATTGTGTCTGCAGAGGAGAATGGAGGCTTCACAAGATTGACAATAAAACTCTTCCATTGCCGTGTCCCGTAAAAATAAATCTGTGTGAATGCAAGAGGCTTAGAGAGGAGGAACCAAAACTATGCTGATGGTATCCGTGCATCTGACCGTGAAATCCACGCGAAAATTTCTTTAAAAACGGGATTTTGTTTAAAAAGTCATCTCACTTAATCTGATGCATTTCTTCATTTGCTGTGGTCATAGCTTCATGGAAGACGAAACCCGAAACCATGAATAACGGAGTACTAACTCTGTAGTTGGTTAAGTTTAGCTCAATCTTCGAAATATGATAGATTCATCTCAAACGATACCATATGGTTAATTTTTAAAGAACGATTTTAGAACAAAATAACACTGCTCGCTTTCCTTTCACAATCCAGGGATTCAAAATAGTAAAAAAGTGTACACAGATATCCGATTGAATGCCTGCATAATGATGTCAAAGTTTCATTTGACTCGTAATAGATGAACATAATTCAATATTGAAATGTGCTCGTCGTGTCACCGCGTCAATCACTGTTACATTACGACACTGCAAGCAGGCAAGAACAGTCACAATCATTTGCATTTAGATAGCATGGAGATTCCTTTGTCTTTGGCTGATCAAGAATTGCTGTTGCTAGGCATTTGCAGAGACCCGTCATTCTTACAGCGCCTCACATTGCATTCCGACACGTCAATTGAGTTATCTTTGGCTGTGAGGTTTCCAGGCCCAGAGAAAGTGCGTTGTTTTGAAATTGAAATTTCGCAAAGCTGTCGCTACCTGCGAGATCGAGGGAAACTTGTCTGAAGACAACGAATGAAATTTTAAATGATGGTCTCTTGACTATTTATTTCTACTCCTGTCATTTCGATTTGTTTTATATCATATACAGGGAAAGAAGAATGAACTGAATCGATTAAATATTCTTTCTTTGGAACCCAAAGTTAAATATTTCAAAGAATAATTAATTTTTTGTGTTATTTTCTGGTGCTAAATTTTTAGTAAATGCGTCATTCTAAAATTATTATTTACTTAATTATTTTTCATAGCCCATTGATTGTCAGATTATATATGATGTTATTGGGTTGAATCACTTGGACCATAATTTTAAATGAAAAGTAAAGCAGTATTACGATTAGGTGTGAACAAGTATTACTTTGATATTTCTAGTGAGGTAAATGAATGTACATGTAAATTGAAACATGTGAAATGTTTTATTTCCTTATCCTAGAAGCCAGTTTTTACCCCAGAATAAAATGTTTTAGATATATAATGTTAACAGCTTTTAGATGTATTCGTATTTCTATCACTTGAAATTAGTCTCTCTTAAACATCAACTGAAAGAAAAGCATTAATTTTTTAGTCCAGCTGCTAACTGTCCAGTTTTCAAGAAATAATTTGATAATTCTTCACTTGCATCTGTTTAATTCATATACAAAATAAAAGCTTGTAGCTACATTTTAGAAGTACAAATAAAATTGTTTACAATCAGCGAAGGATTTCAAATAGTTTTAGCTCTTCCAATCAGTTAATAACGTAACGATTCGCCTCAAAACAGCTTATGATCGTTTAAATCTTTTGCACTTGACCTGAATTGTTCTCTTAGCTACTGTGTATCAAAATAAATATCCCAGAGTCTAACACTGAATGTTAACTCGTTCTTGATTCGAGGTACATACTGCAAAGAATTCCTCATCAAAGCGTAAAGTCATATATTAAAGGCTCGAGCCGTAGTCAAGCGCCAAATAGATCACTCCCTCCAGCAGAGCTTGATACTGAATTGTATCCCATTGTGTATTCTGAACTGTAAAGTCCTTTGCATTGATATTTCATTGCAAGGCGAGACATAGTCATGCATCGAGAATCTAAACATCAATGCCTCGTTTTGCACTCCTGCGCTATGCGTCCGGCGTGGCCTGGTTCTTGTACCTCCAACCCTGCATTCTCTTGATCTGACATGAATCAAACTATTTGACTTTTATTGAGACAAAAACGAAGCTTATGGCCGTTCCAATGCATAGGGTAACTTGCTGACCGTTGGCAGGTCATTGCAGCCTCCTGACACGCGGATGGGTTACGTTTCTAAATAATGTCTAAATGAAAATTGATTTCAACTAGTCAGAATGTTGCAGCTGTTTTTATTTAGGAAAAAATTCCGGAATATTACCATTGTAAGGCAGATATAAGGGCTAACATTATCAACAATAATTTAAACTTGAAGGAAGGAAAGTAAGCTCACAGTATTTGCTGTAGAAGTAACACAAATACAGGGTATCCCAACAAATGCAGACCAAACTTTGAATTGATAAAGCTGTGCACTTATTGTTGATAATTTAGTTTTGTAAAAGCTAGCTTGTTATTTATGTAAATCAGTATCTACAATACCACCTGCATGAATAAAAAATGTTTGCAAGAACAAGTTTTCCTCCCAAATACCATTCATTATGCAGTTTTCTACGATAACAATTTAAATGGTCTTATGTATCTCAACATGAATAACGAAAATATAGTCTCAGAATTGCGATACATTTACGGCAAACGGTTCGATAGACTATGGTGGTTTCAAGACGGAGCCCCAGCTCATAGGCAGATCATTGTCAAAGAAAGATTAGAAGAGCTCTGTGGTACTCGCATTGTAGCCCTCTATCATGATATTGAGTGGCCTCCGAGATCACCGGATCTAACCGCTTGCAATTTTTTCTATGAGGGTATCTTAAGAATGAAGTTTATGCTACTCCACCAGAAAACATAAATCAGTCACGGAAGAGTATCCGTGATGGTTAGGGCAGTGCAAACAATGAGATCGAGGGCGCAATTATGTTTAGAAAGGAATTGAGGTCATGTTGATGGAAAAAGGGCTTGAAATGAAGTGGAAGATTTTCATCATCTTATTATTAAAGGATATTCATTGGTAATGATACATTGATTATTAAAGTACCAGTGTACCCATGCCATCAAAAACGATGGCAGATCAAGTGCATAATAAACACTTTGAATACAGTATTTTTGATCTGCAATAGAAGTAGTTATAACCATTCGTGTCATATCCTAGATACAGAAATTCAGTATTACTGAAAGCAACTGCGAACTTGTGTATTTATATTGTAATATGCAATACCCTGCCGAACTCGGTATCCATGATATGGACTCGAGTATATAAGGCTCTGGATCTCTCTAATTTTTTTTGAAAGTGACTTATTATAGTGCACTTGTACAGCAGAAATGAGTGTATTAATTTACCAGTGAACTGAAACCAAGACCGCCAGTGCTAATTTCTTCCTATTTATTATTAAGAGCGTGACACGAAACATATAAATAAATAAATAAATATATGAACACACGACGGTCATTCTTAGTATTAGATTCTTTAGTATTAGATTATAATTTTTTATTCTTAGACTTTGAGTTTTATTCACACCCCGGAGCAAACGTACTTTCGATGGCCTCTACTAACAACGGCCAAGTAACAATTTTGTGCTAGGAAACGAAATAAAATTTTCGCTGTCAAAGGACATATATTTAGTGAACAAGCTGGCTTTTACAGAACTAAATTATCAACAATAACTGCAAAGCTTTATCAATTCAAAGTTCGGTCTGCTTTTTTTGGGACTCCCTGTATTTCAGTTCAAGCTGCTGCATTTGCATTGCCTCCTTAGTTTATCTGCTCAAGTCAATGGAAATCCACCCTATCCTCAAGTTATGACCCTTAAAATTATGACTCTATTGCAAGCGTAAAAGTTCCGTTTCATTAAAATTACGATTTTATTTGAGCCCCAGTACAAAGGTCGGTAACTTTTTGAACTTCTATGCTTGGCAATTTAGCTATTGATTCTTATAATGGAAAGAGTCTCATCCTTTTCAGTTTTTTTGCGTTATGGAATGAAGAAGAGTATTTAGAATGATATGCATGCACAGATGTGCCCTTTTGCTTCGTCTGACAGCTATTGATGTATTATTTTTCGATGCACACTATGTTACAAAATATGTTGGCCAAGTTAGAAACAAGCTTTTAAAACGAGTTTTCAGTTTACCTCTGACAAAAATTATCGACTCTAGCTCAAACTAAGCTAACAACATAGCTTTTTTAGCTTCAACAGCTGCCGAAAAAAATCAACAACTGCAGAATCCCTGTTGATGGACACTGAAAACAGCGTTGAATACATTTCTCTTACGCCGAAATCTTATCGAATTGTATACTAATTTTCATAAATTCAATCAGAAATAAAATTCAGCGATCCTTTGCATTAAATTTCAGTGCATGTAAAGAACTACAACAAGGTTCATTTTCATGCAACAAGAAGTAATAATACGTGGGTCACCAGTGAATCCATGCGCTGGCACTGCTGAAATCCGCCCTCTGTTAACTGCATTCCGCGTGCCGTTACTTTGTTTGCCGGCCTACTCACGATTATTATTCTTTCCCATTAAAAGCTACTTTTTGTGTCGTTTAGTTGATCGTCTTTGACTTGACGAGTCGTAAAGACCAAGTAAGTGCAGTTCATCATTCATGGCTCAAACAAAAGTGTTTATTCAAGCTAAGGCAATGAAAGCCAGATTGTGGTGAGCTTCTGCAACTCGGCACTGAAAAACCAGCCTGGCTTAACTTGGGGGCAGGCAATTCACCAAACTACGTGGGAAATGTGAAAACTAGGGACAAGGAATTTGGATTTTTCTGATGGAGTGGGTGATTTTCAGTTCAAAGCCCATATGAGTCTTCTGCATATCGAGATAATACAAGCAAGAACATACCTTTATTCATCAAGCAGACTAAACTAGCAGGGGTATTTTCGAGTTTCACTGAAGTTTCAGTAGTTGAAATCCTGTATTTTATTAATGCCTATTATATGTGACTAAAATAATTGTATTTTAAATAGAAACACATGTAATATCACGTGCGTATACGTGACTGCTATTTCAAAGAGGAATACTGACATCTATCAAGTTTTAAGCCATTTCTACGGACAAAATATGCCAAGTCATTCTCGTACGGTTAAAAGTTGGGAACAGTCGCTTAATTTTTCAAAAACTTCCGTCGCGGTGCTTTAGGTTTTTAAATGAAGCGCAAAAAAAAATATTATAGGAGGCTTTGCAGTTCCGCTGTCTCGCCTGCAGTTGCTTTGAATATTACAACAGCCGGATCTTCCATTAGTGTTGGCTGAATCACAACGCACTGTTACGGCTGTTTGAAAAATTTTAGCTTTCTTTTTAGCGGCATGCGAAATTCATTCTAGACTGGCAAAATATGCCAGTAATTTCAAACGAGGGAACTTTGGTACATATACATATGTCTACTAATACCCTACGAAGAGATATTAATCAAAAGAAGAAAATTCAGCGTAAAGTAACGAAAATGGTTCCAGAGCTCCACAATCTTAGCTATGAAAGGCGACTTCAGCAGATTGAACTCATCTACATACATAGAACAAGGAAACCTCTAAGCATCTCAACAGTCTTAACGACTTTACCCTAAAAGGGCTTTTCAACAGAGCCGGTAACGTGCGATCCAAAAATAACTGCCAAAAACTAATAATAAAAACTTCAAGAAATCACACGCCCTAAACTTCTTTCCAGTTAGAAATTGGTAAAACTTGAAATCAGTTACCCGAAAACATAGCTTCTGCAGACCCTATGAACACTCTCAAAAATCGTATCAACAAATACTGGATATAGAACTCCCAGTATTATAATATAATGATTCTATCTGTACTATAATATGAGCCGCGTCCGTCTGTCCCTGTGTCACACTCTTCTAATCGATAGCTTTGATAGCAACAAGGATAAAGCTTAAGAAATACAAGAAATCATTCTATTGCGTTATTTTTCTGTGGCAATTCAATTCCTTTTCACTTGTATTATGGTATCCAGAATACACAATCGGTTTATTTTTACAAATAGAAATTTTCTTTGGATATTTTTCTGTTGAAATTCATCATGATGCTTTGATATTTTTGATTGATGATGCGGATAGAAATGTTTTATAATAAATTAGTTTCACCAGTAATCTGGCTCCCACTTAGCTTAAGGCCAAAGATTTTGGAAATTGAGTTATTGTTTTCGGAATTGTGATTTTCTTAAAAAGCTTCAAAAAGATAATAGATGATATTTCAGAATAATATTCCGGCAAAAAAGGCCAACATGGATAGAAACGTGTCCAACCGTAAGAGAGAAGCAGCAAGACTTCGACAGCAAGAAAGACGCCGAAGACTATCGGACGAACAACGCGAAATGGCAAGACGAAGCAATGCTGCTCACATGGCAAAGTTGACGGGTACACGTTGCACTAGACAATACAATGCATTGTATTGTCGGTACCAAAGGCACCGGATCACTATAAAACACGCCATTTTTTCCGTTATTAGCTTTCTTTTCCCACTCAGACCTGTTATTGGTAGATAAAATAGAAAATGGAAGTTCTGTATACATCCATGAAAAATATTCAGATTTTGATAATACCACGGGTAAAAATGAAAAATGTATTTTACTTCATAGATCCTGAATTTTGCGGGTACACATTGCACTAGTATATCCCGAATTCCTGGGGCCTGGGTATGATTACATTGCACGTTCGTGGCTGAAATGCCTATGATTGAGTAAAGTGCGTATACGTGACTGAAATGGCTTGCATGATTGACGTGTATGTGCTTCATTAATACCTTTGCTTTAGACGGCATGGGACTTGGGTAACAGCCCAAGAATGGACCAAACGGCTCGTTCTTATTGCCTTATTTTATTCCACTCTAACAATGAACACGCTGCTGTAGAAGTCGTAGTTATTCTTGCACAAGTCACATAACATTTCAAAACCGTGTGCAGTAAACTACAGTTAGTTATAAGAGTTAGTTTTTCTTCAGTCTATGACTTAGTATTTGCTAAGGTAAGGGAATATTTTCGTTCAACATTAAAGATTTTTATCATCAGTACAAAAAATAAATTCAATTATATTGTGCTTTGTTCTGTCAGTTTCATACACATGTTTTTCACGCAAGTGTTGCCTGCATTTGGAGTGACAGGATCCTTATGATTTATTTCTGTTCAGAACTAACACAAGGCATCGTTCCATTTCCTTGCATGGGAATTGAGACTGTTCCGTTTTACGCGAGCCTCTAGAGTTTGCGATTCTCTCGTCAAATTGAATTCGTGTTTCTCTTTAGACGAAAGTTATTTCTCAGAGCATGAAACAATTACGGCTAGAAAGGACACTGGTTAAAGGAAGCACTGAGATAAAGCACTAAGTGAGTTTTGGATATGATATTTCGTTCGAATAAACTAGACGTCTGCAGATATTGTTGAGGAATTTGAAATACAGTAGACCGAGATTATACGGAGTGCGGTTTTGCTGCAACAGGAAGACTGAGAAGCTCCTTAAAGTTTATTTATAGTTAAGAATGTTATGTCAGCTGAAGTTCTAGAAGCGATAATTGATTATTTTTATAATATATATGCTGTTTACTATGTAAGTACATAGTAATTGTCATTTATAAGAAAGTCTTCATTATTTGGCATTATATGAAAATAGATTTAAAATTGTTGAGTCCATTGACTTTTTTAGGCTTGCATATTACTTTAAAAAGAACTGTATTTGCCAACAACATTAGTGTACGTATGAAACATGACCACAAGAAGGGCAGATAAGTGGTTTCGTGCTTTGGCACAGCTCTTTCATGCTCCAGGTTGCAACACAATCTTTTGAGAAATACTCTGATTCTTCAGAGCTATTCCATGCGCACGTTTTGGCCGAGTTAAGCCAGTTTACGTGAGGCCATCTTCCATGCGCTCTGTTTGGACAACGCAAGCTCTTCAGTGCACAGACCTTTTATTGATCATTAAATGCATCTGCACTCCTTTGGAAGACCTCTTTTACGACTCAACTTTCCGTTACCGTTAATGCAGTCTTGGCTAACTTCCCCACCGCAATATAGAGCTTCAGCAGAAGAACCCCTTTGGGCTACGGATCAGTCAATCAAAACAGGCCGTTGTGATTCTTTCACCTCAAGGAAATACAAATGCCAAGAATTTGAGGATGAATAACTTTTCACGTTCTAATAGATGTTTTGAATTCAAAAGGTCGTATTTTCTGTGAAATAGACAGTTATTATACTTTTTTCCAGCGTTAGCTTAGTTCAGATTCGAGGTGTTGGAACTCCAAATGCTTTCGATGCAACTTGAAAAAATGCATCATTGATTTGCACTGAAATGATGGAGGATGTTAATACTATCTCAGACATTTCAATGGTTGTTTAGTAAAACCATGAGAAATACTCCTCCCAAGATTAAGTCACAGTAGCAATTGCAATTTTGTTTTTTATTATTTGAACTTTTCGGCACTAAATGGTGGTTATGTTACGTACTTCCATCGGGTTTTTGCTCTTGATAGCTACATTTATTTGCTCTTCCATTGAGTTTATCGTGTTTAAAGGGACCATGAATGAAATCAGAGTCAGATCCCAGCCATGAAATGAGGCAGAGGACAAAGTATTTCTACATTATAGAGAGAAAAAAATGATACAATCAAATCAGTGATATTCCGAAGAAGGCTAGGGGTCATTTGATGACAAAACGATACGGTTTTTCTGTCATATGTAACGCATAAACATAAATGTCAAAGCCTTAATTATTGAATATTTCTAGCTTGTATAAATAATTTACGTAGGCGTGTTTCGTAAATACAAAGAGACTCTCATAATCTAAACTAAATTCATGAATTTAATAACACTATACGAATATGAAGTACCAGAGAACATTTTAGGATCGTCTCTTACCAAGCACCAGTAATCAAAGGGAGACAGAGAGCATTAAGGCACATTATTTGCTTCTAAATAGAAGACAAAGAAAGAATGGTAACTCACATCACGCCGGGTAGCACAACAAAGAAGCTGTAACATTTTGTCAATTGGATGAGGCCACACTTGCTGTACGCTTTCCTAATTCTGAACAATTGAATATGCGGCAAAATTTCAGCAGTCTTATTCTATTAACACTTAATTCTTGAAAAAACATTGCTGGCAATTACAACGACACGTGTTTTCAATAAAACTGTTAATCTGTACAAAGTGTAAATATCAGAAGTAGTTTAAACTATTTCTATCTCATTGTGTAGTTGACTTCACTGTACTATTATTATACTTGAACGTAAATATGTGTATTTTTTGGTATAAGTCTGTTCCAATTCTTAGAAACATTACAATCGAGATTGAAAGAAAAATTTTACGATATCTCTGAAATTAATGTTACAATCATACTCTATTACTGTGATTTATTTAGCTTCTATATCAATCACATAAATATTGTTCACTCTGAATCAAAAATATTCAACACGGGGATAAATAGGAATAATTCAAGTATCCAAATTTTTAAATCTTATTCTTCCAGACTGCTATTTTTCGTTTACATGATACGTATGTCGCGAGACATTACATATTTTAATGCATCAAACGTTTTGGGGCAGTGGATTTTGATGGCTGCTGACGCTCTATATTATTATACCAATTTCTTGCACCGTTTCTAGAAAATTCGAATAAAATACCGAACTAATATCTGTGAGTATTTTCAGCTATGGAGCCGTTCATCATTTCATTTCCAGGGATTTAATGAAACCAACCGTAAGCTCGCAGAACTTCAATCAACGGTTCATCATTCAACTCTGCCAATTTCACACGTACTTAAGTTTGCCTCAATTTATCTCCACCAATTTCAGTACCTATTTTTATTTTGTTTATGCAATTCATATTCCTGACTGTTGGTCTCAGACCCTACGAGATTTCCCAGTAAAGGTTTAAAGGTTGCCAAACTTTTTTTCAGAGCAGACATCAAAATCGTAGCCTGGAGAGGCATGAGTCGGTTTCCAGCTGACCAAACAAGGCTGCTAAGCAGCAGGCTTTCATTGCCGTCTGTGCACTTGAGATTATCCTCGAGTTCACTTGTTATGACGGCAGATTAGCGATGCTCCTATCAACCTGTTTCTCATGTTCTGTATAAAAACTGAGCTGTCTTCTATGCACACACAACATCAGGTGCAGCGTGCTTGTGGACGAGTAATGTTAGGAAGCATCAGCAAGACTGACTTAGGAAAACCATATTCATTTTTTTTAAAGAAAATAGTGGTGATTTTTAGGAAGAAAATGGCTTCATTTAACATGCTGCACAAATTTGTCACTTTGTGAGGGGAAGGGGGCGCACTGACTACAGTAATGCTTGTGTCTCAGAGACAGTTCAGTTTGAGCGAGTTTTCAGAACGTAATATGAATTTAAAGCTGCTAATGAAATGATTGAAAGACAAAAATTAATTGGTTGTTCATAAAGCTAAATATTGATGAAAAAGTATGTTAGTTGAGCTCCGGCCGAGCCAGGCGGCCAATAAAAATAAAACAGACTATTTAATTCAAGTAGATAACGAACTAGTCAATTTCAAGGAGTTCAGCTAAAAAATGCACCTCATGCAAGTAAATAATTTAGAAAGTAAATAGCAATTCAAAGTAAACGACTGTGGAAAATCCATCTACTCATCAAGGTGCTCGATGTTAAACCATGTATCGATGTCACATTATTTGATCTTACACCATGTAATGACGTAACGGAATATATTCAATGTTAAGTCATGTATCCATGTAACAGTATTCGATGTAACACCTTATCTCCATGTAACAGATTCGATGTAACATCTTGTCTCAATGTAACAGCATTCAATGTGAGATGATGTATTCGTTAATATTTAAAACATCGAATATATTTATGTGATCCTGGTCATCAAAAAGACTACTAATCAATAAAACTTGCATGTTGGGTAGGTCGTGTATGTTCTATTCATGTGAATTCATTTATGGGACATCTATTCCTTTCATTGCGAGGTACAATCTTCCAAGGAAGAAGTATACAAACAGATTTGTCGATAATTAATTGAATAAAAGAGGTATGCAAACAATAACCTGAAAATTCAACTGTTACCTGAAGATTTGGAATTCCCCAAAAAGATCAATGTTATTTCGACATGTGATTCACCGGACTTTCTGAAACGTGAAAGAATGGCTCCAATACTCTCGTCGTTGTATAATAGATACGAGAGTAATAAATGCCAGCAGGTATAAAAAGCGAACTCGTGTTTGCTTGTCCATTAAAATGAGAGGGAGTGCCGTAAAGTCTCGTCTTCCTTTACAGGGCCGTGTAGCTCGCAGATATAAATGTCATAACCAATCAACTCCTGACAACGCCACTCCTAGCTAAAGCTCACACGAGAATGCAGAAAAACTCCAACGACCGCAGCTGATTCTCACGGAAAAAAGGAACCGGTGCATTCATGGTGCTCAATGGCGCTCAAAAATTGCCCAAATATTGGACGGAATTGAACACACAGCTGGGTTGGCTTGATAAGAGATTCTATTACGAAGTAGAGTTAGGTTCAAGTTTCATTTAGAGGTGTTATGGTTTGCATATGAGCATTTTCAACGGTGATGCGTTCAGAAGCTTACTTGATAATGAATTCTTCGAAGAGTATCTATTTCTGCAACATAGAATCTGAGTGTTTGCTCAAATTTTATACATGTGACAATACAGTGAGTGCAAATTAATTCCCTGATATATTTTCAAACCGTGTCGGTGTGTAAGCTGTCGTAAGATTAATAATGATAAGTAGATGACTTTCAAACAACTCAAAAGAAAATAGTTATCATCTAGATTCGCATAGTTTTACAAAGCTTAAACTGTCATAAGCCTTAGTTTTTTACTAAAAAAGAGTGCACGATCAAATCCAGATTGGAATCCACTGAACAAATCGAACGGATTTATTTTGAGAGAATTTGAACACTAACTTCCGTGTGTATGTATCAAATATACTTTTATCTCTGAGCAAGATCTGGAGCGTATTTTATAGTCATCTCTCTATATTCTTTTAACGCTACGTAAAAAATGCTATTGTATGTTCACATGTATGTATCGTTGTTGCCAAACATTATGAGAAAGATAGAAGAAAGTCACATTTTTGAAATTTAGGTAATGTGAAATCCAAAGGCACCAAATGACTATAAAATGTTTTTTCACGTAAAGGAAGACTTCCAATCTCAACAAAATGCAAGACTTCTTGAGAAAGTATATGAAATAATATAAAATGAAACTGAGGAAACTAATGGGAGAAGATACGACACAAAAGGATCTGAATGCAGAAAAGAAATAATGAAACTCATGAAGAGCGTCAAATAAAGCAGCTCAATAATATTGAAACTATGAGGAATCGTTAAATACAGATGTCTTTAAATGAAATGTAGAAAATGAACAAGATGAGAGATGTATTATGCAACATCACGACCTTGAAATCAACGCATTGTCTAAATTGTGTTGCCGAACATGTCCTTTCGAGAAACCGAGTGGCAGTGAATTTAATTCTTGCAGTCAAACGATGATTGCTGCTTCCAGTTAGACGTGAATTTCCAACCTACTAGAAATCTCTTTTGAATGATGCAGCAGGTCCTCATCATGTATACTTAAATTATTATATAAAAACAATAGTAGATCTTGTCATTCATGAGTGGTTTTCGCTTCATGAGGAGTTCAGAGAGCAGATCCTGCGGGTAAAAGTCCATATTGTGTCACAGTTCACGGACAAGTACATCATAGAACATCACACTTACGTCATTGATCAACCCTATGTGATAAAAGCCGTATGTATTCATTTATGTGTGTAGTGTCACGCACTATCGGAAACATTGAAGGAAGTTTGCATTTCTTGAATTAAGTTTCTTAAAATATAATTATCTCTCGAATAATTGAAAGTTAAAAACACAATTCGCAAAGCAGCTCATTTGTATATTATCATGGCAGGTATTTATAGCATTATGTTGTGATACCAAAGCTGCTGGATTACTACAAAATATGCGATCTGTTTTCGTTAACAGCTTGCTTTCCTTTGGATATGGAAACTCCGGGAAAGGGGCACGTACCGGCAAATGAAATAAAGAAATCCATTCTAAAGCACACAAATTTTATACGTGCGAGTAATAAGAACACACAGAAAACGCGCTAAGTCAACTTCATGAAAGTTTCCGTTTATTTAGAATACCCTTGACTGAAGTGTGACAAAAAAGGGTAGTAAAGACGTTCCCTCGGAACAACCCTTACGCTTCACAATGTGCGTCCCTCTAACTCCGAGAAATCACCTCAAAATCGACAATTTATTGCTGCAAAAAATTGTGACCTACGAAGGTCCACAATGGGTGAATTCGGCGGAAATGGGCAAGCAAAAAACTGTGTGCTGGTCATCCGTATTTTGGTGTGGGACCGAATATCCGGAGTTCCTATTTTTTGCGTATCTTTGACGTGTTTTTATACGAGTTCGGCGTGTGTGGCTCGCGCATAGTAATGGCGTGGAGAGCTGGAGGCGCCGTTTTCCCTCGTTATACGCGAAAAACTTTTTGAGGCGTTCAGGAAGCGCTTTATGTATGGCCGATAATGTCCATTAGGTGGGGACAGAGATGTAAGTGGCCAGTGACAATGCCACCCTACAAAAATTGTTCGAACTGCCTGAGTACTGGAACTCGGTTAGTTACCCAAATAAACTTATTTTTCATCCAAGAAGCATCTGCATTAGCTGCCCGGAGGCAGATTATTCAGAACAAACTTCATGCAAATCTACATGCTAGTACTTTTGTACATGTATGAATCCTAACCAAGGCAAAACAAATCCCGTATAACAATTGTTTTTTGAAATAGGAACAAAGATTATACATGGAGTCAAGTTTTTTCTTCTCAATAAATTCATTAAAATGACGAGTTCGTCATTGGACGTCTAAAAAATGTATCACTAATGAGAGTTTTTGAATGGCAGCAATGACCGAACACAAGAAAAACTAAGAAACTCCTTAGTCTTAATCAACTACAAGTAGTTTCCCAACTCCCATGGCAATTATTTACAGTCTATGATGGATAGATTTAAATGACATGAGAGCATCAGTTACGGTTTTCGTTATGTCATTATTAGTAGACCCACACGTGAAAATTCACGTGTTTTTTACTGATTTTTTTCTTTTGGTTTTATCACTGAATGCAGGCTTTGCGAAGGAATTTATACATTGAAGGATGTGCCTTCGATATCCACAATACAATGCTTACAATACATGTATACCCTACTGAATTTTCTCTTCTCTGAATCCTTATGAGCGTAACAGGAAGACAAACCAAGCAAGCAAGCAACAAACTGTATATTATTATATAGTGGAATAGTGAAATTAATATTTGAGCCTGCAACAGCAGCATGGTGTTCAATGACTGCAGTGAACTAATGTCACGCTCGTATTCTTGAGGGCAGTGGCTAGAATTGATCTCAAAATTGATTAGCGTTGCAGGATCATTTAGTGACCAAAGGGAACGCAGGTGAGAAAATAAAACACTTTTGGCTTTATTTCTAGAGAAGGAAGTTCTGTATTTACTGTATTTTATATCGCCTACAGCTCTAACTTATACCGCAAGATACACTCCTACCCTAATTTTGAGAGTTGTCTATTAATAAAATTGTTCTTAGTCTTAGAATGATTCAAATTTATGCATAGTATTCTGAAAACTATTTATTCAATCTCAGCAGAAAAGGTCTGAAGCTTTTTCTGAGCAATGTCACCTTGATTCGATGCCTACAGTTTGATCGATATTTAGTCATTTTTCTTAAACAATATTTGGAGCAACTTTGATCATTCATAAACAAAGCTTATGGGAAAAAATCGATAAACTGTGAGTAGCAGTTATAGTGTTTACAAGTAAGTTAGAGTAAAGATTCTCTTGTCTCTAGGATGAACTCGATTAATCAAGACTTCATACAAGAATGATGCAGTTTTTCGGAGTCTAATATGTAAAAACGAGTAACACGTACGTGAAAAACTTTAGTATTTATTAATGATTTTTTTCTTTTATTTGCCAGTCGACTCTGCTTTTCCAAATTTTCTATATTGAAGAGGAAGAAGTTAAGCAACGAAAAAATTTTGTATTCCATAGTTATCCAGAATGCTAAGTATCCACAATACAATCCTTAAAATACATTCTCCGGAAATATCAACAACGTAATACTTTAAATTTGTACTTTTGATACGCAAATGTCCAAAATGAATTTATTTTTTTGGATCCTAAATTTCAAAAAGGTGAATTTTCTCTAATCCATCCCGTAGTGCATAAAGCCAAACACACATCTACTTATACATGGTGCAGAAACATTACTTCCTTTTTTTCAAAGCGCAGGGCTTTGAAAAAAGGAAGTTATGTTGCCGCACCCTGTATAATAGTCAGTGTATCTCCATCTCCCTCTATCTCTCCCCCTATCTTTCTATCTGTGTGTGTCCATCCCATTTCATTTTATCTATATATACTGAAAAAAATCATTGAACTGAAATCAAAACGGGTATATATGTATTATAAACATTGTATTGTGGATACCAAATGCGCCGGATTACTATAAAATATGGCATGTTTTCTGTTATTAGCCTTCTTCTTCTACATGGCTAATTCATAGTACATTCCCTAGATAGTAGGATACAAAATGGAAATTCTGTACATATTTGTGTAAAACATTCATTTAAAACACAATAATTTGTCGTAAATGATTAATACATTCGTCTTTATTATAATTTCAAATTTGTTAAATGTAAACAGTGGAATTTCTACAGGAGGGTCCTAGTTTCTTATAATAAAAATTATTGTGTGTTTATTTATATTTATCTATTAATACACTGTGAATTGCATTGGTTTTTAAGGAAGTAATGCGGCAGCAATTTAGTTGCAGTATCCACAATATCTGTTACCCTAAGATAAATATTTTATTTCAGCTCCCCTATCTAATTGGGCTGTAAGAGGGACAGAAAATATATGTATAAATAAATAAAAGTACCATGGCTTTTATTATACAGTATAGATAGATAATAAGCATAGGATATTTTCATTACGTCATTATTGATATTTTATTCACGGTGTCCACAGAAATGTATGCTTCGCTACCACCGATACTGATATCAAGGTGTCAAATTCAATTAGTTGCAAGAAAAGTTATTAAACTTTGATACCAGTATCGTTGATACCAATGTGCACAGTTTTTGTGACCACACTGTATACTGAAATTGGACCTTTAACGTACAATTGAAAAGATTCGCATCTAATCGATAAAGTGTATCTGAAACTGAGATACTACTAAATAAATTTAGAGTCTACAAAATCAAATTTTAGCGTCCTGGTGTTTTGTTCTCATCGTAGAAAAATAGAAGTTTCTCAACCAATCTGTGTTGTTGATTTTTCTACTTTCTTTTCACAAATATTTTGACGGGAAATTAAAACCATTTTTATGAAACCAGGCTTTTGTCAATAAAGGACAAAATCTTTCCCATAAAAGGCGCAAAAGATTTGGGGAGCCTCAAAGCAACCACAAAGCTGTAGTAGAGAGGGTACTTAAATCGTCTGTGCTAAACCTCCCGAGTTTCGTCCTCAAGGGCTTCTTTAAGGACAAAATGTTCTAGGTTAACCCATCATGATGATTGCATTGCAGGTAGACATCACGGAAAAGATGCTGGAAAAGACCACCCAGGACGATTGTGTGCACCAAGTGTTTACAACTTTGCTCGCCATGTTCATAAATGCCTTCTACTGCACTACGGACATCTGGAATATGTCACTTAAATTCTTCTAGACTAGATGGTTCCCGTGGAATTTCCACGGTTTAGATCAGACTAATTAGGAATTATTATAGAAACTAATGTATTAAAGATTTAGGACGAATTATTGAGTTTTAAATGAATATTTTTCATGAATATATGCAGAAATTCCATTCTGTATTTTATTTACCGATAACATGGCCTAGATAGTACCCGTGGGAATTCCACAGTTTAAAAGTGATGAAATTAGAGATCTAGGAAAAATATGCATTTTTTTTAGTTTACCCGTGATACTATCGAACCTAAATATTTTTCAGTAATATATACATCACTTCCATTCTGCATCTTATCTGCCGATAATATGACCGTGTAAATGAAAAAAGCTTTGACGGAAAACATGGCGTACTCGTACTTTATAGTAAACGCGTTTTTGGTATCCACAATTTAATGCTTGTAATACAAGTATACTCGTTATATTATTTGCCTTTCCATTCATTTAATCGTCTCCAATCGAACATTAATGATGCTAGATTTCTGACTGATCATTTTGTTCCTACCATAATACTGAAACATTCTACAAACGTCCTTGCTTCTTTCTGCAACGTTAGATAGAAATTTATTTTTTAGTTTAGAACCGCTATTTTTTCGTAACTTTAGTGTCAACAGTTATACGTTGAAGAAACAGCAATGTCTTTTTTCGTACTCTATCTTCTTTAAGCTCATTCCAAAATCAGTGCAGTTAAGAAAAACTTCTTCACTATTACACGCTGTTGAAAACGAGAAAGATCCTTAAAAGTCGAAAAATTTTCTGCTGTATACGCGCATTCAAATGCAAACACGCAAGCTTCTTTTTATTTGTCCTAACGCTTGAAAATGTGCAAACATCTCAGCGTGTTCCCTTGGATAACTGCCTAGTACCTACCGTGCATGCATCATGCATTTATTCCAGAAAGATTTTCCGTCGCTTTTGTCCGGTTTTATGCGCGGATTCGGTCAGCGTGACGCCTCCCATTGTATTCCGTGTTTCATATCGAAGATTTTACGACATTTTTATCTGTCTCCTGGCGCCTCGGGGGCCCACGGTCTCCCGTCATCACTGATGTAGTAAAAAATCGAAAATATGATGAGTGCATCGCCTTAACTGGGAGAGAAATTTTCCCTTATGTCGGCTTGGGTTACCACCGCGCTAAAATGACGAAGACAATGATCAGTTAAGAATTTTTTTTCAAAATAATCAACTTGTTGCAAATTATGGTATGTGAGGAAATTTATCTAAATTTTCCTTAAACGAAACAGTGCATGAGGAACAGGACTATATTGAATATAAATAGTATAGGCTGAATGAGTTTATTGGGGTACTTTTTGAGAACGTGTGATGGGAATCATAATTTAGAACAATCTAACATTTTCCTGGAACTCGTTAAATTAGAATAACCCTACATACTTGTACATGAATATAAAATCTAGCAAAATAACTTCTTACTTGTGTGCTGGTCGATTGGAAAACTCATCATTTGGATCAGCTATTGAGTCTTCTCTGTTGTAACTTTAACAGTAGTATGCCTGGATTGTAACATTACCAACGAGGATGTATGGAAGTGCACAGAAATTAACGTTACTTCATGTAAGTGAATGAAATGTCCTAAAACTTGGACACAATAAAAATATGAATGCCTTAACGTATCTGACAGTTTTCTATCATCTTCAGGAGAAAGTAAATGTTTCTAAAACTCGTAAAAGTAGAGTTTTGCTAATTTATGTACCGAGACTAGGTCAATGTAAGTTAATTCTTGAAGTTAGGCGTTGCATTTGCGCCGGTAACTGGTTTATTTAAGTACTAAGCGTTTCAATGTGCAAATAATGAGCCGTCTGTCAAGTACATGGAGTTTCACACTGCATGACTTCTTTACTCAATAATTTACACACTTGTGCACACTACTGAGCACCGTACACAGCTTGAAGTCGAACCTTTGTCTCATAATTACTTCAAATACTGATTTCAATGCGATAAAATGAATATGAAATCTATCATTCTTGTCATTATTCATTGCCAAAATTTCTTAAGATGATATAATTTGAGTCATTTTTGTAAAAAATTTTAATTCTATACTTTGTATCTAATTTCCATTTTAATAATTTTCTCATAAATTTCAGAGAACATGTATGAAACAGTGTTTACTTGAACTGGTGGAGTTTTTTAGGCTCTTTTACTTTGTTTTGAAGGAATAAGTGCAGCACCCAATGCTGTGCAAATAGAAACTCATAACCAGAAATCAGAGAATTATGTTAGCGAACAGATGTCTTTTTACCTTCTTTTCACCATTCAATTCTTGTTTGTTGTCTTTAATCTACTCAAAGATTATCATTTTTATGAACGTCTTTGAATTTTGTATTCCTTCCACCAGTCCGTTCATGTCGTGAAAAAATGACATGAAAAGGCTTGGTCATCCCTTTTTTTGAGGACTCAAATGCTGAAAGAGAAAAGGTTCTTTACTGGTTCTTAATTATTTATTTAAAGAGGTTCTTCATCAATGAGCAAGAATGTTGAACATCTCCTAATAAAAGAGTGCTGTTTTTTAATTTTGTGGCTTAAGCTTGTTTATTATTTGCTTGTGCTTTGTCAAAAAGAAAGACAGCGTAGCAAGAGCAACCATGTTTATTGAATACCAGTCCGGATTTATACTCTGTATAATCAGAACATGTTGTGCAGAACACATAGGAAAGAATTCTTTCCATTGTAGTAAAATAACTGTTAAAAATAGTTTCACAATGGAATATCGCGTCTAATTGCGTGGCAAATTTAATTTCCCAGAGAATTGCTTAATTAAATAATCAAGTTTGCGAGCAGATTACAAAGTTACTCAGAGGCTTCTGATCATTTGTTAAAAGCTTATTGATTCATAATTCGTTGAGAGGCTTTTTTCGTTATTTCGCATCAAAACCAATTACTCACAAGAATGACATCATTTTTTCATTAAGATGAAACCTGAGGGGAAAGATTACTCAAGTATTATTGACACGTATAAGAATACAGAGATGGCCACACGCATTACGCCCTTCCATTAAATGAGTGTTTTACGATTGACAATATTGAGTAGTGTAACTGAAGAATTTCCATACTCCAGTGTAAGAAAATATTTAATCTTGTATAACAGTAATACTCTGGACACATAAACGAAAATCAGCACGAAGCGTTCCATCTGATGCAATAGCTCCTCTGGATTTCTTCGTATTTGAAATAAAGAAGTTCATGCTGAGGCATACATAGACAAATAAAACACAAAATTCACCACATGCGTGCGTTGTGAAATGAGAGCAGGGATATTGACAAGAAGACCGAGTTACAAAATCAAGTGTGATTAATGTTTTGATGGCAATTTAAACGTGACATTGCTAACAAAGCTACTCAATGAAAGATTTTCTAACATATTTAATTAATTTCCCGCAATTTTTTCAGAACGCAGTTCGCCTTATAAATGTTTTGCAACACGTGCTAAATTATGCAGCTCATTTGCTACTTATATATGGTGATTGGAAGGCGGATATTCTTCTCAAAAATGACAAAGCCAATTTGTTCCACTAAGGCTTGAGTTTTGTTTGCAAGAATTTTCACTGCAGAGATTATGATGACACAAAGGCCGGCTGTAAGAATTTTATTCGTCGAAGCCCTGTTCCGTGCTGCTGTACGGCGATGTCAACAGTGCATGCTTTTAGGGCCGTGCATCAGCCTTCGTTTGATGACTGAGTCCGTAGGGGAAAATTTCTCATTTTATCGAAAGGATAATTAACCGAAAACACACATGGAAATGCGACCGAGGGAACGCTTCAAAAACAGCCCTATGATACAGCTCTTAATTGCGTCCACAACATTTATCAAAGATTTGTTTGGTAAGCAAATGTTGGTTTTGGATCGCGTTGATGGAGCATTTGAATATTTAATAATATGTTCTCATTAGAGCTCTGCAACTGCATGGACCAAGCATTTGCATTTCAAAGGCTAGAAGCTTTGGTCAAAACTGTTCTGCGGCTGCAAACTGCATGATCGATGTCTCATGATGAGTGTCAGGTTTTTGATGTGGTATATTATTCTAATTTGATTCATTAATATTATGGTAACTCAATATTTCAGAACTTTAATTACGAGCACGATACGAATGAGTTGTTTTCTCATTTCCATTAGTGTCTCGTCATTAAACGATATCGGAATAACTATGCTATGCACTATCGAATTCACAAAAACGAGCATATTTAAATTGGTGGAAGGTTTAGAGAAACTGTATGTACCTATTAGCGGGTCTCGTAAAGTCTCTCTGGTATACGATTTATCAGCAGTAAAGTCCTGTATTTGAAAAATGTTCTCTTGATGTTTTGTTCTCGTCTCTAATATTGAAGTTCTCTGATATTTTCTGGCCGTTGTTGGTAGCGTCTCATTCGTCCTCTAGCCTTTGCCATTCCCACGCCCAGAATTAAAACTCATATAACTCATTTTTGTAACAAACAATCGACAAAATTTAGAATTATGAATCAAAGCTGCAACAAAATCAAATTAAAAATGTGAACATCCCGAATAAAATCTCAATAGATTTTATTGTAGCGTATCTGTGTAAAAAACACGGGCTTTCCCCTATCCTGTACTCAGAGCATAACACACGAAGGACTGCAAGTGTAGGAGTAGATGTGATACGAAAATACTGTTCTCAACCTACTTGTCTCTGCTGTCAAGAGGAATGCACGAATATACGAGCAAATGAGCGACTGTATATTATATTACACGTGCCTTTTATTTGCTTTAAAATACCCAAGCAAATTTGATGCTAGTGTATAATGTCCACTGCATGAAAAAGTATTTCTCTGTTCACAAAAGTTATTTAAAGCCCACTTTATTCTCATTTTCAAATTTTACTCGATTTCAGAATATAGCAGATAATTCAGCAAGTTTTCTAGCACTCAGTCCTATGTATTTATATGCAGTTTATACCATTTTTCCTGTTTTATTCTCTGATCAAAAATTCAGTGAGTCCGATTAGTTTAACATGAATTGATTAAATTTTGCACATTTACTGTCTTGAAGAAATACGAAAACTTATTTCGCAAGCATTTTTAGCTTGTTGTTCATTTAGTCTTACTTACTACAGAAGTAGTAAATTTTACTCATTTTCGCTTCCTGCCACACACTTTCAGCCAGCATATTTTGCTTTTCTAATTCATTCAAACTCAAATTCAAGTAACGAGTGATTAGAAACACAGCTTACTGGAACAAAGTTTAGATCCGTGAGCTGAAGTCTGCCGCTGTCGCATGTCTCACATCCAATGCAAGGACAATAAAATAATAAAGTATTTGACGACATATAAAACGAAGTGCTGAGCGTAAGCTGGGATAGTGAGCGTCAAAGAGATCAGCCTAGCCCTACAGGAGGTCTCAAACTTCACCTACGATGATGAGACGCAGAACGATTTTTTGAGTCAAAATTTTGGAAAAAAAGTGCGTCCTACATACAGGTGGTGGACAAAATA
>VCRD01000118.1:28726-102767 GCA_006783055.1 Trinorchestia longiramus | reverse complement strand
TTTTGGAAAAAAAGTGCGTCCTACATATATGCCGTCAAAAATGGTAATCGGTATTTCATCTATTCTACTTTTTCTGGTGGTATTAAAGTTGAAGAGGTTTCAGTTAGGAATGAAGTTCAAGTTGATTTGGTTTAGGTTCAGCTCAGTATAATTCGGTAGTAAAGTTAAAATAAAAATAAAGTTATCTTACAAATATTACGTTAGAGTCAAGTTTAGCCAGTATAATACATAAGCACTCAAACCTTCTTTAATGTGCACATAGCTTCGAACAATGTTTATACAAGAATGTCTTGAGCTATCTTTTGACGTAAAGTTGCATAGCTCCACCCAAACATAAAAATCCATTTATCTAAAACCGACATTATAAAAAGTGACCGGAAGCGCCTATTACACCCTTGAAATTTCTCCTAAATCGAAATCAAGTGTTTAATTGAATAGCTGTTCTGTGTTTGTTTAAAATTGCTCCTAAGATCTAAATGTCTCAAACCTCATCTGTAGTAAAATAATAATTGGATGCTAGCGTGCATTTACCTCTTTAGAACAGATGAACTCGTTAGAAACTAAGCCCATACCGGGAGTCTCGTTGGCAGCCAGTTGAAGCGCGCAGCACTCTGCCTTCACTCCCTCGCTGCGTGTTCACACTAAAGGGAGCTTCTGGTTGCACTTTACAGCCCACAAATGCACATCATTTCCATACTAAGCAAACAGCAGCGCGCCCACTAAAGTGTCTGCTCGCAATTGCGACGTAGGCTCTGCCAATATGACGAGAGTATGTGTGCGAAATGACGAATAAATGGCGCATTTAAAGACCCCTGATAAGGGTTATTACCGGCCTGGTCCCATTCAGCACTATGTGCAAGTTTGAGTCGCAAAGAGGATGCAAACTCACCTATTTGAGTGTCGGTTTACTTAACAGTTGGAACGATTTCCCACAGGTTTCACTGATTCAATTTCAGAAAAACGTATTGGAGAAGTAGTATCACAAAAGGCATTTAATTACAATGTGTGTAGCTTATAGCTTGTTCTGTGAATGACAATAGAATTCTATTTTCGAGTCAAATGTCTGATAATATATCGGAGCTTTCAAAATGAGAAGAATTAGAGGATTGTCGTTGTCAAATAATGTACGTTTCTGTTGCAAATAGTTTTCTGTCAATAAATGTGTACAAATTACATAATTACTTAATCAATATTTTAGGGTACTTTAGTCTTCATGATGAGATTTTTCCATACAAATTATTTACTAAAAATGAGAATTTGGCATTACTTCGAGGAGAATCAAGGATTGAATTTTCATGATGCGTACGAAAAAATATCCTCTGAAACCGTGATAACAAGTGCTCGGAAAGTTAAGCCCGCGTACTGTGATGTGTGTTACCAATAATAATCATAAATGAATAGGAATATGACAACCAGTTTCAATTTGCGTCGTCGTGAAAAAAAACATCACGGGATTATTTTTCCCCATTCAAAAGTATAAACTTTGTAAGTATAAGGTCTTCCCGTTAAGCATAGGACCTTCCCCCATTACTAACCTAATTTTCAACTGACCGATCGTACAATTTATGAGTGGGTTTCAGGATGTATAGAGCGTAGTCATCAGATAAGTTCGAATATTGATCTCCTCTGTAGTTCCCGATCGCATTTAGCAACTTTATATTATTCATTTAAGCCCCTGTGCATTAAATTCTTTGCAATAATGTCTCGACAGCATCCAGCATATTGTCTAAAGAAAGTGATAATTTTTTCAACTGCTTGAGAAAAGTGTCTCGAAGAATACGTGCTTACATTTTTTGTTAAAAATGAATGTTGATGCACAGCTAGATAAGCTATAATTAATCTCAGTGAGTCAAAATGTTTTTCGTACAGGTATTCTGGATTATTTTAGTTAGTTCAGTTTAATAATATACTTACGGTAATGAGAGTAGGTCATTCCATGCGTGCAAGTACTGATTTTAGTTGAACTGTTTCAATGTATGGAAACAAAATGAACTTCTTCCTCAATCGATTCGCCAGAATGGTCTCCAGATAAATACAGTAGCAAAAAAATCATGAAATGAGCTATGAATTTGCATGAATTTGGAGGCATAATAAAGAATGGAATTACGTATCCTTAACTAACTTGAATCTGCATATGACTATACCTTATACGGTAAGAAGAAAGTCGACAACCACTTACGGTGCAGCCGTTGTCTAGTGAAAGTGAATTATTGTGCAATTAATCTAGAGCGTGGCTGAGCGTATCAGTCTATTGAGCCACTAAAAATAGGCGCTCGCTGTCCGCCTTATCTCCAGCATCGTGATACGACAGATGGTCTTCTTTTATTTGACTCCGTGCTCACAGAAGCACGCTGGTTTTTCATTGTTTTTTTGATATGCTGCGGTAAAAAAATTATTTTCAAGCTGATATAATTCTGCAAGTCGCTACCTACGAGTGAAGCCAATTTAGTTTTGCAGTTTGTGAAGTAATTGGAGTGTTTACATGTGCGTTTTCGATTAAAGAAATTTGTACCCTTACACTTGTTACTCAATGAAATACCACATTTCTTTATTACTATTTTAGTCACTAAAAACAGGAGCCTTAGACTTAATTGAAATAGGAAAATTACCGACAAGTAATCAGCGTACGAAATAAAGTTCATCACAAGATGTAACTTACTGTGCGTAGTCAGAAGTATTCATATTATATAAGTTACACCATTGCATTCTACATTTGATCGTTCTTCAGTTTTTAAATGTTGCTGTGTAGTTCATGTTATAAGTTCATTATTTAAGTGGCAGTTGTATGAAAAACAGAATTCTTGTTTTACGTTCACTGTATCTTAATCCCCTTGTGCAATTAATATCAGATGGAAAGCGTTAGAGTCAGATTGCAGTCACATTGAACGGTGCTTGTAAAATATTTTTGACCGCAAATTTTGAGCTAGGACTGTGAAATGAAAATTTGTGTATATGTATTAAGGCAGTCATGACGCTTCTGTTTATTCTTCTTCTGTTGTAACATAGCCATTGAATATGCATGAACGATTTACTTTTTTGTTAAGGACTGCTGATCAGAAGTTGAGCTGTCGTAGTGCTTACGCTATCGCGATTCCGTGCCAATTTTTTATCTGGTGTTCCCCTCGAAAAGTGTCACGATTTTTTCCCATTGGAAGAGTTTGAGTGACAGGCTCATAGAAGCTTCGCGTATTGACGCCATTTACTTAATTGAAAGATTAACATGAATAAAAATTTTTATAGGTTCACTTGACTGATGGAAGTGTCAGGCGTGATACTGTGACTATTTCCACGACGTAAGCTCGATGTCGTGCAATTATAATTAATATAGCATTATAGCATTTTAATGCTATAAAATTATAGCATTTTTCATTTATGACAATTTTAAAACAGTGTGTTTTCCTATAATGGACTAATGAAAATTTGCAATCTCATTAAATAATTCATCTCTCAATAACGATGCAGAACTCATTTTAAATGGCAATTGCTGTATGTATCTATCAATTTTATATCCTTCAATATAAGCAATTGAACATAAATAGCTAATGTTTTTCATTCATGTACATGAATTTTCATTTTGCTTTGTAATTCACAAATCTAGTCATTCACAAACTGATAGTTTTAGTTTGTATGTATGTTCGTATTATAGAATGGCTTAGTGCAGGTGCTCGAACTTCATTCACCTATGAGTGAATTTCTATATATGGACGAACTCTCTCAAATGAATGAAAAAATTTCAATTCACTTACATGCCTCTTGCAATTTTCACCACCTTTTTGCTTACTGAACTATTATTCTCTTTCGTTCCGTTATTTTTTCCTTGATTTTTCTCAAACACAGCACCTACATAACATTTCTTCTCAAACAGAGCACCTACACAGCATTTCTTCTCAAACAGAGCACCTACACAACATTTCTTCTCAAACAGAGCACCTACACAGCATTTCTTCTCAAACAGAGCACCTACACAGCATTTCTTCTCAAACAGAGCACCTACACAGCATTTCTTCTCAAACAGAGCACCTACACAGCATTTCTTCTCAAACAGAGCACCTACACAGCATTTCTTCTCAAACAGAGCACCTACACAGCATTTCTTCTCAAACAAGGCACCTACACAGCATTTCTTCTCAAACAGAGCACCTACACAGCATTTCTTCTCAAACAGAGCACTCAAACAACATTTGCTAACAATGCCTGCAGTTCGTTCACGCTTCACGGCACTCTCCCGTGTCAAAATCCAGACGCAATCTGAAATCGCTTAATTAAATAAAATGAAAAGAGTTGCAAAACGTCAGTTTCTCAGTAAACTCAGGAAGTGTGAAGCAGATTGAGGCAGTCAGTGTTTCAAAACAAAGAAAGTGATCGTATCAGCTGGAGCAGTTTTTCCCAAGCATTTTTTAGCGAAGAATGAAGTTGAAAAGGAGTTTTCTTTTGATGCATTAGCTTACATTTTTCGTTGTCGCCGTCTATTCAAAACGATTAAAAATAAAGAAGAAATCGATGGTAATTGCAAACAATTAAATTCATTTGGTATTTTTATTTGTCTCTCATTGAAATTTGAAAACGTTTTTTCAAACATAGCGAACGAGGAGTTCCGTTTCATTTTTACCACCTGGGGTGTTTACCAACAATAACTGAGACTCATTTATATCTTAAACATTGCATAACGTTTTACGCATCCAAATAGTTAGCATTGGATAGCATAACACCATCAAACATAAAAGTGCACACATCATCGAGACTGTTTTTCTACTGAATATTTTTCACTTTGAATAGCCCATCAAAAGAGCACTTTTTTGTATTTTTTTTGTCCACACACAGGCGAACGGCTGTCGTTTGAAGTTTGAGTTCTGGGCGCGTCATCATCAGCATATCGTCTTTTGTTCCAGAGTGAATAACGAATGCGCAGCAACAAAGAAGTAGTTCAGTTGCACAATCAAATAACATTGCGGTCGCCTCGTCCAGTGGGTGGAAACGTGGTGGCGTGATAGTCCTTTTTTTAAATGTTTTGAAAAAATTTCACCGTGTGCAAAATAGCCTAACTAGCCCACGGTAATTTATTTATAGTTTACATATTACAAATTTTCTGTGATCCTTCCTCATTACCTTTCAAAAGAAATCACCCGTAATGTAGTAATAAACAAATATTATCTGGGTGTTGCTTTCGAAGACTTCTTAAAAATTATACATAAACTTATGGAGTTTCCAATTTCTGTTTGAACATCATGATTCTTGGATTCTTTTCGGTCTTCTAGAATGCATTTCACCAACCAGAAGTGTGTTCAACTTTTTAACGTTGAACATATTCATTGTCTTTTCTTTCAAATTCATTGTCTTTTCTTTCAAATATTCATTGTCTTTTCTTTCAAAAGTACCTAGAGCTTTAGATCATAAATTCTCCATATTGATTTACTACGAGTAACATTTAAGTCCGTAACTTGGATATAATTATAAATACTCATAAAATTCACAGATAAAAAAGTTCACATAAATGTCTCACAAATTCACTAACGTTTTTATAAATAGAATCGTTAATTTTCTCTACTGTTGTTCATGTAGAGTTGACAAGACATTTACTGCAATGTCGTAGTCATCCGTTATTTCGTGTTTCATAACTCGGAGTCATTACTCTGGAACTCTCAGATTAAAATTATAAGGTATAATAAATGTACACGTAGTATGAATTAAAAAGTATGAAAATTTCTGGTTGCATTGCAACTTTCACGCAGGTCTACTACAGGCTACTGTGTTATATTCCATGCTGATAAATATGTCAGGATTCTATTTCGTGCATGAAAAATAAAGTAAATTTTAGTTTTCATAAACAGCAGATGAAGAACAGGGTTAATGCAATTTTTTAAAGATGGCTTCTTCTCTTATATTTTTTGATCTCGTAGAAAATATACAGTTTTCTACTCCTGCAAACCGCTCTGTCGTTTATTTCTGTCAGAAAGTTCGTTTTTTTCCTTGAAAGTCGTCAGAACTTTTGATCTTCAGGGTTTAAGTCTTTTGAGACGAAGATCACACGACAAGAAAGTAATTAAAAATGGGGCTTCATTAGAATTTTTAGGTGATTGATATTCTGTTGGACGATTCCAGGCCCTGACGAACGTGGTTCTGGACTGCAGATTAAGGACTTGCGACTAATTTTATATTAAATATAATTTTCGAGATTCCAATCATTGCAATCACTTCTTTAGGAATCCGTTAGATCACTCAAATTTAATTTCTAATTTTACGTGCTGGGACTAATATTCGAATCTATTGATAACAGTTTTGTTAGTGACAAGAACCGGCTATGTTTTGCTGTTATTTCATGCACACAAATGAAAGGCGGGAAAGAACTGTTCCGCAGGCAAGTTTTTAATTGCTCAGGGCTGTTATTGGGCCCTGAGATAATGTAAAACTTACGACATAAAAAAGGGACGTAGAGAAACTACTCAATTAATTAGCATGCAAAGAACACGATAAAAATTGCTTAAGAAATATTTCGACTCCAATTTTTGTCTCCCGACCAACTCCCGCAGGCAATGCGATGGAAGTTGTTGGATGTGTCTTGGATGAAGTCAACTAGGAAGTTTGTTTCCCATTCATGATTGTAGTTTCTGAAATACAGATGACAATCACCCGAGGATGTTTCGAAAGGAGCCAACACTATATTTATTTTTGTCTAAATGATTGTAAGTGAAACGACTTTTCCGTGCGATTGAAATAATTTTTATAGTTTATTTATTGATATCAACAGCTATAGAATATGATGGTATTCAGTAGAGCATGAATCAGTTATTAGTTCATGAAAATGATTGAATGAGTGAAGGAATATTCGAAAGGACCTTGTTCGAAACCTGTTGTTTAGTGACTATTATCCTGAACTTAATAAGGATGCAAAACAATGGTCTTATTTTCTTTAGTTGCTAGTTTTCATACGTTACCGAATAAAGATGTGAAATTTTTCTTCAATCTACGAGGAATAATTAGCCCTCTCATGAGTGTTTACTAAGAACTTTTCTCGTAATTTAATTTGAATTGTAGTTTAAAGCTAACCCATTTCAAATTCAAATTGGGTATTTTTGAATGTAATTGTCACCAAAATCTTGTCGATTCGCCAATGTGTTTGTGGCCCTACAGAGAATCTTTCGTTAAATCAGCGTATTTTTGGAGTATTTTTGCGACCAGTCGTTTAGGTCTGGCCAGAAAGCCACTCTCTCTAATTGCCCCTTGGAATTGTATGCTAATGGCTGTAAGCGCCGTTGCAATTCTTTGCGACTCTGAGAATTTTTCTCGTGAGACTTGCGAGGTCTCGAAAGCAGTTAATCTGGAGGGTCTCGGGACCTTGTCTGTCTCAAACTCAAGTTATTGTGAGGCTCTTTTTGATGAGGTAGATTTGGCAGTACGGATTTCAAATTATGGAAGAAGAAACAGAGCTTTCGATCAAATTTTATTTGCAATTGAGTGGTTGTGAATCATAAAATGGGGATAATGTTATTGAAATTGTGAGTACAGAATTTGCAGCATTAAACGCTTGTTAACCAACTACAGTGAAATAATATTACATCTAGTCTCTTAAGCAATGTCAAAGGATTCTAAATCAGAATATAAGACCATCAAAACACCGGAGATAATCGTCTGCTTGCCAACGCGAAAATCTCGAAAACGACAAAAAATCCAAAAACCTTTTGGGGAAATGGGCAGTTAAAGCTCCCATTAAATCTGTATAATGAAGCTACTTAAAATGGACGAAAAATATATCGGAAACGTCTTCCAATAAAACTGGATACCGGAACAGCTGAAGACCATTAAAAGGCGAATATCTTACTCAGGACGAAAATATTCAAGTACCGAGAGAATGCTTGTTGTCAAGCGCCATCACGGTGTTTGGACTTAAATCATAGGAATGACAATGATTTGATTGCGCTGATTGTTTATGAGGACTTTGAATGGTGTTGTGGAACTTCTATGGAGAACTCATAGCGTTCTTTGACTGAATCAAATGGCTAAATGGTTCAATTTCATCCAATTGAATCTGCCAGTTAGAATGAATACTGTTTCTGTATCGAATAACATAGAATGTGCTGAAGTTGTTGAGAAGCATGCAGGAGCACATGAATTTTATCACACGTGTGACGAAGTCGTTGAATGTTTGTGCCAAAGACACACAAATATTTGTTTAAAAATTTACCAGTAGAAAATATGCATATAGTTTTTTCACACAACTGTTAGTTATTGCTGGACATAGGACTAAGAAAGGAATTATTTTTTACTATACGTTGTTATTTATAACGATGATGTGAAGTATCTTTTGGCTCATCTCAAAATAGTAATGCTATTTCAACTATTCTTGCCTGTTACGTGTTTGTCTGTGTAGAGACGTCAATAGTTTATTTCATTAATGTTTGAATGGGCAACGGGCAAGTTGCAGTACTAGTACACGCAGGGAGATGAGAGAGTATGTCAATGACGAACTCTTTCTTGATGAGAGAGTAGTCAATGACGAACTCTGCCTAGGAAATCATGGCAAAGTTTTGAATTGAAATTCTTAACACCCAGACACACAAGAAAATATTTTATGAATCAGGTTTTCCAATTCTTTATTTGATATTTTTAAAAGTGATGGGGTTTTTGTGTAGAATTTTAGGTACTTGTTTTAATTAGCTTCTGAAGAAAACAATCAAATTTAAAGTGCTAGAGTTGATTTTAGTATGGTGAAGAACTAAACGCAAGTATTCAAATACTAGTTTACGATATGTTTATTTATCATCAATTTATCAGTTTAATATCTCAGAAAATTGTACTATTTCAATTGAATCTGAACACAGCTCTTTAAGTACAGACCAGTTACCTGACGCGTGTACCAGATTTGAGATGCATCACTTGCATTCATTCGTGCTCGGCTTTGCGGTTGCTCAGCTTTGCGGTTGACTGTGTGGAGCAGCGGGTTATTTCCTGCTACCCCACACAGCATTTTGAGAAAATAAAAGGTGTTACGCAAAACTACACGAAATATTTGATTATGTGACTTTATGTTTAACGACTTAAAATTATACTTCATGTTTTACATTCATTGGTGCAACTTCGTAATTGAGATTTTACAAAATGCTTCCAATGATTCGTCTTCCCTGAGTGGGAAACTATTGAAAAAGAAGAAAACTATCCCACAATACCTTAAGTAAACTCAAAAACCCTCAATAGACTGACCAGTTTTCATTTTAGACGTTAATTTCGACATAGACTGCCTTGAAGTGAGATGAAGCGTGTAATGATATGCAGGAATTCCGTCAGGAATATTAACGGCAGTGTTATCCGCTGCTGGCGTACGGCCATGCAATGTTTCTGCACCATTCGCTACAGGCAAACATCACTGAGAGTCCGTGAGAAAGAATCTCTAGGAAGCAAGAACTGCATGCAGAATAGAAGTACACTACTAGTAGCTTTATGTTAGGAGAAGACTTCGAGGCAACAAAGTGTAGTGAAGAAACGATCGGAATTTGCATGAATAAAATTGGAATGCTTTCTTGGAGAAATTGTTTACAGTATAAATTGTTTGTCCTTTTATGCCACCGACTAAATATAACACAGAGAGAAATAATGTGAAATAAAATTGAAATATATGTAATGTCAATTATAGCATTTATCCACACATGGGAATTATTTATTGAGTTGTTGGAGAAATTATTAAAACATAAATGTTTATATATTCCTTGACGAGTACGAAATTTCTTTTAGATATAAGTTTTTATGATTTTAAGTATGAGTTCCTAAATGTGTCAGAATATTTGTTGAAAATATTTCTGCAGTTAAATTGATTTGCCCGAAAGAACCACTAAAATAATGTCAAAATCAATTGAATGAGCAGTAAACTGTGACCAGAATAAAATGAACGAGATAAAAATATTATTTTCAAACTTCTATGATAGAACTGTTGCAATCAAAAATCCCAACTGAAGTGAAACTGTTTCCTTATATTCGTCCATTTCCACGGTAGAAAAAATCTAAACTCATTATTTCTTCGTTGTTTAAGCATTATTAATACTATCATATTATTCAGTATTTATCAAAGACGTCGACAATTTAATTTCATAGGTACTCTTCCAAGTAAGCATAAGAACTGTTCTGTAAATTTTCTTATAATATCCTGCCATTTTTCCAGTGATTTATTTTGCAAAAACGTCAAGGACCATGAAATTATGTGGAATTAAATTCCCTCTTTTCACCTGTTTCGACATTAGACCAATAATATATTATAAGAACTTTTTTACCGGATTAAATTAAAAGTAAGTATTATGAACTGTTTTATTAAATGCACATTGTTGAATAGAACTATTCCTCATAGCATGACAGCAATTTTTTAAAATAATATGAATATCGTATGCATGTTGTTTTTACAAGATCCACTCTGCTTAGAGAAAAGGTTCCACAGAAGTGTCTTGTGTTCAGTGAATTCATTCAAGTTTTTGGCATGATACACAAAAAATATTCATTTTAAGGTGTCAATCTATTATTATGTCTGCAATTTTATACATTACTTTATGATGATAATGAAAATGATAACTATCTAAAAATTCCTCCTTTTCAAGTTATGGTAACAACTCCCATTCTATAATTTATTATTCCTTTGTAACTAGTTGAAGTAAAAAGGGCATAATCTCACTGAACTAGTGCGAGAAAATCACAAGAAAAGGCAAATAGGTTTTAAGATGTCTAAGTAGTAGTACAGTAACATTAATAACATGTATTCAGTCGCCCTGTTTTTTTACGAAAATCGTTATTCTGCTTTACTTACGTTAATGAAGTTTACCTATGTTCAAAACATTTTTTTGAGCTAAAAAATGTTCATCTGTAAGGAGAACATCACTTTATCTATGTGCCACGTAGGCTGAATTCAATAGCAGGTCTGCTAGATTAGCTTAATTTAACTTGTTTGTAGAGAATTACATGGTAGGAAATTCCATGGTGACATAATTTGAAATATAAATAGATTTACTTTCTTGGATATGGGGAATTTTTATCTCATTTGGAGTAACAGGCAGTCAGTTCTAAAAATAGCCAATTTGTCCTCACGAAGCCCATTACACACAGAAAACTCATAACTAATATAAGAACGTCATAGGCCTGCTACTCTTTTTTGTGCCAACATGATAAATAAGGAAAAAATGTATCATTACGCTTATAAAAATCTTTAGATGCTGGGAGAGCGTTTACTCGGCCGTTGACTTGTGGTCGGCAGTCCAACAAACTTTTTTCAGCAGTTATGATTCGTCTGTAAAATATATTGTGGCTCAGTAATCAATTTGAAACATACGAATAATGCATCTATTTCTAAGCCACCTGGTGTTGTAATGAAGCAACGAACAAAAATTTACAAGCATATGTATGTTCACCTTTGCAGTGCTTGTAATTTCTTCATTTTGATTCATTGAAGGAATTTTTGAACTGAATTGTCACTACTCAAGGTTTTTTTTTGCATTAAGAGTGGTATCAAATCGAATAGTTCATTGTTGAATTTCTAGTATGGTTGGTCTTTATCATTATGGTTTGAATTTATTTTCAACGATTTGTTGATCATGAATGCAGTTGTGAGCAATGTGCAGTGAATGCATCTGGTACACCGGGCGTGTGTTTGGACGCAAGATTTCAGAACTCGGTATTGAAGAGTAACTCCGCGCAGGCGAAATGATGTATCAGGATATGGATTCAGAAATCGGAGTTATAAAATAAATTTTCCCTTTCTAAGGCGAAACAGTTCATCACAGACACAACTAGTTCACATTCATTGTCTATATTTATGTAACGAACGATTTTTGTTATTTAATTATTGGGCCTTTCGTTTGTTTCAGCTGATGACGGAGTTTATTCCTACGCGTTCACTGAAAGGCTTAAAATTTTAACCATGACATTTAGTTACGAAAACTAGCCTGCATTCTCACCCATTAATACCTACTACCTTACTAAGTATCGAGTTTATTATTTTTTTACCCCTGGTTAACACGTTTCCTGCGATTGCCTAGCCGGTGCAAATCTTTACTTTGTGCACATAATCACTAAAAGACTTGGAAAAAATTACAGAACCTAACCTAAGTAACCCACCGGTGGGTCACTTCGCAGGAAATGTGTTAACAAAATAAATGCTAAATGATTGAACAATTCTGATTCATAATCCAAAAAGCTTGTCGGAAAAAATTTACTCGTTTAAAAACTCCATGAATGCCTATTTTCCTTATAACAAAACGCGTTTCATCTCTGAAAAGAGAGGTAATGATGGGAGAATTTTCGGCCTCACATTTCCGAGTTCTTCTGTCACAAAAATGTATTTCAAAGAATTATGACAACATTTTAGTACAACCTTTTTCGCCGAAAATAGAACACTTAGGAGTCAACGAACCCTAGAACAAGCTTGAGTGTTTAAGTCGTAGATATTGACAGGTAATATGAAGTGACTCTATCTTGTTCCATGAAACTTTGATTCAGTTTAACTTGTTCATAACCACATTACAAGTATTACGTTATTTTGAGATCTCCGTTCAGTTGCAATCACAGACGCCGTGACTGTAAGTGGATGAAGGCAGGTTTTCTAGATATAATAACCCATTTACTTTTCTACAATAAGTATGTTCTAGTATGAGTTGATCCAAGATAATTATTCTAGATCACCAATTGGAAATTAGAGTCATAAGGTATGTTGAAATAAACAAATACTGCTACACACACATTCATGTGGCTGCTCTAGCTTTTGTGATGACTGTTATTATTTTACCTATCCGCACTGAGAATAGAAAACTTAGAACTCTTTTTTGACCAATAATGAAATATTCTGGGAACAGAAGTGGCTCGTGAAACCAGAATAGTAGATCATATAACCAGGAGTATGAGGTACAATTTCAGCACAGTTTGCAACTATAATAAATGAGAAGAAAAGTACAATACCAAACTTGTCATCGTGCTTCGAATCAATTCTAGTGATGAACTTGCCACTCTGAATTGGGTTTCACACTCAACGATTTCTCTTCAGTGACCTAAGGTTATGTCCATTATGAATAACCCTAGTGTGAAAATAAAACATCTTGATATTACTGCTTTAATTTTTCCTTGTGTAAATAATACTCGTTTAAATAATTGTGTTCACAACATCTAATATTACAAAAATATATTCTTTAATGCCGGATGCCTTAGTACACTAAAATTGCACTCGTAGCTAAGAAAATAATCCATCTTATGAGGTCTGAGTAAGAGCATTTCAATCATATTTTAATTAAAAATCAATCATTTTCTGTATTTATAAATTTAACAGAGAGTAACTTTAACAGCTGTAAAATAATTTTCATCACTATTCCTACTATTTAATGCACATGAACATTGATATTTTTCCGTAATGTAATAATTAACCAATATTATCTGAGTTTCCCTTTCGAAGATTTCGTAAAAATTATGAATAAACTTATGGAGTTCACAATTTCTGTTTGAATATCATGATTCTCGGATTCTTTTTGGCTATCCTGACTGTATTTAACTTAGTATTTTATAGCTTATTGCTGTGAGTGTTGAAGTGCGAGTACATGGTCACGTGTGTTTAGTGATGCGTATAATTTGTGAGATCGTAACTCACAGACGCAGCTTCACTTGTGACGCACGCAATATCCTGCATGGCAATATTATGCAGGTCACCCTAACTGTGGCCACTGGAAGCGAGGTCTTGCTTTTTGTGGGTACTGAATTCTGCTCAGCGTTACGACAGGGTCACACTGCTGTCCGTCTTCTTGGCGTATTGTTACAAGCATCACCATACGAGTTTTGGATTAGCTTAGTTGATAAACTGACAGAGATGTTTGTAGTGTTTTTCATAGTATAGAGTTAAAGTAATGACACAGCCTGATAACGAAAAGAGTTTCTCATGCATTTATCAGCGTTCACTGCCTATTAAATCCTGTCTGATTAAATATAACTCACCTTCACTGGTACTAGGTGATAGTTATGGGAAACAAAAGTTACTAGAATGCCAGCTCAACACACGATCATAAAGTCTCATAGCGCCGATGCTGTACAGATTTAAATTCATTAATGAATCCCGAATGGATAGCGTAAAACACAGGCAATTTCTTAAACAAGATGAAAACATTTCAAGTTTGCATCTCATTAGTCAGGAGAGTCAGGAACTTTAGACTTCATTTCGAAGACAAATTTGTAAATAATGAACTTGTGAATGAACAAGTTTTACAGTCTGGGTAGTAATGGGTAAAGCAACAGGTTTTCAATCTGTGACATCCAACGATCAGGCCTGGCCAATTTAAATAGAAATACTGCGTCTCAGCGTCGACTATGTGGAGAATTAACGTTAATAACAATAACACAAGTGACTTTTTTATGTTTCAACTGCTATAAAAGATTCGAATGTAATAAAAGAACACATAGAGATTCGCTTTTTCTACTGAATTTTCACTACTTTTAGCCTTCAAATTTATGAATTTTACTCGAAAATAAAGACAAATATCACAGCAACGTATTCTTATTCTTTGAATGGTTAATAATTACTCATACATAAACGTTTATACACAATCAAGGAATATGTATTTATTTATTTATTTCTACGTACAATATGAAAACATTGTGAAAAAATTTCACATTAAAAAGATTTCGGGAGAGCATGAACTGAAAGCTAGACGAGCGCAAATGAGCAAATTTTCCGAATACTTTTCCAGGTGCAAAGCTTAAAGAGCGACGTGGGACTAATTGTCGAAACACATTTTTGGAGGAAGCTCTTTCAATTGCCTCCTTGCTTACGCCATAACTACAGTGTACTTACTGAAATTTTCTGTCCTTCACTAATAATGGTTAAACAAATCATAATTTTATTGGGAATGTTATAGTGGTTACATACTAATTTGAAATTCAAATACAGCCTCAGCTTAAATTGAAGGGATTTTTTTTATTTGTTGTTGTACAGTTTTAATCATTAAAAACACTAAATTATACCACAGACATTGACTGTCTGTAACAGGTCCATATTCTTTTTATATTTCACGTAAGATCAGCTTGGATCTTGACAAATTCGAAGGTTTTTGTGAGTAAAAATGAAATTTTTGGAACTTCTACATCTTACAGATGAGAAGAATTCTTAATATGTTATACACAGCGACTTTTTGTTGGGTAGGGTTGAATAAGAGAAGTATTTTTCCTATAGTAATCAAATTTTTTATGTTATTTCAATGTTATAAATTGACAAATTATTTCATAGTTCTGACGCGGAAATAAACAAAAATTTTAAAGATAACCAGAATATATGATAAGCGTAAACGAGCAGTCTAACTGTACTTATCTATAAATATTCTTACTTGCATCCAATTACTTCAACAGGAAGTTGACGATCCGCATCTCATAGATCCTTCCTTGAAAAGAGTTCTTCATAAGGTACATCACTAGCGCTCTGTCTTCAATTGATATTTATAATTAGTATGCAGACAACTGAAGTTTGACCAAGCAAATTCATACGTAAACAGTAAAGCTGAACTGTGGAAACCATAGTGTTACTAGGAATTACTTTATTTTTCAACACTTATAATGAAAACCTAATATTTCTGGCATAAGATAGTATAGTCAATACTACCACCTGCAGTACTGCATCACAGCACGCAGGAGTAAGTTAACTTTGAACCTGAAATAACGTAGAGTTTTACCCAATTTTTCTTTTGAGGCTCATTGGTTTTCTAGGGAAACTAATTCAATTGTACGTTATGATCAATATAAGTTCATTCCCTCATTTGTAATAGCTTCTTTGCAAATTTAAATTACTTAACGCACATGAATTGAGTTATACCTTTTTCTTCAGCATGAGAAACGAACAACACGATCTCCAATAGTCTGTGTTGATGAGCCTCTAGCGTTGGAAACTGAGTGAAAGAAGCAAGCTTAATCTTTCCCACAATTGTTTTCAATGAAATTATCATCCATTATTTAATCACCGCATTTTGTACCATAGTGCCCTAAGTACTTATTGCTAATTTCCCTCGGGAAAGATTGCCTACTAGCTTGAAATGAAACTCGCTTCTACCGCCATGTCGCAAACACCGACGTGCGTCGTGAAACAGTCATAGAGGTCTTGTTATTGCCGCTTCCAGTTTTATAATTATTATGTGGGTAATCATTATTTTGGTCCGATTACAGTCTGGCAGGGCATGTAAACGGTTGATTCATTGGGTAAACACTCATTCCTTTATTGCACTCGTTTTAGTAAATGCAGCCTCAATATCGAATGTCCATCTCTTTTAAAACTTGAGTTTTTGCTTCGTTTCAATATTGAACTTGATGTCTCCTTTATATCATATTTCCTGTGTTTCGAACGAAAGATATGTAACTTGGGTTTCATTTCTTTGCTTGATTTCAAGCAATGTCCTTGTTTAAAATATGTACAACCTGTGATGCCGCTAAATAGAACAGTTAGACTTTCTCTTTGTCTAATTTTTCAAGAGCAGAAACGCTGAGTCTGTTTATTTCGAAAGGGCAAACTTACACACTTACACATTACATTTAAACTTTACTTAAAGAATTTTACTAGTCCTTATTTTTGATACAATGAACAAAAAAATATTTTTCAACAACCTACTTAATTTCATAAACATGCGTTCACGTGCAATTGGTACTGTTCAAATAAATAAACAAAAATTCTACAGAAAATAGAAAATTTTACAGATTGATCGTTTTACTTTTCTTTTTCGTTGAGTGACGAACAAATCGATTAATGTGGCTTGCATGCTGAATAACTGTGAAGCGCTTGCAATTTTGCCTCCCTGGTCTGGTATGCAAATGTTCAGTAACGAGCGCTCATTGCGCACTGGCAGTTTCCGCCTTAAAATTCCTTCACAAATTACCCTCAAACAAAGACCCCAGATAAGTCAATCTTGCTGCTCTTGTGGACAGGACCTGCAATTAGCTGAGCTAAGTGATTTGACGAGGCGCTTTGTACGCGTCCAGCCAAACTCTGGTCTCCGCAGAATACAAGCCAATCACTGACTAGTTTGGGCTTCTGAAACATGGATGATTGGGTTGTACAAGAGTGTTGAAATTCATTTCACCTCCTGTGGACTGATACTCGTGCCCATGATTTCATTGAAACGTGAAGTAGTTCTACTGAATCTTGAATTTTGTTTATTTTATGTGCTTCTTCGGAACAACATCGGGAGATAACGAAAAAATAGGCCAAATAGAAGAGGTTAGTTATTATATGAATTTACAGTATATGTAAACTACCACTGTGTACACACACATTCCAACCATTGTGCTATGAAAAATACCTTCTGTGCTATTAATAAAGAGTGAAGAAACGAGAACAATTCTACAAGCTGTTTCCGTCACATCTTTAAAAAATTAATTCAGTTCGATGATACTAAAATCTTTTCGCATGAACTTTCACTACCCCTTCGACCTCTAGCAGCTGCAAGATAACACTCACTTGGCTTGTGCTGCAGACTATGTATTTTCTTTCCTGTCTGTGCATTATTATTTACGAGTATCTAAAGGTTCCATTAGCGTTCAATAATTGATCCGCCTTCTTACAGGAAGCTCAGCCGTGTCTCCAACGCTAGGCAGCGGACCTTTGAAAGCCTCAGAGCCAAAGAAGTTGCAGCTCCTTTAATCACATTGCAGTTCTCTTTGTAGTGAAAGTAAACAGCTTCTGGCTACAGAATCATCCCTCGTCTCTTGCAGCAGTTTATGAATATTCAAAAGACTAGACGGACCATCAGACACACCAGAGGCAATGCACCCTCTCCTACACGCTGGTGTGAGGGGTGAAGCTGCCTCTATGTGTGCAGCTGAGTCGGTCATTGAATTCTACAAAATAACTTTCAACTGATACTTCTCAAGCTTCCACGGTGTATTAAAAGTTGTAATTTTAATTGCCCTATACGTATGTTGTTTCTAAATTTCATTCTGATAGAGATTTTGAAAGCTGTACAACTCCATTTCAGTGCTATTTAAATTTAGACTCATTTTTAAAAGAATTCTAGTCATGCGAAAATTAAAAATAAAGTTCATTAAAAACCAAGTCTGCAAATTTCTTTTCTCCACAGCTAAAGCAAACGTCACGTGTTCGTTAATTAGAACTTTCACAATGAAATCACCAAGTTACTCTGCTTTGCACAGCTGCACATAACTTTTGAATTTACTTTAATTTGACTTTGAGATAACGTTTCTTTCGTTTTTAAGTAAAATTGCTGGTACAAAATTTTCATTAACACTGATACGTCCAGATGAAATGTATCTCCAGTTACTAACTATCCTCGTATAAAAGCTTTTCATTTTCTAAGAATTTACTTAGAAATGTAGTCCTTATGCTTACTTCATATGGCATAATTGACAAGTTTGGTTTTCAATTCGACATGATACCTCAAATGCACTAAAATTACGAATTAATTTAGTGCACAGCGTCCTCAAACTATGCTTAGTGTACTAAAGAGTAAGTCTCATGCGTTCAGTTTAAAAGGACTGATCAACATGAAAAGTTTTTCACGCTTTTAGCTCATGAATTTTCTATTTTGAATAACAATATAATTTTTAGATTGATAAACTTGTGCAGTACGAGCTGGTGTTCGTGGGGAAGTTGCCTCGTCGTACGAGAAGTTGCAAATGTAGTCTCGAGACGACATCTGTGTAAGTCGATTCATTGTATTGTTTCTCAAAACTATGTACAATAATGAAAATGTTCATTTTAGGGACAGATTTTTTAATTATGTCTTCTTTACTCGGCTTACTATTTTCAGTCAAGTGGATTCAAATCATAACAATTTGACCAAAGTTGCGTAAAATAACCTTTTTATTTCAAACTCTTCGATTTAATACGTTCGGATACATCAAATGGCGATTTTTATTGAAGTAATACAAGAATATTCACAACATTGATACCAAGAGATCAAATAAAATTAAAGTGTATGATAACAAGTAAAAATATAGTCAGATTATCTTAGCTTTTCAACGAAAGTTCATTTTCATTTACTTCTCATTAGATGTAACTAGAAGTTAATTTTTTTTAAATTAATCTAACACTATTAAGAAAAATTTCCTTGTCAGAGTTTAAACTTTTTCAAGACATGCTATGAGACCTACTAATATTAAAATCCAAAGACGGAGCTCAGTACCAGCTCTCATGCTGTATCTTTTTTAAATACACTCGTTTTGATGACATGCAGTAGGTGCGTCCTCGCAAAACCGTATTCATGTGTTTGCAAATAAATTATTTCTGATATTCAGTGCCTCGCTGCAAAGTCAATGGACTGCAATTCGGTCATTCTTCCCGCAATTATTTGCTAAAGAACTAACAGCTTTTAGGGCTAAAGGACGTCGTGCACCAGCCACGCATTAAAATTACCAGCAACCTTTGCAGATATTGTTCCCTACTAAACAGCATTTTCTTGTTCAGCCATTTACCGATCGTCGTATAGTTTCTTTTAAAAGTGTTTTCTCGGTTTACAGAAAGGTCATACATCCATCTCACGCTCAGCAGCGATTCTTTGAAGTATCCTTGAATGTTCAGTCATGTAATTTCCGTTTCTATCAAGGCATATTACAGACCCTTTGCTGTGATGACTGCGCGTCGTAACCAGTCGACAATCATCGGTGATTAATTATTTGTTGCAGCATCCACATTACGATTATTGGCGGGGCGTTGTCAGATGTAGCTTTAGTCCCTGGTTTTGTTCATTCATGAAGTGAGGGGTGGAAGTTTGCAACTTTAAAACTGCACTCTGGACTGCAGTCTCACTAGATCTCCTCGTGGGAAGGTGCCATGCATGCATTCACACTCTATGGTCGGACGACGCTCGGTTTCTACCTTAACCTTTACAAGTTCTCCCCATACAGCTATTTTTCGGCCATAGCCGTCGTTTTATATTCCTTAAAATCAGCAATATTGTTTTGCCCTAAAGATATAGTCAAAAGTATTGCAGTGAGACTTGGCTTTTTTGACGTTACTAAACTCATCGATATTTCAGCTGGAGAGTATTACCTTGCGCATGAGGTAATAAATATTTTAGTGAAAGAGTTTTACAGCAGTTTTTTAAGCTACAAAGAACAAGTTTCGTTTGACGCATTTAATTTTTTTCCCGAACTTGGATAGTCGTTGCAATCCTTGATTTGAGTTTCAGGCTTCTTGAGTTTTTTCATAACACTCAGTCGCTAGATTATCGAATGAGACCCGAACAAAATAATTGAATCGATTTTATTTATGATCACAAAATAAAAGTAACTCCTGTCATAACATGTATTTTGGAGTTTATGAAGGCATTATGTACAATATCTTTCACTGATTTTTGCATGTAAGGTAATTCCCTTTCCAACTAAGGAGATAATATGGACATATTTGGCCCCATTTCCAGAATAAATCAGTCAATGGGTATCAAATTAAAAGAATAACTATTCAATACAATCACAATAAAGAAATTGTCAACCATGATTAATTCGAGAGGTTTTAATGGTCAATAGCAGTATTGTTTCAAGTATTTTACTGTATTGAATTCCATTTCAAATATTGCTATTAGGAGCTGCTGTCAGACCGAAATTTGAAACAGAAATTCACGAGATGAAATTAAAACTAAACACTTTATTGCAACAAATGAAAACATAAAAACTGAAGGTTGCAAGGCATCATACACGTGCATATGCACCAGTGAAATATGTTTTAATTTAATATAACAACTTTTCAGAAATTATGATAACCAACTGATAATCTTTCTCGTCTTGCTGACAAGTGTAATTACACATACATGGTTGGCAGGTACACATGTATGGTTTGCAATTGTACATGTATGGGTTGCAAGTAAACATGTATGAATTGCACGTCAGCATGTATGGTTTGCAAGTTAGCATGTATGGTTTGCAATTGCACATGTATGGTTTGCAAGTTAGCCTGTATGGTTTGCAATTGCACATGTATGGTTTGCAAGTTAGCATGTATGGTTTGCAAGAACCCGTTCACCTTGAGTAAACGCATTCGCAAATTATGATGATGTTATTCTTCTCAGGGAACAACGACCAGAACAATACACACATCTCTCTGATCTTCAGTTCTCCACGTAAATGCTGGAAAATTAATTCACACTCAGAACAAATTTGATCCTGGCTTGATTCTCACATCACTTATAAGAAGTACAGAGTGGTGAATCTGCATTTCTTCAGTAATGCTACGCTCTTTTTCTCAAAAATTTCAGAACGTACTACAGAAGAGAAAAGATTCTTATAAAGTTCAGAATCTGAGTAAGGGACCTAATTTATCTTGAGCATAAAACATTATAATCAATTGAAACAAATGCACTACACCTATTTACAACCACATGAATTTTTGAAAAATTCCTATGAATTATGCATTGATTTTTGATTAGGCTTCAATTAATTCCATGAAATAATGCACTGAAATCGCAGCATAGCAAATTAGTACAGAACTTTGTGCTAAGTCAGCCACGCTTTAAAAGAAAATAGAATTATTGTTTACTTGTCACATCATTATTTAAAATTTTATTTTTCATCACATAGAAATATTGAATTACACAATCTGTTCTCATTTTTTCCTTTGTATCACCTCCTGTACTAATTATTCCACTCACTTGTGGGTGTAAACCAAATATTAAAAAACTATTTTTTTTGCTGTCGAAATTTGCAAATAAACTGTAGTTGGAGTTAAGTGCTTTCTCCAAAAGTTAGTAACAAGACTCACTTTTTAATTTGTTTAGCCTTCTGCATTTTATTTATGTATTCATCTTCTCATCTCCATAACGAATCAATAACGCGTTCTTTGAATATATAATACTCAGAGTTTTCTGCTTTCGTCATAATTAGGTCATGAATATAAATCTGTGTCGTGATAACAAGAGCTGTGACTCACACCACAGCTCAAACAGAATGCAATCACCAAAAGGTGGCAATTTGCATATTTTTTATGAATCGATTTCCGCCAGCGGGCTGGAATTATCTTTAATATTTTCGACAAAATAGCTTTGCGTCCACATTACTGTGCCTCTCATTATATTCGTCTTCGATTGCACAAACGTATAAAATCGCGCACTCTGAAAGATGAAAATACCTCCTCTACATTTGCAAAATCGAACTAGGCTCATAAATTCTCAATTTTTTTCGAAAGCATTTTGTCAACAAAGCTGGTAACGTAAGTTGACTTTTTCACAAGCATCACACCCAGTAATTTTTTATTACTGATTATCCAGTTCACTGATAGCTCACAGAGTCATGTTACTTTTGGGTGTCACTGTTGCAGTTAACTTTGAGAAGCTTGCTCGATTGAATGTAGAAGCAAACTCTCATAAACTGTAACTAATAATATTGAGATTAGCGGGCTCAAGATGCAGTTATCATATATGATATTATCATATATGATATTATTATATATGACATTATCATATATGACATTTATCTAATATATGGGTGCTGTCACAATTACTAAAAAGTTAGAGAAAACACGGGAAGTGAATTTTTACGATTAATGGTAATGAAACCCTGACAAGATCTGTGAAAAATCAAGTAAGTTGAGCGACGCTCAGCAGACAGACCAGCATCAACATCAAAGAACTTATTTATAAATTCAGAAAAAAATTGTCTTGAATAAAAAAGCATTCGCTCATGAACGATCTGGTGAAAATTCCCTTGGAGTTCTGAGATAACTTTTGAAACGTCATTGTGGACTTCACTTGAGCTGTGCCTCTTCTACACGGTGCGCCACAAAAAAAAGTTTCTTTTTTCAAATACTTATAACTGCGTAACTAATGGTCGTAGAAACTTCAGCATGATCTCATTTTCACCGAAATTTATTGTACTTTTATCTGGTAGAACTATTTTGTATTCATAGACATAGTTGTCTACGAACAGGTAATCGAAAAGTAGGGATGATTTTTTTCACCAATGCGCCAGGGTAATTCTAAAAGTGCTAAAAAAAGAACGAGTTACTATTTGTTTAGAACCTTGATAAATACCTAGACATATTCAATGAAGAGATTATTCCATAGCTGCAGGCTGGTTACGAGCATAGATTCGACAGAGTGTGGTGGATGCTAGACGGAGCCCCATGCCACTGAAATATTCGAATGAAGAACACTTCAACAGAAGTTTTTAGAGATCGTATCATTGGAGTTGAAAATGCGGTAGAATGGTCACCGCGCAGCCCTGATCTGACTCCGGACGATTTTCTTTCCATTGCGGTCATCTCAAATATAAAGTTTATAAAACACGTCCAACAGACCTGGGTAATTTCCACGATCGTATCATTCGAAATGTCAATGAACGTAAAAACAATCCAGGAATTATTATAAAAAGAATGCGAGATATATGAGTCCGATGTCAAAAGTGTCTCGAAAACAACGGTGATCATTGGTTATAATGGAAACATTATGTACTTATGTTTGAGAAAAAGGAAATATTTTGCTTTAAAAAGTCTATTAATGTTATATTTTCCTTTTTATATTCACTGTTTTTTAGGTTCGTAAAATCACATATTATACTTTTAGAATTACCCTCGCGCAATGGCGATAAAAAACATCCTAACTTTTCGATTATCTGTTTGTAGATAATGTCTATGAATACAAAATAGTTTTACCTGATAAAAGTACAATCAATGGCAGTACAAATAAAACCAACCTGGAGTTTCTATGACCATTAGTTACGCAGTTATAAGTATTTGAAAAGAAGGAAACTTTTTTTATGGCCCACCCTGTCGTATGAACAGTCGTCGCCAAATGCAATGTGTTTTCACGTTCTAAGTCTTATCAATAAACATGTATCAACAACACATGGGAAATATTTTTTTTAATCGGTTGCAGTCGTCAATAAAAATATATTGAAGAAAGGGATACAGTCTGAAAATCCACTAGAAATACAGATAACCACACCCCCTCTACATATATGTGTACTGCTTTAGTATTCAAGTGCCACTAAAAAACGTGTAATTTTTTCACAACGAAATGTAAGGCTAATCTCTCCAAGTATAATACTTTCCGCAGCGTAAAATCATAGCAGGATGTTCTGAGCAGCCTAAAAGAATAGAAAGTGAATATTGTTAAACAAGCTGAATGTTAGTTCTCGTTTTTATTCAGATTTAGCCTCTGAATAAGATTTTCTGTGTTTAATCACTAAAATAATCATCCATCTTACAAACCTCCCACCTTCAGGAACTATTTCCAGCTCAAAATGTGACAACTGTGTGTGTTTGCTCATAAGCCCAAGACACACTAAATTTCCAGCACGAAATAGAAAAATTGTTCTTTTCTCTATGACAATTTTGTTCCCTCTCAAGCGATTCCCCAGAACTGCTAGCTTCCAAAATGACCTTTAGAGAGCGGCCGTTTGCTTGCGTATCGCACAATCACGCTGAGAAGTTGATCTCAGAGCTCTTCATTTGGTCTCGACGGGTCCTATCATGCGGGGTTATGGAAGCAATTAAGATCAGTCATAAAAGGGGAAACGTGGCCCGATAATTAAATATGATCGTGTAGTCTTGCGAAACGGTCTTAATGTGAGCGAGAAAACCATAAAGCTCCTGCGTAATTTCTCATTACCCATGCTAGATTTCTGGGCCTGATATCTTCGAGTAAACGCCAAGTTTTGTTTCGTGAACTCAAGGCCTGTATTCGGTCAAGCCCTGAAACCATCGAAGTATTTCTTTTCTGCATAAAAGCATGACATTCTTTACAGCACTAGAGCAATTATTACACCAGGAAGTATTGTTCGTTTTCTAAACATCGGCCGAATTAGAAAGAATCATATATTGGTGCTGACAGGTTATGGGTTGATCTATGTAGAAATTGTTCAATGAGGTTGCACTACTCGAGTTTTACCAATTGATTTCAATGTGTACGCATTTAAATATTATTTATATACACATACATTAAGAATCTACTTTTGTGCACTGATTGATTTCACACGTTAAGCCAAAAAAAGAATTCGAAAAAGTGTTCTTAAGATACAAACGTTGGATGATGACACAGGTGAGAAAGATCGAAGTTCCGTATAATTTATTCAAATAGCTCCATTATGTAATTCAGATTTTTTTATTTCTAATGTTACTCCAAGGGCACGTCCTAATTTCACATTGTGCTACAAAACAAAAGATCTGATAGAAATCAATCTCTTTTGCTCATTTTCTAATTTACAGCTTTCACTCATTCGTGAATGCTTTAAAATCTTCAAAATAAGAACAAGATTTGATTTACTTGTTGTACCGGGTCGGTAGAAATTTATCTCGCATATCAAAAAGTTAACTTTAAAATATGAAACTAATTCCCCACACCTATCTTCGTCTTGCTTAAATGTTTCTCTAGAATAAAAATCTGATTGTACACAATAGAAACGGTGATGTGGACAAACTACGATGATTTACTTGGAATTTGTTTCAAACTTAACGTCATCTTTCTTTGATATTTTGTTTTGAATAAAATTCCTGAAAAGAAACAAAACAAAAACCTTCCACACTATACATAGAGGGGAGTGAAAGTTCTGTGTCCCTTAATGGATAACTATTTCTGTGTCTGGAGCTCGCTACAATTCTGGGCTGGAGGGGGTGAATTTCTTGCATTGATATTGCAGGATTTATCTTCATATCGCCATCGCAGGCCGTAAAAGGGAGTAAATGACCACATTACCACTAATAACATTGTCACTAAGTGAACAATAACAATGCTCTAATAATAACCATTCCCCGTTAATGACTTTCTCGCACCAGCAGCCATCTGAAGCATTAGAACCTTAGTTGAGTTGCTGTTCATGGTGCCATCTGAACCGCTGTTGTCTTTCATTATGTAGTGGAATGAACTAGAGCCTCTAATTACCAGGTTTCAGTAGTCATTTGTTTCAAATGTGCTTTTAGTGACTAACTGGGAAATTTTTTTCTTCATTTAACTTGTAAAATGTTGGTGAAATATTTATGTATATAATTTTACTCCTACCTTGTAAGCGCTTTATTGTCCAGCGGAAAACCTTTAATATGGGAAAATTAAAACAGATTTTTCGATACCCAATTTTCAACAAGTGTTTTAATATGTGTCTTGGCAAATGATGCTCGTAGGAATAGAATAGCGACATAATAAGCTGTGTTAGGCCTAACTATAATGTCATCATAAAGATTTTCAGTCTAAAATCATTTTTTCGATTAAATTTCATATTTTCTCTTATGATTTCTTTTTCGCTGTATTGAAAATTTTGAAATAATGCGAAAACTAAAAAGTGCATACAGGAGACTAGGCACCTGATAATCAGCTTCATAATAATCAGCTTCAATTAAAGCACATTTTTCGGTCAGTGTCACTAGTGATATTCTGAGGTACGCCTGCAGTGCGCGTTATTACCTCATTGCAGTCTGGTTCTCTGTACGCTCTGAGGTCAATTTATTTGTCCCTGTCTTAGCTTCTTCAGTTGATGTCCAGTTTTCTAGCTTTAGCTTAAATTGAAATCAATGCATCAGCGAAGCAATTAAGTTCGTAGTTAAGAGAATCATTCAGGAGATTCTATTACTTCATTACATATGAAACATCAAGAAAAAGCAGTGTTTCGGTGACTTTCTCAGCAGAGATTTTTCTTGATTGTGATGAACATCTCTCTTGTCTTTGGACGCAAATTTATGAATGAATTAATATCAATAAGTCTATTGACACATTTCTTATTTAAATGAATTAACTGAGTAAAACAATAGCCGCTAGATTTACATAAATTGCAAACGGTGCGTGGCCAACTATATCGACACTCGGCGTTTTTTTCGTTTTTTTTGGCAAATTTTTCTACGACATCTTAACGTAGTATCTGATATATTATACCTTAAGTTCTACACCACTTCCTATTTTACTTTTATGACCCTTTGCAATCATGCTCCTAATTGTCGTCATCAGCTTTGATAAAATTCATATGTAATATTCATGTTCACGGATAATGGACCTTATTCTAACAGCATCGTTAAGCAGACGAAAACTATGGCCTTTTCTCAGCTACGAGTATATACACAGCACTCACCCAATGAAAATGGCGCAACAATATGAGCATTTTTTCAACCATTTTCAGAATGCTTCGTGAGATTTTTTAGGAAGACTCGAAAAGTCACGACGAAATGGTTTTTGGTTAGCTTAATGGTTTTTCTGATCAAATTTGTTTTTCAACGGCTGACTTATGTGACGTGGAATACGTGCATTCAAATGTGAAGTGACGATGTTCAAGGTAATTCTTAGAGTAGTTGAAATAAATTTTGTACCTATAAATTTCGTGGCATTATGATCTCAGCATGTAAAAAAATTATATTCATTCTACACCCTCATATTTTTTTAGATCGATTGGGTGTTAATTATAGGAAAGTTCGTCCAAAGGAATGTGTTCCTAGTACCCCCACAACACTTTTTGTGTAAATTAATACATCTCTCAACATAAGATGCGCGGAATAATAAAACAGTAATATTACTGACCTGTGAATGTAGTGTGGACGTGACAATCTGTAGTTTAAGAACTTTATTTTTATGTAAAAATACAATCTTTTCTCTTAGGACCCGTTTTATAACGTGTGTAAAATTTTGCTAAATAAGTCGATAAGTAAAAATTTCAAGTAGGATAACTACAGGCTTTGCCAGCTGCATTTGTACCAACGACACTATGACACGTACAGGAAAAAAGAAACGATTCATAATTGATTAATTTCAAAATTTCTTGTGGGAAAAAGTTTTTAATACAAAAATATTAAAATGAATTGAAAGATAAAATATGTACACATTGAGGTAAGCATGGGAGTACTATATTTTGTTTCTACTTTTTTATTAAAAAAGAAAAACTAAGTTGGATTTTATTATTTTCTTTTAACGAGATAATCAATTGTCAATTGCCTTTCGAAAATATACCATTTGGCTTGCAATAGTTGGATATAATTCTCGAATAAAATATGTTCAGCAATGCCATTCAGTTGTATACTTTACATGATCCATTTATTTACCATAATGCTTTCAATTGCATATTCTCCAAAAAATTATCGCACTCTGGTTTGATGCCATGTACAATAAAGTGTATATAATATAAAATTTACATTGCAGTAAAATAGTCTAAGAGAAAAACGGTGAACAGTCTCACCGCTACTGATAAGTGTTGTTTATACTGCGCCTAGATATTTTAACGTTGAATTTCGACAACACTTCTGTCCACTGCATCAAATTTTTGAAGTTGATAATAATTACTAGGTGGAAATCACTAAACTTCTGTCACATTAGTGAGGAGGAGTCAAAGTTAATGAACGGCAGCCCTCAAATTTATTTCCTTGATCTCACGACCGCAGTTTTATTGAGTGATTTATGGGGTCGTGGTTTAACACTTATAAAAGGCGGATTTCAACAGTCCATGAACGAATGTGATTGGTGACTAGGCTTTTACACTTTGGATTACTCTGCCAATCCGGGATCAGATCGTGAGTTGCCGATTGCTTCTTATCGATTGTGGTCGAAAATCCAAATGAACAACAGATGAGCTAACAAAGGAAATGCCAGTTGACTTTTTTAAGCAATTGGATACAAAACGATAATTTTCTATCATGGAGTTAGAACACACAAGCTTTGTCAACTGTATTTCATAAAACAATGAGCCTTTTGAGCATCTCTCTTCTAATAATTTTGCTTCATGAGCTTGAACCGTACACATTAACATATGATGAGCAAACACGGAACTGCACCCTAAGATAATTTTTCTTTTTAGCTCACATTTTGCACCTCAATGACAAAGACAAACAACTTCATTTTTTACAATGAGAGCGAAAAGAGCGAAGCGATGTCTGTCATTTATTCATCAAGATATAACGCCTAACGAATAGCCGTAAAGAATCAATTCAGGTTTTCATTCATACTTTTTGAATAGTTCTCTAAGTTAACAGTCTGAATTACAGAAAAAAACTATCATACTCTGTAAAGAGCTTGTTATGAACTTATTTTACTACTTTGAAATATTCAGTAAGTAGAAAGACTTGTGAAAAAAGTAATTTATGAGCATGGAATTTTCTAACTCGTACTGAATGCTCAAAGCGAAATGTCTATAGTATTTAATTAATTCTTATTTCCTATCTCAAAAAAAATTAATAGGACAACTTAATCGTAATCTCATCCCGGGAACACCCCGAAGTATCAGTCAATTCTAATATCCTATACTTTCCTTCTGATTTCAGGTCAGCTGAGACTAGTAATTCATCATTCATATGAAAAATGGTTTAAAAGTCAAAGTGGTACCCAATTTGATGATATACTTGTATGTAATGTAACGATCGATTAGATGGTTGGTTATCAAATCGGTGGCGGTCATAAGGTATTTTTTTCGGTTCACGCTCCAAATTTCCATGCATACAAAACAAGCAATCGTTCATTTTGTGGAAAATTCTGACGCCAGGGATCGCTCCTAAGATCAGCCTTCTGTCGCCCCCAACTCGAGACCGAGCATCATCGCCACCGTGACAGCTCAAGACTGACAGATCGCTACCTCGACAGATGGCCGGCTTTGGACGCAACCCTGCCCAAGCCAAGCCTCCGAGGCCATTTCATTCGCTCTGTCTTAATACTGATAAGTTTTCACTTCATCACGCGGCTAATAGTTTCAAATACATATCCTTTATTAAATGTATATTCGCCGATGAGGAGGAGATCACGATGACTGCTTTTTTCATATATAATTAATTTTGCATTAATGTGAGGCAAGGTTTCTCCTTAGAACTGCCTCGTGAAGTAGTCCAATGAACTTCAGCAAGGGCCTGCTGTGAAATTAGGCAGCTAATAACAGTGTTTTTGAGACACATGCTTTGAACCATATATTATATCATGATAAGACGAAAGGTAAAATCACTTCGCTCTCATACCTCGTAGAATAATTCAGTTACGAGTGAAGAGAGCGAAGGGTAGCAGTTATATTAGCAAAATATATCTCATTTCTTGACCTTTAAGGGACATTGGACAGTTCTTAACAAATTACGTGGAGATTAGGTCCCGGGCACCAGACTCGAAAATCATACAATTCGTAAATGTTTGCAATCACAAGCAAAAAAATTATAGCAATGAATGAACCATTATTCTTCCAAAAATGTGGTGATATTTGCAGTATTTTTCCTGTAATTAATTAGTATAGAAGAATTATTTATTAGTGTATAGAAGAATGCAGTAGTTTCTTATTGTTTCTACGCTGCTGATATTTTATGATAATTTTAAAGGATCTGATTAGCTTCGAAAGATTAGCGACCAAATTGAAGCAGAAAGTAAAATATGAGTTATATATCGCCCTACAGTATATACGAGTCCCTCCACATTTCTATGAATATTGTTCAGCAAAACTGTCACTTTTGTATTGGAAAGTGATGTCATACAGATTAGAAAGCGTTTGATGTCGGTTTCAGTCACACAACTGTAGCCGAAGCCTTAGAATAACAAGTACCTAAGATTATCCACTATTCTGGCTTGAGTTATCCCTCACGTTCTTTGAATAATTGCTTGTCTTCTCGATGTTCTGTGGCGAGTGCCCTTTTTGGCCCCTTGGCTGGTGTTGGACGCCCAACAAATGGTCGTGTCGGGCAGTTGCAATAATTGCATCGGGACTCCAAACTAATGGCACCACCAGGAATCCGTCCTCGGTAATTAAAGGAAACTAATCAATACACGTTGGTCAGTCAGGCTAGCTGACCTCACCGAGGGGTCCAAATTCTCTTTACGTTCGGAACTTGTCATACAGAATTATTAGAACTTAGTTTGCTTGTTAAAAGGCTTTTAAAAGCCTTCAACAACAAGTATAAAGATAAATATTCTTGGATATAGGATAGATACCTGCATATTTTTGTGTAAAATAGTCATCATTCTTAGTAGATGCAATGAAAAATCAATCACTTTCATAAAATTCAATTGAGTTCAAATAGAAGAGACAATTATTATCGAGGCAGATGAGTACTTCAATAATGGAAAATAGAGTATCTATTGCAATAATTTCTATAGTTTTACTGTGAAACTTACAAATTATTTTAACCAATTGAATATATTACTTAAAATGAATAAATAAAAATCACATTGCAAAGAATTTTAATGACATTATTTTCAGCGCTGCAATGCTCAGAAAATGAACAAAGATGTATGAACATGTAGAAATGAATTTCATGAAGTGTCAGTTTTCATTCATATTTATGGTCTCTCAGTTTTACTCGGGGTTTTAACTCTGTTTTTCTCAAGTCTGTATAATCTTACTCACATAAGTCATCAGTCTGTCGTTTCTAATTTGAAAGTTTTTGCACTCACAAATTCTGATCATTTCTGGTACTTGGCTTACTGACTTAATATAATAGTTCCGTAGATTAGGTGGAATAGAACTTCTGGTACTTGGCTTACTGACGTATTAGTTCCAACTTTCAGTGGAGTAGAACTTCTGGTATTTGGCTTATTGACGTATTAGTTCCAACTTTCAGTGGAGTAGAACTTCTAGTACTTGGCTTACTGACTTGCTATTTCCGTACATTACGTGGAGTAGAACTTCTGATACTTGGCTTACTGACTTGCTACTTCCGTACATTAGGTGGAATAAAATAACCTCATGAACAGGCACTCGGCCATCGATGTTGAAGCAGCGTCGTTCGTGGTTTTCATTTTGCAAACTGTGATATCAAATCATTGAATGATTAATATTTTCCCTGGACTAAGATTTTCATGTTATTTACATATACTATGAAAATATGAATGATATTATCAAGTTCACTTTGAGTGGCAAATATTTTTCTGTGAACGGTTGCTCTTAATATTCATCTTTGATTTAGTGAAAAGTTATCCTACTACAACATTTCATTGTTCTTCATTCACTGGTAGTTGAATTTATGTTCTTTGAAACGAGTCATAGAATATCTACTTTGTGTTTCTTGATCTGACCTTTTACACCTGCATCAATTAAGAGCTATACGAACAGTTCATTTTTCATGTAGGTGATAATTTTCATAATCCATTTTTAAGTATTGAGATATCTAATAAAATAACTAAATAATTATAGATTTCACACTCTAAATTCTTGAATCTTTTAATTCTAATTTTTTAAGTGAAGTTATATCAGGTATGTATGTGATTTGTACTTGCCAGATAGAGGGTCCAGTTTGATCATATACTGCAAAGCGAGGACAGTTCAGAAATTTCCAAATAACATCACCACTTTATTCTCACAAACTCAATTCGGTGGGGCTCTTGAGTGCGTTTTGTCGCTACAGTTCATATCGTCCGCAGTAAATTAAATTTGCAGACCCTCGAGGCGAACGCCTGCAGCTCAAAGACGCAGAGGACTCCAGTTTGACTTGAAGTGTCGAACCGCATCAGGCGAAAGCGGTCCGCGAGAACGGAAAAGATTTACGGAATATTCACAGCAAATGTTCTCGAAGATTCGTGCTGCTTCACAGCTTCCGTTAGCATTGACTGCCCTGCACTTTTTTGAATCGTTTTTTCCTGCTAAATAAATGTGAGATTATATCTAGCAGCAGAGAATGTGCTGTCGACAACGCACATTTGTCATTAAGGCTGTTGAGTGGACACGCCCTCTTCTCACTTGCATATGCAGTTTTTGAGTTTTTACTATCTTTAGAGCAAGTTTCACTGAAAGAGCACTCACATGATAGTTAGAATAGAATAAGGCAATAGGAACGAGCCGTTTGGCCCATTCTTGGTTCAATACCGAAGTCCCATAGTCTTCACACTTAATGGTTAAGTTAATGGTTGCTTAGTCAAATTTTCATCCTTGAAAACTTAATTTTCTTAACTATGCGGTGAGCCTTGAAAATAATCTGCTGACTTGCTAGTTTCCGTATTACATTGCAGCCGATTGATCAAGTACCTAATCTGTGCGTGAAAACTAGGCTCGATGAAGAGGTCAAACACATTCTGGATGAAACATGAGGAAAAAAGTTACTCTAAGTAGAGAGTTATGGGTTAATATGAAATTATAACATGCGATAAAGATGTTCGAAGATCCCTTTTAAATTTATTTCGGATTCAGAAGTTTCTCCCGGTTGATAATCTCTTTTTAAAAGTAAATTCAGTTATCAACTCAACTTAAAATTGTGGCATGATCCCTATAAAATTCCACATAAAACTTGCCCCGTGGCAAAAACAAGTGTGGGGAAGGACATACATTTTCATTGATCACTCACTCTGAAACAGCTACAGAGACTTCGAATGTAATGTTGGATAAGTTTTCCAAAATTGCTAATAAAAATGCAAACTATAACAACTAATTATGCAGTTTTCTGCCAGCTGACTAAATGCTGACCGCTCACACACAGGCCTCACAGCGAGAAGCCCCACTCATGGTGGACACTGGAGAGGGACACGTGTGTCTGTCCTCGTCAGTTGGACAATCCCAGAGTATTCAAGACTGTCCCTTGACTAGGATTTATTTATTATTCATACAAGTGTGGGGAAGGACAAAGTCACGGAATCCCTCTAATGAGTGAAATTTTAACTAGCCCTTCTCTTCTGCAGTAAACTGTGGTGAAGTTATTCTTTACGTACACTGCCTTCACATATATTTTCTTATTTTCACCTTAATTTGTTGATGAAGTACATTGATTGCTGTTAATTTTAGTACAATTCAAAATATTCAACGAATATTGACAACGATTTTCGTCAATTTGACAACAAAGTTAAACCGAGGTGTGATGTTGCTAGTATGACGTTTTCAGTGTCACATATTTTTGCGATGTTCAATAGTCACTTGAAATGAGTGCAGTAGCGAAAGCTTTCATAATTAAATATGAAATGAAAAGTAAACTCCCAAATCCTTCTGCACACTCGTCAAGCTCGGATTTGCAGTAATTCATAGGTGCTTTGCTCGATTACACACAAGATTTGTAATCACAGTTTTATGATATTGTGCAAACAGTATATCACACAAATATTCTAAAATCAAAGGGGGAAAATTATAATTAAAATGAATTTCTAAGAGCCCCATTGCTTATTCTTTTTAGTTGCATTTTCAAAGTTGCATGCACAGAAGTACAACTTCAAGTGTGTTATCATTAATTCATCTTGGGATCTTTGTAAAAAAACGTATGACTGAAATAAAAGACATTTTCATTAATCACTAATCTTGTCTCAAGATAACGTGTATATGTAGAATTTGAAATTATATCAAAAAGATTTCCGAGTTCCCTATTTTATTTCGTTTTGAGTTTACATTTAGATGTAAAAACTTATTATATTTAACTGTTAATTTTCCTCAGGAATGACATCACTAAATATTAGCTTGGCAGTTCTGATTTGCAGTGCAGCATTCTGGAATAGATTTTTTGAGGAAAATAATCGTGGAGCATGATTATTTTATTATTTTATTACTTATGAGTGAAACTGTCACTGTACATTATACCCCGACTATGGCAAGTTTTCCTAATAATACTCAAGGCGTAGAAAAACCTCCATGGATGTACATATTTTATTCATTAGGCTGGGAGAGTTTGAATGCTAGGTTTGCAATAAAAACATTTGGCCAATTTGTATACTGCATTACAATGGTTTATTCATAACAACTAAGACAATTGGTATAGAGAAATAAAACAGCAGATGTCACCACTCGAACAGCCATTGCAGTCTTGAGAAAGCGAGTTGAAACTACACAAACAGAAGCCCAGGGCACTGACCTGACGTCCATAGCAAATTCAAATGAATTTAAAATTTTACATCGTGTCTATTTTTTCAAAACAAATCTCAGTCTATGCACTTTGAGACTTTTTATAGGTGCAACTGATCAGGGAACTGATTTGTGGAAGATAATTTCAGCATCATATCCGTATTTGCGTTGCTTACTCGTTACTTTACATTAGATATATAACACGAATATTCTTTATTTGATTACAGTGCATGCTGGTGCAGATGGCATTCATTAAGCCATGAAACCAGATGAGTAAAATTTACCTTCAAAACCTCGGTAGGCATTTTACTGCTTTAACAAACCTTATAACTTAATTAATAAATCTTGCAGCATTTTTTTAACTTAACAGTCAAATTGTAATGTAATGTTCCACTTGTAGGCTCAGGGACTCAGATAACTGGTCAAATAAAGAATGTCTGAGGAATATCACAAACTGGAATCCAACTTTTTGGATGAGGAATGGAAAAAGTACCGAACATGAGCTTCTTCTTTCTTAATTCTGTTTAATTTCGATGCGTTTCTTTTGTGACCAAAATATTTATTTATTTCTGAGCACGTGCTTGAACATGTGCTCGAACTAATTGAATGGGGAACTACAAGTGAACCTTATTCGTTCAAATTTTTGTACTTCAAGTAATTATGTAAATCTTACGTACTTTATTTCCGAAGTGTTGAAGTCCATACGAGTACAGGGTGTGTCATAAAAACGAACACTCTGTGTCAATAACTTGTTGTTAACTAGTTAACCGCTTTGAATTTTCTTATTTTGGTTCGATGCAGATCTAATTTTTTAGCCCCTTAATTCTTTTCGTGCTCGAGATACAAAACAATTTCTGTCAATTCGATTATCATTTGAGGTTATTATTTTTTCAAAAGTGCTTCTGATGTTTTCGCCCGTTTTCGGCAGCGAGGTACAACCAGCGTGTTGCATTGATGAAAACATTCTTTTAACATCTTAACAGAAAACAATCTTTCTCATCGAATAAAAACATTTAAATCGGGTATTGGTTAGCAAATTATTTTATTGCAATCTACAAGTTAACCCGCTGGTTAACAAGGGATTCTTCCAATTGTGGGACACCCTATACAGAATATAACTATTACTCCAGTGTATTTATACATGCTACGATCTAGTTACCTTAAACAGGCTCACAAAGACGCCTAAATTATCATTAGGTTTTCCCTGCGTGTATTTGAACCGAAACAAGCCTCCTATATTCATACAGATCGACTTCTTTTCCGCTTGCGAAGCGACGCTAACGCACATCAGTTTTGCTTGCAAATTTTCATCGCCTGCCTCCCGCTACAAAAGCAAACAATTGTGGAATAGAAAATCCATTGGGGCGGCAGATGTTGCCTTCTCTATCCCCTGCATTCCCCCTTCGAATGGGCAACAGAGAACTCTTCCAATCGACTTTGTTGCTCATATTTACCCCAATCATTTAGGCAGTTATTGAGCCTGAGCGATGCTGTTTAGAATACGAGACTTTGATACATGTTGTTAATAAAGAGGCTTTTGTTAACGTAGAAGGCTGTATTGCAACTGCGCACGGGCATTTGAAAGGGCTGTCGGAATCAAGAAGTTTATCTTGTAACTCAGACTTATAATTTAAAAGTTCAGAGTGTATAATTTTTGAGGATTTATTTAGTTGTAGAGAAACAATGTAAGACATTTTATAACATATTAATTGGATTTATGATGTCTTAACAAGACTCAGTAAATTTATTACCAAATGATTAACAGTTTTTAAACATTAATTTTTACTAATTAATTCAAACTGCAATCAAATTGTTTATGTCAGGAGAAATAGAGTTTTCTAATGATTTATAACAATTGAGTGGATAATATCAAATAAATGAAATTGGATTAGTATCTTCTATATTCGTTAATCTAACTTTCATTGTTACGTGCGTAGTTCATTCACTCATACACCTGCAGCAGCACTAGTGAGTCAGTGATAATTCATGTGAGTCAGTTTTTCTGCTCGTTTACCCATGAAACCTCATTAGATAATGCCTTTTACGTGCTCAATAACAATATATTTCAACGTTCAAACAGATCAGTCCACTTAACTCTAAACCTTAAGATATCCAGTAACCTACAATTCGTCCCACTCGATCTCTGGACAATGATCTCGCACTCGAGCTCATTATCAAGTCGCAGTCGTTGACATTTTCGAGTATCAAACTGCACTTCTCCCCGCATGTTAGACCACATTCCCTCCTCTGACTCTGGCTCCTCATTCTTCTTCAGCTGAGCAGCTGCACACACACACTGGACGTGTTCTGAATACGGTGCGTGGGCGGCGGCTGCTGAATAGGCCACTAATGTGTGCCTCACATCACGACACTCGTTCGCAGCGGAGGTGTGAATGTGCGCCAACAATGTCATTGTAACGAGAGATCTGAGCTGGCACCCCTGCATGCGTCGTTGCTTCCGAGGTATTTACCAGCATGCTGCCCCGGTGCGTCAACTTAAAAATGATGTCAGTTTCTCGAACAAATTGAACTTTAAAATCAAAGAAATGTTGGTTCTCGATACACCGGATAACAAATCAACAGAAAATTTCAAGGAGTGGTCTATGATCACAGCTTTATCTCACTCTGTTGTCTGTTGTCCTTTAGCCTCGGAAATTAAATGAACAAATTGTTAATACATTAAATGATAAATTGTTACAAGGTTGTATGTAAGGAAACGAAGAGTTCCACCATCGAAACTATAAGCATCTGTTGAAATTGAATGCACTGATCAACTGGAATACTGTAAACGAGATCAAATACATTCATCAAAATAAACTACATCAAAGATTAACGTTACAAGCATGATGGACGATGGCTATTAATAATTTGAAAGATTAAAATGGGAGAGCGCATGAAAAAGGTAAGTTATTTTCAATTTATTATTAGGCTTTCCGTGGTAAAAAGTTATCTAAGTTCAAAGAATCATTTATCTGTCTTATTCACAAGTTTGTTGAAACATTGTGTAGCACCCATAGTCATGACAATAACTGCAGTGGCGGATAATGGATTTTATTCAGTGATTTCAAAAACTGATTATCCACAATACAATCGCATAAGTCACATGAACTGAGTATGAAAATCATTCTTTATTACTGTAACTATAAAAATCCATTACTTTTTTCATTAACAAAAAAGAGAGAGCATAATTATGTAGAGTTCTTCGTGGAAACGAAAGTTTCAGAAAATCTAATTTATAACTTTTCAGATTTTCACCAATTGGTAAAAACATATCTAAATTTATGTCTCGACATAGTTATTTACTGCCTACTTAATCCTTCAGTTTCATCAACGTCCCATTTGTCACTAACTATGAGAAAGGTTAACTGACGTCTGCCAGTTAACTACATGTGTATCCTGTACAGTGTACACGATGACTGCATCGCTTCTTGCTGTCAGACTCGTCCAAACCAGCGGCTCTCAACGTCCAATTGGTAAGGTACCTTACTTCACTGTTGACACAACGCTCGTGTTAGTTCACTTGATTGCACTCTTGCCTTTTAATTGAGTGTTTGCAAGCAATGGATGCTTCCATAGGGACTCTTCCAGCACAAATTTTTCTTCTAGCCGTTCGTTGAATCACTGCCAGTTTTGTTCAACAGAAATGCAAAGTAATTTTGTAGAGGATCAGTTAAATGCTATGAATGTTTAGCTGAATGACACTAAATTGTGTTGCTAACTTAAGCTCATTGGGCAAACTTTTGTTATTAATGTTCGTGTGATGTGACTTCAAATTGCACGGTCTAATAAGGTTGCTGCACCTGAAATCTAAATTCAGTTTATGTTATTAGATAAATACCACCAAAAAGTGTTAGATGTTTCCATTGACTTAAGTTGCCTAATGATTAGTCGTTCCCCTAGAATCTGCCAAAAAATTCAGTTCAATTGAAGGGAACTCCTAACAATAGCTAAATCTTTTATTTTAAAGCTAGCAGCATGAATGCTACCTTAAAAGCTTGTGTGTCGTGTAACTTCATGCATGAAGTTCAATCAACCCGCTCTGTTTCCCCAACCGTAAGGTCCCTTCAAAAACAAACAAAACTGTTCATGAGAAGAGCCCTCTCCATGGCTTACATTGAAATTACTCTTTTGTTTTGACAATGGGAAGAATATTGGTGCAGCCATTGTCACTTGTATTGCATGAGATGCTCCAGATCTCCCTGAAAATGAATTACATTCTAGTAAAAACGAAATCAAACTCTAACGAATATTCTTTCGTAATTTACATTTGTGATTGAGTTATCTCTTTACAAATACGTAGACAATTTTTGTAATTTCATACTGCATATAAATAACAAAACAATTGTAAGGCTCCGTTCGTATACATGAATTTGGACACAACTTTACCATAGCTCCATAGGATCAGGTGCAATTTCGTTTATATTGTTACAGTTGATGCGAGTGTCTCTTCTTAAGACTGTATTTCGAATATCAAATATTCATTCAAGAAAAACAATGCACATCCTTTCCTCTTGATGTACAGTATAGATATGGCAAAACCTACCGTACTGTTGTTCAAGGGAAAGTAAAACCTAACGAATCAATGGCAAAATCTGAAAGTATGAAGTATATTCACTCTTGGACGAAAAAATCTTACTTTAATATCACGCTTGCAAAAATGAAAAACGAAAAGAGAGTGAAAATATAGAGTGATTCTCCTGTCAGACGCTATATTTCTAATGCATGGTCTTTTAAAGCTAACTTGGAAATAAATTAGCTCATCATTTCTGCTTTAATTAAAAAAACTTTTAATCCTAATAAAATAATGGTGTCTGCATGGGTATTTTCTGCATCATCATTTTAGGACACTGTACAACAAATTCGTATTCAATCGGAGTTGCTAATTTAGTATTTAGTAATATTAATCTGGTCACGAAACCAAATTTTACACGTTCCTCCATAGCCTGATTAAAATCTTCTCGATCCCCCTGATGCTTAGCGATATATGTACTTCTAAAATGCACGTCCAGTACACTAAATAATAACTTTTGTCATACATTTGTTCACATGAAGATGAAGAATGCAGTGAAGTCACATCTTGTTTTTTATCAACTATCTTAAATCAGAAAAATTTATTATATATTATATTTGTTATATTTTAACACAATAACTATCGAAATGCCATTTTGTTTAAATAAATTATCATTTTCAGGGTGGTTTAGCTTTTCCTTTTGAGTCTTTCGTCAGAAAAGCTTCACCAGAACAATCATTTTAATAAGGGAATTCGGGTGAGAGCTTTCGTGGTGTATGGTAAAATCAAACGGTTAATGATCTAGATTTTCATACCCCAGCACTAAAATTTATGTTAGAAATAATGGGCAATTAAAAATAAATAATTCAAGCAACTCAATTGAGCTGAACAATTAGTCTTTTGTTCAATCTGTTAAGCTCTTTTGAAGCTTGCTTTTCTTGGACTAGAATGTGGTGAGCATCTCACTCTTAGACTCCCTCTCGGAACCATTAAAGATCTTCAAACGACCCAAAAATGTCATAAAACCAGCACTACAATTCGGTGCAAAGTCTTGCACGGTTCGTAAATTATGAGCACCGTGAGTACTCAACGTCTGAGACCGCGTGGTCTCAATCACTGTCAGTGTTCACTCGAAACCGCTGTTCCTTTTGCCACCTCAAGGCCTTAAAATATCACGTTACAGAAGACCTATTTCACGCAATGACTGCAGGACCATCTGCCCTCAACTTTGATAATTGGTGGTAAAAATAATCAGAGTTCAGAGAAGCGTGGTTGGATTTATGTATGTATGGTGAAGATGAGTATTAATTTTTATTTCCTTCATAAGTGCAGACAGGCAAACAATAACAATTGCATACTAAACGTGAACTGCAATTTTTTACATGAGCGGATTGTTGTAAGGTGTGTCTGATTTGATGTAATCTCTCACGGTCGACATCAGTTGTAGCGATTATTTTTTAATAGCTAAGTCAGTTTATTTTTCCTATGATCTATGCATTTTTCAAATTCGCTCCTCTTTAACTTTCCATATTTTTTAGCTTTTTCTCTACAAATAAGGTAATAAATAAACATCCCTTTTATTGTGGGTTTTTATTAAAGCTCCATCAACTCATCTCGTCCTATGTTTGAGACACCCTCCACTTTTTGTTTACGGATGTCTAGATAAATATTGGCAAAATAACTTCAACTTTCGGATGACCAACTGCTCTCATACAAAGTAATGACACTTCGAAAGTCAGTCATTTGGCGCTGCCATGCTATCAAAAATTCAGAACACACGAATTCTTCCTTGGTTGTTGCTCAAAACCCAACCACTCATCTGTATTTAGTACAGGTGTCGGGTCGGCAAACCAATACTTAGACACAGGCGCAGTACTGGCCACATACTGGTATGTACGAGCTGTCAGTTACGACACCATCTACAGGGGCAACACAAACAAACAAACAAAAAAAAACGTATGTTTCCAATAAAGTTGGTGCATAAGAAATGTAACAGCATTGGTTTTTAAAAATGCCTTATCATAAAATCCTTAAGTGGTAGGTATTCTATGCATAGTATCATAGATGATAGAACAGCAGTACCTACGGGTATACGTAAACATTCACATCACGCAATGAACGTTAAATATACATGGGGAAACAAATGAAACTTCGCTTTTTCAATGATGACTTAAGAGGTAATCATTGGTGATACATATAAATTCTGATGTGGTAGGTATTATACGCATTTTAGATGATAAGCGAAATATTTTCTTTAGGTACAGATTAGATTTGACATCATTATATTTAACTGAATTGGATGTTTAACATCCGAGAAAGACCGAAAAAGGAAAATTATGAGAGCGAAAGCTTAAAACAGAAAGTTGTGATTGTTATTAAATTGAAATTGTAATTTCTAATTACTGGTTGACCGTATGGTATAGCTTGCTGATGATCGATTTAATTTAATCATTATTACAGTTATCTGTAAGCATCGTGTTTAATATGAACGGGCGTTACATATCAGAGAAAGAGAGTAAAAAAATAAGATATAACAGTGAATGTGTCAAATTTACCCTAAAAGCAGATACGTATGCTAACCTGATCTAAAATTGGTTCTAAACAAATGAGTACCTATATAATTCGGTCTTCGTAACGCGACCACTCATACCAATTCTGCTATAAAGTGTAGTTAGTATTCCCAATACCACAAAACATTTTCGCTCTGTAGTCTTCAAATCACAGTCGTACTTCTTCCTACGATTTGATTAGACGATTATGATCACTGCATTTCAATGTTACCGAAACGCAAAAGTATCATTTTTGATCCCCTAATGCCTTAATACTACTGAACTATCCAACAAACCAGGCCATTATAAGAAATTCCATGAAAGTAATTTACTTCTAACTCCCCACAAGTGGAGCGTATAAGGTGATCCTAATTTCCTTGTTTCCACCACATTACGCCATAACGTGACCGACTCCGAATTTTCTGACATTTTGATTTTTTGTTCCATCGCCGCACTAGACTCCATTCTACTCTAAGTATGCCTCTACAGCACGCGCGTAGCCTAGGCAAAATGCACCAAACAATAGCAGCTCTCTCCGTGGCAGAGAATAAAAACATCCGTTGCTTTCCTCCCCCAAAGTCAATAAATCCTATAGTGTTGCGACTCGACTGGAGGTCAATCGTAAAACTTCCCTTGAAAGCTTCCAAAACCACCAACGCAACCCATAAATGCATACATATAAAAACCAGCTACCTAATAAACTCACGCATAAAACTTGGAAACAAGATGGTTCATTAGTGGTGCGATAGTTACGGTGGTCATTAAAAGTACCGCAGCCACGGCATACTTACCATATGAAATACGATCTTATGTACAATATGATACAAAATATCTTCCCTCCGTGAGAAAACATATATACCAAACTAATGTGTGGTGTGCCTGAAAAACTTATTTTTCGTATGTGTCATGCAGTAGAGTATTAACGAAATTGTGGAGTGACTCTGAAACAAACATAATGTGAAATAGACTATTTATCAGCGAAGGTTATGCTTAGTTGCTACGCCTATTAGAATTGATTTCCTTGTCTTTCTGATTTGTATCACTAGCCTAAGTATATTATAAAATGCTAACAGATTTTATCTCAGTTTTGTGCAGGAGAAGAAGGAGAATATTTAACACATTTTTCATTTAAATAACTTGCCCATCTGGATTACCTAACAGCGCACTAAATTGCAAATTTTCACTCAACGAAAAATATTTTATCAACATTTCTTACACAAAAAGGAAATATTTCTCTGCCTTGGACAAAGGCTTCAACTGCCGGTTAAAATATCTTTCAAGCACTTACGAATTAAGCTCAATTAATTCACAATTTTTCCACATAAGTAAAGAAGTACATTTTAAATTTATTGATAGATCGTCAGAGAAGGGAGTTGAATGCAGCGTGTGGATGATTTTATTTGCAATTTAGAGGTATCAATTTATACAATACAGCTCCACATCCCTCTTTCTACATCAATGACAGAACAGTGGTTGTAGTTCATTAAGGAACAAAGACCAAGGGTCGGGTCTGTTGAATTTTTCATCGCTTTGGCAAACGACTTCAAAATAGGTAACATTTGGCGAATAATCTCTACCAGAGGGCGTGTGAATCAGCAACATATCATTTGAAGCAAACAAACATGAGCGGTAGATAGGATGATCGATTTAAGCACAAAGGAACTGAGTAGAAAACGAACTATTTACAAGTTTTGGACGATGCAGAACTAGGCAGCGTATCTGCTGAAGAGAACTCTTATTAAGCAAAATTTTTACATAAAGAGATATTCTGAAAATCAAAAAGCAAGTGTGTAACAATTCATCAGTTTGATGTCATAAATGAATTCGATCACTTATTTGTGATGAAAATTAATGTAAATGACATTTACCTTAGTTTTTTCAAGCCTTCCTACTCGTAATTTGTTCAGCATTTCTGGTGATATTTACTCTGACTTGCCATTTATTGTGACAATGCATTTTTTTGTATTGAGATTATATCTTTTTGTATACAGGATCACAAACCCAGGAATTAATTTTTCTTCTCATGATCACAGTATAATATCCTAAAATCTAACAACGAGACCTGCTAGTACGTCACATATTCAAATAGCAATTTTTGAGCATACATCCAAGGTTTATTTTAAGACACAAAGACCAGAACAAAAAGGTACGCACGTGCACCTTCAGATCTATTGCCACATTTATCCTGACACTTTAAGATCTTTTGCTCATTTCCACGAAGAACTGTGCTATGACATTCACAACGATCGACTTCATTCATCACGTTAAATTAACCTCATAGATCATGTTAAATTGGCTTCCTTTTTACCCCAACGATGTGAAGATGTGTTTGCATAATGGTCGAGGAGCAGCGCCTAGCAAATGAAATGTCTTGTGTGAAGCTCCCCTTGAGAGTCTCCCCTCTTACCCCTCCTGGATGTCTCATGCATCAATCATGGTCGATTGTTTCTAATCATAACCAGTAAAGTTGGTAGCTGGTGTGTACAAAGGAATTATGTTAGAGGCGAGCTCTTATGCTTAAGCGTCTTGATTGTTATATCTACGAGAATGTTTTGAAACTCACGAAATAATGAAATGAAATAATAATGTTAATAATAACATAATAATGTCTTTAGGTTCCGGAATATCATACACACGTATGCTAGAAATGATACATTGAATATACGAGTAAAGTGTTGTTATGCTATAAAAATTATATTTTCGTTCATATAACATTTCAATTAAAATGAACGAAGCAATTACTAGGTATGCGGTGTGATCTTCAGTCGATTGAATTTATTTCATTGTTTTTTGGCCACTTTAAAATAATGAAATATTCGGACTGTACGGATTACTGAATTTTCTTTCTTCACTGAGCTTACAATAAGGTTAATATATGGATTAAATGGCATACAACCACACTTTTGATTAAATGAATCTAAAATAAATGAATATTTCTCAATTATATTCGCTACCGTAATAGTTTACATAACTTTCATTTTATTTGGACTGTTTGAACGTAGGAATTCACTTAAGAGAAATTTCAGCAATCTGAAACGACTAAAAAACTTGGCTGCCGCCGGTGACTCTCCTGTAAGAGATGATGGTCATCACCGTAACGACCTGCAGGCAGTTACTTTGCTCCGACTATCGCCCCCGACTAACTCTATACTTTCTGGTAACAACCTCGTCACTCCGACTGACATAAATTCATGAACAGCGATTGAGACCGAGGGACACGAGCTAAACAGAAACGCACCCGCATTAGGGATGCGTGATTTCAAAAGCAGAACTCCGCCAAAAAAAATTTCATTGCTTCGGCATTGGGGTCTTTAAGAACGAAGTAGCCTTGGTCGGCAGGCTGCTGGTATCGTTGAGACCATTGAAGTGGCACTTCTGACTCTACATTACCATAACAAATGCCAGGACTGATCCTCGGGAGTGCTAACCTATTTTAGTCCGAACGAACAAAGGTTTGACGCTACCGAGCTTCTTAGCTTCGGCCTAACCCATCTGACTGTGAGCATCTGCACCAGTGCCGCTGTCGACAGAGAACACGCTCTCTGCCAGCGCTGGTCCGATGCTGAACCTGCTAATGCAAGGAACTGAGAAACCTGCAAGTGGTTTTTGTGGCAGATCATTTGTTAACTTAACAACAGAGGATCCTAAGTGCCAATTAGACCCTGTTTTGCATCCCCACCTCGGGTCAAGGAAACCATGACCAGACTTTAGCTTCAAACTTGCGGCTTTAGTGAGCTTTTGAGGTAAGTTTCTTTTAAGAAAAATGCTCACAGTTTGTCCATGCTCATGTGTTTGACTATAGCAAACTGTTGTATAGAATTGTCATTTTAGAAATGTGCAAATAACAATGTGTATCTTGGATAATGATTGCTGCTGCATGATTTTTTGTTGTTTGCAAGACAACTTTCGAAGCTGATGAAGAACTGAATATTCTAAGCATGATTTGTGAACTTCCACTGATGAAGAACTATAAAATTCGTGTATTCCGCAATTTTTAGAAACACATAAAAATCCATTCGATTTTGCCAGCATTTATTTGACCATTCCAGAATTTTGTTCAACATACCTGACTGCCGAGATAACCGCAGACTTTTGTTCTTAGCAAGGAAATTAAAGACATCGTTGCTCTTCAAAATTAGACAGTTGGAGCATGCTTGTGTTTAGCATACTTTTGAAATATGTTTATTTACATTGCTGTAAAGTCAAAACATGCCGTAAAAACATTTTTTCAGCTCAAAAATTGCTATCTAAATTGTCTAACTCGTTGGCAGTTTTATGATCATTAAGAAACCAAAAACTACACCAAATTTCAATTTTTTTATCTACATGTACAATGCAATTGACTAGAGCGTTCCGTCGTTGCAGAAAACTATTCAGAATCAATTTGAATGGGAACGAAAAAATATCATCAAAGAACTGATAAAAGACCACCTTATAAATGACTTTCTTCTCAGTTTTAGCGCGTTTTATATATTCCGTACACAAGCAAATTAACAACTATCAATATTCTCTGTTTTAATGTTTCTATCTTAAGCGGAAAATTCATCCGTTCTTGTGAGTACGAAAAGATGATAGAACAGCGTCATGAATGCTGTCTGTGACCTACACTGGATCCCCTTTTCGACCACGTGTGGGTTGCCTGGACGCGTGGTTTGCAGTAGCGTGCCCTTATTAATTCCAATGGGAATCCCAATTGTGTCTTAAATGCTCTATGTGTGGGTGAAGTAATGTTGAGCTCAGGTATCAGAATTTTAAGGTGAAAATTAAAACACAACTTGAAGAGACTAATTAATGGTATCAAATTGGTCAGTAAGCGTACATGTTAAAAAAGTTGAAACAAGTTAAAAGTATTGTCTCATTGACAAAATAATGATACTATCGATAAAATGGCTTCGCTAAGGTTAGAAATGTGTGCCACTGCACCTACTTTCAGCTTCATGCTTTCTGTAATTAAATGCTTATAATTATTGTTGTGTTTTCAGTGACTTCTTTTTAAACGTACTTATGAAATCATTAAGCTGTGTCATATTTACCACATATCTTACTTTAAGTTGTCATTGTTAGCAAAACTCAATTCTATTTTAGGAAAATTGCACACAAACGAGCAAAAAAACTGATGTATTTCTTCGTTGAGCTGAAATTTTTGGTAATTGTCCTTATATAATATTATGACAGTGATCAACTAATGTTGTTGTACTTCCATTTCTACCACGGTTCATTTTCTCTTGGTACTGAAATATTCAATTCAGATTATGGCCATCGTTCCAGAATACAATTTTATGGAAACGGGAAGAAAGAAGAAGAGGAATAAACTGTATTTCAATCGAGTATACAGTGCAGATATATTGGATTTTCAAATTCTTCATGTTAACATCTTAATAGCGACGATGCTTATCGATAAGATTTTAAGAGTAGAGTTGATGCTCCAAACGAAAACAGGGTGTATTGGCAGGTGAGTATTGAGTATTGACAGATGATGAGTAGTGCATTCATTTTATTATTAATGAAAAGCAGCTATACTCATTAATGCAAACCAACTTAAAAAAGGACACAGGAGAGTTAGCATTATGAAATAATTTAGAAATGAAAAAACTTTCTGTTAAGTTAGAGCTTTTTTTTCTCTTACGGTTTAGATTAAGGATGAACTCTAACGTAAGAGAAAGTTTTTACACCTTTAAATTATTTCATAAGACAAAATTTGCCTGAGTCCGTTTTTCGGAGCGCAAAGCAACAATGAGTTTTTGTTAACTGCAAATTGAAACAAATTTTACTGTAGCTCAATTGAATCGCTCAGAAACAAAAACAATTTAAAAAAAATTTCTCGACCTAAATCATAGTTAATGCGATAACAAGAATGATGAAGACATTTTTTTCAACATGAAATCGCTAAGCTCTGCTAGTGGGAACAACAAAAGAACTCGTCCGAGCGCGAGCCCTGAGAATCTTTCAACGTCATTATCAGTCATTGGAAGTGTCCGAACTTAGTTCGTAATAGGGCTTAATTGCATTACTATGGTTCGTCTACAACACAATTTCCGGTCTCGGAACGTGCTTGTGTCAGCCACCAACACGCAATCCAATGCTCAATAAAATAGTCAATCATGCATTCACTGACGCCCTATCCACTTCCACACCCTCCAAGTACGCAATACTTATGATGTGATACTCTTCTCATTAGCCACATTCATTAACTAATTACTTCCTGTATACTTTTCTTTCAACGCCGTGGGTATGATCTGAAGAGCATATCTCTATTACAGGCACATAACGATTCTGCGTGCCTTATAGTGTATATTTTCAGGCTGACAGTACAATATTGTTTACACTTTGGGTTTGAACTGCATTTCTACATATAATACAACACAAAATATTTGTACATGGAATAATAAACCTAAATCTCACCTACTATTTTACTGTGAAAGAATATTTCAGTAGACTTATCTACATACAACATATTACGATTCACAACTCAAGACCATAATATTATAATTGCCAGCAATTTAATTAGTAGCATGACGCAAGTCTACGCGCACTTCGTCAAATATTTACAGCGGCATAACGCATTCTGTTTAGGCTCATTATTGCGGCGAAGGCATTCATTTGAACAAAAAAGGTAGGAATTATTAGCTCTTCCGTATCTGTTGCCTGCTACAATTGCAGCGTACAAACAGAATTTTAAATACAGGGACTTTGCTGTCTCTTCAGCGACAAACTGCGTGAAGTAATCAATCTATCGTGATGAGTGCACTCGAACAGACTGAGAAAAATAGATCTATAACTAACAGAAATTATGTATTATATTTTATAACAAGCATTAGGCAATGGACTATAAGTTTTATATGATATTTATATGACCTTATCTAGAATGGAAGCTGATTTTCAGTCGAATCTGAAGATCTCTATCCTGTAATATTTATTGGTTACTTTTGCTCATAGTATCTTTAATCTCCTTTGCCTTATATACATTATTTTCACAAGTTAAAGTCTTTCTTTTGGTATCAAATCGTTTTACAATGAAATCAGCTTACTTCTGAGTCACTGTTGGCATTTAGTACTATTCTACATTCTGCACGTGTTACATGTTCATGCCGGTATAAATTATACATATAGTTTAATTTGTAGTTTACAGCGGCATAACGCATATAACAAGCTCTCACTAAGTTAAAATTTTGCCATCAAAATGAATGCGGATGAAAATAACTTCATCCCTACAAAAAACTATTTTTGACAGATCCAATGTTTGACGTCTAACTTCTTGCCACTCGAAGAGGATGTCATATTTTAGTACATAACGCCTCCCAAAATACATAATACTCACTTGTAAGTCAAAAATCTTCTGCAAAACTAGAAAACTGATTTCAAAACTTCCTTAATCAATGACAAAGAACACTGCTGGTAAATCTAAAACAAGAGCACACTAGCGCAAATGAGCGCCAGTGCTCAGAAAATGAAGAGCGTGAGCTCGTGCTCTCCATAACTTGCTCCCAGGAGCACCCTAAACTGTCATCGGGGGTCGTGGAAACGCGTTACTGCTGTTAGTGCAGACATGAAGCCTTCCTCATCGTGTCCTGTTCAGCTACGTGTGACATATTTCCGTGTCTCAAGCCTACGGTCAGACAGTAAATACTTGCTTAGAGTTGGAGCAAGTCTGTGCCTAGTTAGGCCACGGCAGAAACGTGGGTAATATTCCGTAGTGTCCGTGTTTGAGGTCATTTGAACAATCCTTGCTCGCCTTCCCATTAAATTTATAAAGAATCTGTTTCAGGCATTACAAATTGAATAGAATATCTCAGAAAATAATAAAAAACAGTCGCAAAATATTTTCATAATAAGCCTAAATAAACTCGGAAACAAACGATTGAAGTATTTTCTGACGTTCGACTAAGAAAAAATATATTGCGGTTGTTTCAGTACATCACCGTTTTTATTAAAGAACTTTACACTAAACCCCTACCTGAAATATTGCAATTCATCTGCTCTACCATTGCACAAAATTAAATGTAAAGTATATAACATTTTCAAGTATTTATAAGCGCTTGACTTACATTTATTTTCAGTTATTGTGTTTATCCCTGATAATAATTTCCTAGCATTATGGTTCTTACATCAGGTAAGGCATTGTCCTTCGTACTCACAGAAATTTGACAGTCATTTCCATTGCCTTCTGTGTAAGCACTTTGTTAACACACTGACGTTTTCATGAGTTACTCTGGGAGCACAAATCTCTCCTCTTAGCTCATCGCAATCCTTCATATCGAGTAACGCGAGTTGCTAAATCCGTCGACGCATCAATTTTCCAAACACGCACGTTAATGTGCTGCCGAACGCTGCTCGTTAGGACGTGTCTGGAGAACGCATCAAGAAAAGCATGCGACTAATGCGTCTATTGAAAGACATAAGCGCGCGTTGCCGTGCTGTTGTCTTTCTGATGTGTTATTTATGTGTATGGTGGTCTAAGATATGCAGAGCAAATTAAAGTAATTTTCATTTTATTTATCCAGCACTTTGCTCTTTCTATCCATTGAGGAAAAATTTATATACATCTATTAACACAGTAATTCCAATGACAATTTCCTGTTTTATAGTGCAACAAATCGTGTTTTTTTCATTTTTTATTGTGAACATTGATGCTCATGACACCCCACTGCACTTCACAGCACTCGTATGCGCTATAGTTTGAGTAATTTAATTATAATGATACAGTAGACAACAATAATTAATTTGAATATCTTAATAATAATGATATAGTAGACACCTATATTGAATTACTGTACCTTAGTAATAATGATGTTGTAGACGCCTATAATGAATCTAACTGAAAAATAATGATATTGTAGATAATTATAATGAATTCGAGTAACTTAGTAATAATGATATTGTAAACACCCATGATGAATTAGAGAAACTTGGTTATAATTCTACATATTGTAAATAATTATAATGAATTTCAGTAACTGAGTAATAATGACATCGTAGACGACTATAATAAACTTGAGTAACTTTTGTAATCTAGAGTTGAGGAATGATAATGAAAGTAGGAGAATACTTCATCATGACTCATGTAATCAAATATATTTTTGAAAATATGTAACACAAAGCTTAGTCTGTAGTTATACAAACAAGTCTTTTCCTCGTGTTTTTGTGTTTCGAAAGTAAATTTAAAGTAAACAAAAAATACTTTTTTATTTTTGAATTTAGAATTCTTTGTTCCAAACTGGATCGTAGAAGAGAAAATGCGTTCTTGATTTGGAGAAAATGAGTTGTAAAGCAGAAAAATACTCTTCACGTCAATAGTCAACTATTTTGTTAAGACTCATTTCCATTTGTTCGCAGCAAAGGCCTCCATTCATTCAAAGTTAATTTTCCACTAACTTCAGCTCTACTTTAGCTTCTCTGCCATATTGCTGAGCTGAGTTGTACTTTGAAAAACCATTAATACAGCAGAAAGACGCTTTACTACAAAGGCTCCATCAATAGAGGTAGCTCTTTTAGTCAGTTTACTATTGGCCTTATCACTTCTAATGGTCTTTGAAGGATCTTTAAGGCACTTCATTAGCTTCCTGAACTGCTGCTCTTGACGATAAAATGCCAAGCTTTGCCTATTGGATGCCTCTTTTACTATGGATGCTTTCAAAACGCACAGTCATATAGACGGCTGTCTCTGTGACTTTTTCTAAGACACATAACAGGTTTTTCCCGTGTAGCCAACGTCGATCCTCACCCTCGCCTTAGAAACAATTATGTGCAGGTTTAGCTTATTTTACACTCCAGTACAAAAACATGTTCACCTGAATGATTTGAATTTTTAGAGCCTAAAAAATCAGTAAGTGGTTGCACACGGGATCGTATCATAATATTTTAAACTAATATGAAGATAACTAGGATATTACTTAAAGAAACTCGTTTATATCTGTCAATCGTTTTTCAAAAAAATATACTGTTCATGTTCATGCTAATCAGGTGAGGGGCCAATACCTTCATAATGCAGAGAGAATACTCCATTTACCCGCATGTAATATCACAAAAAGTAATCACGTTTTCTCTAAGCATGAAGTGAGCTATTAACTTTCACCGAGGCTGCATTGCGTACTGCTGTCCTCATGGCTAGTGAAATATCAATTAACTTGCGATGAGACTAATAATTTGTTCAATTAAAGGAACATAAGGGAATTATCTATCATAACAAATCATCAGCTTCTCTGCCAACAAGTCAACTCAAGTCATTCCATACCAATGTATGGTTTCAAAATTACAACAGCCACCTCTGCCCAGCGTTTAAGAACTAAGAAAAGTAGGTCTATGCGTAAATATAACCTATTGTCAAACAACACCATTTCAGCTACACTTATGCACTAGGTTAGTGGTCAAATTTTAAAGCTGCAGATTCCTTTTTGTCCTTCGTAATTGTTCGAGATACTAAAGAACCATTATATGTGTGTCGAGGAAACATACGGTATTCTCATTAGTATTTTTCATACAATCGTAATTTTCGAGTGTAACAGATTTACACCAACAAAACATTAAAATTATTTGTTTTGATCGCCACAGCAGTATCATACTTGAAAAACAAATAAATCGAACTCAGTTTTTTCTCAACTACTTCTGTTATATCACAGTTGGCTTTGTGTTACCTCACCTGAAAATTTAGCCTAACTCTCAGAATCAATAATGATCTGAGTAACCCTTTAGCAAAACTTTCCTGTTCAGCGCAAAACTCTTAACGAATCTGAGAACTCTGTATTTGTTCTGATAATTACATCATCACAAATGAAGTGCCAGCAGTTCACTCTAAAGCTAAACTTAATTACACGGAACTGAACTTTTTCTCAGATGTGTTTGCTCCTTCTTTGGGCTTCAAATTCTGTGATCGACTCTCTCTATAGTTTTGAAGACCTAAAACCTAGTTTTAATTTTAATTTTCTCATAATCATTTGAGAAACAAATGCTTGCTGTGAAGGTTAAGGCTGGAAACACATTTCACCGTATTTCAGAAGTTTTCGTACAGACACTGAAATGCTCGCGAAATTAATTTCTTCGTATAATATTTTTTCCCCGTATAATATGTTTTCAGTCGCCCCTTTCATCTGCGTATGGGTTATCTTTGGACCTCATTGTTCTATTTGTTTTGAACCCATCACTTTACAATGTCTCATGCATGATGCACTTTCCAAATTTCGCTAAGTTTTCCTGTCATCAATAGTGCTTCTGTCATAAATAGTTAAGATGAGTTTTTATTTAATAGTCAGAATAATTTTCCAGTGGAAAGTTAGACTTCAGGAGAATTTAAAAATCGGATGACGTGCCCTAAAAATTATGTGATTTAACGTTGTCACTGCAAGCCTCTAACAAGCGAATCAAAAATTTTTGTGGTCGTTGGTTAGCCGGTATCAAAGTCATATAACTAACAATAGAAACATACTACGTTTTCGAATAGATGAATTGGCAAATATGTATCATGATAAAGTTTCAATATTATTTAGCTAACGAATTTTCGACACATTGAATAGGTCCCAGAGAGGAGAGCCATTTGTTTTTATTTTTTCCAGCAATGATTTCCCTCTCTTAATTCGCTATGATAACTACGTATAAAGCTACAGTTGTAAGAGTTATGCAATATTTTCAATTTTCCCGTTTTGGACATTGTTAAAAAGTTCTATAAGTTTCTAGCTCATCAGGTAACTATTTTAGAGGAAATCAGTTTATTTTAGAACATAACATTCCACATGGAAATTATTTTATAAAAAAAATGAAGATGGAACTAGGGTGTGTTGATAAGTCCTGGATACTCGCTGTTTACATCAGAAGCACTGACGCTTGTACAAGTGTTGTGTTAATGTACATTAAGGGCCGCATGAAAAAATTCTTCTATTAAACACGCACTATCAATATGAATGCAAATACAACTATCACTCATGAAAGTAAATCCTGCGAGGTACGTGTATAAATATACTATAACCTTTTTTCGTATATTGAGAGCATATAAATATAATATGCATATAGAGAAAATTATATTGTGCGTACTACCAAATCCATTTTATTTTTTTACAAGTAGAAGACAGTTATTTGGTTTTAATTGCAGGTACCTACCTCAAATAATAATTTTTTCCTGTAATATAAACTTTATAATAACTTTCAACGCATTATTTATTCGACAACATCAAATTCGCATCTGACACAAGAGGGAAGAATATCGTGTGGAGCTTGGGCTCCATTTCCCTCACCTGTTTTATTGCATTTACCTTCAATCAAGACTAATTGCACCTTCATTACCACGCCATAAAATAACTTCTTCACCTCCCTCTAGAGGGTCTAGACCCACGCAATAGCACTTCAAGACTCCCCTCTAAAGAGTGAATTAAGTTATATTTTAAACAATACAGGGAGCTTAATAAACTAGCGATGATATTAATTGTGCGCTGCATTGCATCAGTAAATCAATTACAAATTCTTCCTTAATCAAACGGACATTTGTTTCAATACTTTAATGAAGAATATTTCTCTTCCTTACTGGCTCACTATAGTTTCTTTTCATGTTGTTCTAACCTTAATTGTCTTACGCGCGCCATTAATATCGATAATAAATAAATAAAAGTTACTGCTTCAGTATTCTGCAAACACAATCCTTATCTTCACAGCTGAAGATTATTAAATAATAATAAGAATTCAGACAGAGATCTTACTCTCACACTTCCGATGTTTGGTAGTTTCTCACAACGTGTCGTATAATAGGCCCCGGAAATTTGTAAAGGCAGAAAACTACTTAATTGTTTTGCATGATTTGTTACTGGTTCAATTCAGGCAAAATGTGGTTAATTAATGCAACGATTATACTGTAACGAATAATTCAGAAATCACTGATATTTTCTGTACATGTTGTTCAACTTCATTTTATGTCAATAAACTACAAACCAAACCTTCCTGGTAAAAGATGACTCATCTCATCTATGATGAAGCACTTCCCTCCGGTTAATCAAAAACAACTCATTTTAGAAAGAGCTCTCCCGTTCCTCTAGTCTCAAAATCATGGTGAGGAGCAAGTCTGGATATTGCAGGGTCTGGCCATCGTAGCTAACCAAGCGACTGCTCGTCTAACTTTGTCCGCCAGCTGCAGTTTCATTTTCTAGCACCGTTCATCAAGTGTAGTTTCATCACCGCTATATTTACGGGGGGACAATTAGCTGCAATAGAGGGACGACTTCGAGCTCTGATGACAAAGGCACATTTTTGACGTCGTGTAAAGTGCCCTGGGGTTCATATGTTGTCGCTCAATTGACCTCTCTAAAATTTTCAATAATATACAAGACGCGTTTGCTATATTGCAATTGCTGTGGGAGAATGAAGGTAATATCTTGCAGAGAATTGAAATTTCTAAGAGTTTGCAATGGTTATATCAAGAAATAAGATTTATAGACGTTAATTCTTCAGGAGGAGCTGCAGTTTCAACTAGCAATCTTCTCTGGTTAGCCTACAGCGAGCTGTAATTATTCTCAGAAAGTTTTTAGTAGGAATGGTTATACTTTATTATGAAACCTCTATTCCCGAATTATAAAATAAACACAGTAATTATGAATGACCACCATTCAGTTCAGAGCATTTTTTCAATGTATCTCCTGTTGGACAGTTCAAATCATGAATGAAAGAAACAACTGAGAGCAAATAATATGTCATATAAACAGACTGTTAGAAGTTTATTATTTTCCTATACAGGGTGCAGCACCATAATTCCCTCTTTTGGAAGCGCTTTGCTTTAAAAAAGTAAGGAAGTTATGTTACTGCACCCTGTATTAGTTAAACTTGATGAATTAGTAATTTGAAGCAATGCAAGAACGCAAATAATCTAGTAATGTATTAGCAAAACGATGTATTGTTCGAGATAAAAAATACTCTTAACTTACATTGTTGGCTTTTGCATTATATGATGTAGACAACGACGTAGGTTATATATGATAGTAGAAAATAAGAAAAAAAACATGGACTACCGTTTTTTAGCGTATAATAAAAACCTAGCTTGCATTTCTATTAGAAGATTTCGTTCTTTCATTTTCTCCCGTAAAACTGAGAGAGGAAGTAGGTGCTCAGTAATTCTTTTGATATTGAAAATAAATAGTCTCCATCGCAGGCGATAAAACACGTCCTTGTTTCGTGTAAAATGGGCAAGAGGACACAGCTGGACTGTGAACAATTCGATCGGTCACTTCGGAACCACTGAAGCGGGACCCTTGCAGGGGACTTGGTGCTTCCTCTGTGTTTGATCGTCCTCTCCTTCCTGCCACATCGTGTTCTGAAAATTTGCATCGTCGTATACGTATAAAGGTTGAGAATCATCACGTTATTTGGAACTTTAGTTTTAATAGTGCAGTATAAGTTTTATACACGGTTTTGCAATGCTCGTTCTTCACTTCTAAATTTATGAAATTATATTTATTTACGTTGAAATAACATGAAGGTTTTCGGTTTTATAACACAGCCTGTACTTTACGATTACTACAATGCCCTCATGGCCATGATGTCAGTTTTGCCTTATCATAAACGAAAGTGTCCACAGATGAAAAACTGGACATTTAATAAAAATAGGACACTCGTTACGAAATCTTCCAACCAAAACTGAACTCTGCACGCGTTGGCAACGTCAGTGAAGCACATTTAATTTCAGCTTCTTAAGACAGCATGATAAGACCAGGAGAGCTGCCTACAGAAATCGTAAGTTCGTTCCGGCTTTCAAAATTAGTTCCACTGTGTACACTTGTTCGCCGACGATGAGTTTTGCAAGTGGATGAGCCTGACAAGATCTTTGAAGCTGGATGAGTAACAGAAACTAGTTTCAAGAAACTGCTGCACCTTTAGCTTAATAGAGAAATTTATCTGTACGCTGGATATAGATTGAAGAAACAAATTTTGTTCATGACCATCTTCCAAAAATAGTTTAAAATGGAAACAGCAGTACCATCAATATATATGATAGTTTTATAACCAATGTTACTGCTTCAATGGAGCAGTTCACATATTTAAAATGCATTATTATGTTTTTGTTCAATGCAAAATATTCACTTTTTTATATTTTCATTTTTACCATGTTTTTACATCCTAAGTATATCACATTTTTGCATTTATTCCGATTTGCTTTAGATATATTTTTAAAATATTTATACTTCTTTACTAAAAACTACTTTTGATACCTTATTTCAGGTTGTTGATTTTAATTTTGAAGAGTTTCCAGTCAGTTCAGCGTCAAAAATTCCTTTTTATGGTGTCACTTATTATAAAATGCCTGACCCAGATTTATGATGTTACTTATCATTTTGATTTATCGAACTGATTATAAATACCTGACCCAGATTTTTGATGTTACTTATCATTTTGATTTATCGAACTGATTATAAATACCTGACCCAGACTTATGGTGTTACTTATCATTTTCATTAATCAGACTGTTTTCAAATACCTGACCCAGATTTATGGTGTTACTTATCATTTCGATAACTCAAACTGATTCTAAATACCTAACCCAAATTTATGGTGTCACTTATCATTTTGATTTATCGAACTGATTCTAAATACCTGGCCAGATTTATGGCGTTATTTATCATTTGGATAAATCAAACTGATTCTAAATACATGACCCCGGTTTACGGTGCGACTTATCATTTCGATAACCTAATCTGATTCTAAATATCTGACCCACATTTATGGAATGATTTATCATTCCGATTATTTAATCTGATTCTAGATATCTGACCCACATTTATGGAATGATTTATCATTTCAACTACTTGAATGTGATTCTAAATATCTGACACAGATCTGGCATCTTAGTTCTAGTATCGTAACACTTTCTACGCATGTTGTAGCTTGAGGACGGTGCAGCGCACGTGTTCAAACGCCCCTCGCGTTGCGCTTCTTGTGTAGGTTTTTGTCATAATTTAGGACGATTATGTAGTGAATATTATCTCCTCTGTAAGTCCCCTCCATCGATTGCCGCTGGCTTATGAAGGTTAATTAGTTCTGCTCTCTTATTTCATGCACACCCAGAATCAGAGCAGAATATTTGAATTACGTATGTTTTATTCTTGATGTTGACAGTTTTGGTGTTTCACTTATTTTTTGAATTAATAAATTGTTCATGTGAGCTAACGGTGTGTCATATCACATATTAATATGTAGTACATTTGAATTCCACAACTTCATATCAATCGCATCTAATTTACAGTAATTGTCAGAGTTCAATTTCCTTAAGCTTCGATAAGTTTTTATTTGGTCTGCAAGTTTTAACATTCAACATTTTTTTTGAAATATCAATTAAGTTCTCAGATTATTATTATTAGAAAAATTCGAACCTCAATCCCTTGATTCAAATTCTGTGTCTCTGATCAAGCTACAAGATTACATATGAATCAAAAGACGTCATTCTCCAATAAAAGTTCTTAAATACTTAGAAGATCATCATTTTTTTAGGATAAATGTGAATTTGAGTTTTATTTCTTAGTATGATGTCTGAGCACAGCTTATGCTGACCTCCTATGAAATTTATTATAGCTTTTGTACGAGTACAGTGATGGGTCCGACAAATTTTCAAGAATCTGATAATTTTTATGATACTTAGAATACAATAGTATAAAATATGACAATAGGAACGAACCACTTGGTCCATTTTTTGGCTGCTACCCAAGTTGAATGCCATCTAAAGCAAAGGCATCAATCCACACATGCATCTCAATAATACAGTAACGTGAATGCCCCTTAATCACGCACAGGCATTTAAGTCACACACACACACACTGCAATCATACACAGGCCTCTGGAGCTAAGAAGGATATGGAATCAGTACTTTCTAGAACTGGGAGATTTCTTATCCGATGTGTGTCGAGACGACTTTTGAATGTGTTCACAGAGCCAGCAGAAACGATATTTTTTGGGTAGCTGGTTCCATGTATCGGCAATTTTAACTGGAAAGAAGTTTAGAGCCTGGAATTTCTTGAGCTTTCGTATTCTTAGTTTTAGCTTTTATTTCTGGTTCGCACGTTATCGTTTCTGTCAAAAAGACCTTCCAAGTAAGCATCGTTGAATCCATTAAGATATTTATAGATCTCGATGAGTTGTCCTCACAGTCTTTCCTAGCCAAGATTGCAAAGCTGAAATCCACTTTGTTGCTTTACGCTAATTTTTCTCCTATTTGTTGCTATCTTTTATTAGGGTTAGGGATCCCAGTTGCACTGCATATTATGGAACTTGAATCGACGACAAGATCAAGCGAATTCCTTACTATGAATTTCATTTTTCTAGCTTCATAACATTCCTTACTCTGTCACAAAATGTGACAGAAGAATGGGTGTACTCTCTGTGTATCACTGCCGAAATCGCATTGAATGGTCGTAGTTAAACAAATAAAAATCATATGAATAATACTGTAATTTCTATTTCATTGGTGTAATTTTGTTCTCGGGAAAACGGAAGCTTTATGTCTTTCCTCAATTTTTGACCAACCATGCACGTATCATTAGTATCCAACACACCGGAGAAACAGTTTACAGGTATTTAATCCCTCAATCATAGAAGATGTGCGTGTACTTTTTCGCCAAATATACATTTTCCACACTTGGTGTTAACTCGTCTGCAACTCATATATAACAAACTAGGTACGAACTTTCTCAATGACGCAAGAAATAAGTAGCCAAATGTGGCGTAATTAAAGGCTATTAAAAGCCCTACAATAACAAAACAAATACAAAATTTAATTGAAAATGGCAATTTTGCAGAAATAATGGTTGCTGAAGGGGTTGAACTCTCAAAAAACGTATCATCCAAGTTAATTATTTCGAGAAACAGTTTCTTTAACACAAGGTATTTGGTACTCGCTTGTGTCGTTGGAGAAAATCTTGATGCTTTGTGAATTTTCCTTAGACCTTATCAGTCTTTTAAAAATTAAAAGCTCTGTCAATTTAAGCACAATAGTATCATCAATTAGGAAAGGATCAAGCCTCGTCTTTGCGATGTTTATCAAGGATTACGATGATGGCTGGAGAACCAAGTTTTCAGCCTGTAAAGGGTGAGGCGGAGCCAGTGAATGGAGTGTTTATAAAGAAGGAAATCCTTGAGTTGCTGAGCGTTTCCTGAGCAATATGAGAGACATGTTACTCTTTATACTTCATTTTCCTCGTTAATATGCTTATACTTACACATCGTTTTCCCTAAATTAATTACCTATAGCATTTTACCAGCGAGTCCCGTGTATCTTGCAAAAAATAAACTTCTAAATAAAACATTACTTCATGTTCCAAGTTTCTCACGAAATAACTGAAATTTGTGATCACTAGTAGGATGAAATTTTTGGGAATATTTTTAACGGTATGCTTTTGACTGCATTTCATATGTAACAACATAATATTTCATGACGAACCTGAAATCACTGTTGAAAAACGTAATTGATGCAATTCAGTTTTTTTCATTGAATGTGTTAATGTTAATCGCAGCAGTAAACGTTGCTTATATTATTGTGTGATGGATAAACCTTACTAGAGTTTGTTATGATAAAGTAGTGAAAGCTATGGTGGGATTAAATTCTGAATGAATCTTGGGAAAATGCACTTAATACATATCTGAGATACACTGTCTTACATTCACATGCGTTTACGGAACAGGGAACCCTGTAATACGTACCTGTAACCTAAGATCTTTAAGTTCATACGCAGTGCAGGAGCGGCAAAAATTTGCAAAGTATAATACATGACTCCAAAAAATCGAACGAGAAGTTCGTTACCTAGAACTAATGCATAACTTCTTGCTAAACAACGAGACAGATGAAGGAAAGGAAATTGACGAAGAAACTTTTGACTGTTTTAAAAGTATTCAGTGGAAAATTTATGTCTAAATTTATGAACTTTTACACGTCAGTTGGAATGACTTCATTTATGATTGGTGTGCATTGAAAATTTATTCAGCCTCATTGATTCAATGATCAAGTTTCACAATAGAATATTAAAAAGTGCCACTTAAAAGCTTATAAATCTATAATCTTGGCGATAAAGAAAATTATGACTCTTAATGACCTCAATTGGTATTCATAATGAACACTGTTGAGTTTACATCTACATGCGTACAAGTCCTGGATGCTACACTACATGTGTGTGTAAAGCTACAGAGCAAAGGTATAATCAGTACTACAAAACCATGGACTGTAGGTTATCATTTATTACTCATCATTTATAATTTATATTATCGAAAGTAAAATATAATATTGACGAAGTTGTTCATAAGTTGATTGGATGACACCTGGCTCACCCTAATGGTCCTCAGTCACCCCTCACTTCACTGGGTCAATAGCCCTCAGAAAATACGAGGGTAAACCCTCTAATTAACACCATGATGTGCATGATAATGAAAACAAACTGGCTTAATGAGCTTCTTTAGCGTTATCTCTTCGATTAGGTGGAAGATCCAAGATCTATTTGTTATGTGTAGTATATTTTGCTTGAAGCGCAGTTAATATTTTTTACAGGGTTTTTTATTTATCAAAATTGAGCAAAATTAACGACAATTCATTAAGAATTTTAACTAATGAATTAGCACCATGTCCCGTTTCCTTACTAAACTGAGTAAGAAAAGTGTTTACAAATGATACTCATATCAACGTAAAATACTCATAGCATTCCTCTCTATTATCTCTGAAGTCAAAGTGACATGTAGTTTCTCTAAGCCACGACCATCATTTCTTACCAGTACCTGAGCGAAGCAAACGAAGAACTGGCCCCTCCACGGCCATCTGTCTGCTAATCTACGATGCTTCTCAGTGCCTTTACAAATTACTCAGCCAGGCATAAAGCGGGCAAAACTGTTCTCCGTTCCTACACAAGAGAAATGGACCACTTGAAACATACACAAAAACCTCCAATAGGATGATCTGCACTACAAAATACATCTAATATGCTGACAATATGATACTCCTGTTCAGAGAGGGATTTGTCGACTTTTTTTCAGCCTCCATTCAGAGAAAGAAATTGATATGCTCGACAGCGAGTGCTACAGGTGGGCGTTCTGAGGCAAGGTCTCATTTGAATATGCCTTTGCATGCACAGCCCTAGTAATAAAGCTTTGAATAAATGAACATGATAAGCTTTGGGCTCGAATAGATTTAAATACGAAGAAACGCTAATATAGTTCTATATTCATGCTTTGGAAACTCGTCAGGATCACTATTTTTTATTTCAATTTTGGTTGTGTACTCTAATGTTTCTGTATTTTCTATGCTAGGTGTTTTTACACTAATATGTACGTTATATTGAAGATTTATTGTTTAATCTGAAGTAGTTTCCTTCATTGTTGTTTTTACCACTCAATTTGTCCTATATTCCATAGACCTTCTTAAGAAATAGCAAACATTTTGTACCATTTTACGGGAACATAGCAACAGAAGCCAAGCGATCCTTTTCCTGTTCACAAAATTTTCCACAAAGATTGACAGACTGTCTGTGATTCGAATCCAGAAGAGATAAGCTATCTCACTTCCCTGGTATACCCCTGTGACTTCAGTTACGATAGCAGGCAAGGTGATCTGGTATTGTTTGTTTCTTAGGAACTCACGTTTTGCTTATCGTTTTAAGATAAAAAATCCTACGAAATATCGCACTGCGTGATTTTTGGCAGTAGCTCAGAGAATTTTTCTTCTCTCCCTTTCTTCATAATCATACTAAAAAACAATGCCCATGATTCATGAGTGACTTAGAGAAGTCACTACCTGGCATGAAATATTATTAAGTTTTTTCCGAATGCAGTTGTAAATGTTAGGATGATTGTTCCGTTCGCTAAATGACTTTTTTGAGATAAGATGATTTTGTTATTTGCAAGAAGTGAGTTGAAGTTTTCACTCACATACCGAGGAAATTCTTTTGTTTCAGTTTTTGACGCGTCATGGTAGTAATTAATCTCTTCTTCAGTCCTATACTTTTTGAAAATAAGTAAATGTCAATGAAAAATATTGTAAATATTTTGTGAATTTATTCTAAAAGTCTTTCGAATAAACGTTATCAAATATATATATATATATATATATATATATATATATATATATATATATATATATATATATATATATATATATATATGCATAAAAAAAGTTTATTTAATAAAGATTAAACTACATCGCTCCATATTCAAATACATTTTAAAATATAGGAAAATATTCTCCCTAAACTCATAGTGAAGTGACAGGTAAACCGAACCAAAGCGAAAATCTTTTCTTAAATGTTGTTGAAGAGCACGATTTATGATATAAGAAACCCGCTAATTTCTTAGACTTATCTTCAATCTCGAGAAAATTGTGACTGCCTCGCTATTCTCTCAGCTCCCGGGCTCGATCTTTCACACTCTCTGGCTCGTACCATGACTGTGCAACATTGGTGATCCACGCAATTTCCAGATAAAAATCATCATCATTAGGAAAGATACTTGCTGGGATCAATTATTCGCCATGGTTGTTTTACTGCCGAAAGCCACCGGCTTCTCTGGATATAGGAAGCATCCTTCGTTGGTGTGGGGAGCATCGATTGAAAAAATGGGTGTCATCGCTGGGCTAGCTATGCCATGCAAGAGCGAGGGGACAAAATTGGTTGGCCATTCAAGCTCAATTCATCAAGATCGACGATGCATTATTCGAAAGCCACGAGTCTCCACCGACTCTGTCAAAATGAAGGGTCTTAAAAAATGTGTGGGATAAAGCTAAGTTTTGTTGCTCCGTTAACAGCTTCGAAGACGAGAGATTTGCCCTCTTGAGCAGAGGATGGAACATTCTATTCGAATATAGAAAAAACTACGACAAAACTCTTTTCAAAATTCGTACCTCATTTACATTGATGAATTAGCTGTGGTTGCCGTTTGATGGATCGCTGTACTTGCTAACCAAAATGATCGCATGCTTCATAAGATCATTTTACCCTTCTTATATTCGTGGTTCTCTGACTAACGATCTATCACATCAACTTTGATCTTGAAGTGATAAGTCAAAGTGATGCAGCTCTTCTGTTGTTTTGGGAGCGGCCGTTTCGATGAGAAAGTTCCTTGAAGTGTAACAGTTATTGACTAGCAGTGTTTAGAGTAATTGCGAAGGCATTGTTCAGAGCCAGTGTGGAGAGTTTGGTCATTCACGCACTGGCGCCCGGACAAACTGCTCAGTGTAGTCCCTACAAACATCCGCAACTCAAACATCAAGTAATTGAAGACTTTGAACACGGTCCTGTGGATTTTTTACGCACAATTTAAGTTACTGCTCATGACTGTCCATTCTTTGCCAAGTCATATTGAATGACAGACTTTGGAGCACGTTAACATAGATAATTAAATTAGTTGGGAAACTGGTTTCATTTTTATATCTACATTAGCGTTTTTTATTTTAAATATTGTTAAGGGATGTGCATAATAAAGAGCCATCGATTTTTATTCCCAACTCACAAATATTAGTTTTGCATTCATGTTTGTGTGGTTGCTCGTTGAAAATGATTCACGAAATTCAAATGTAATTTTGAGTATTAAAACAAAAGTCTTTCATAACGTCATTTAGATTCTTAATTGTTTTAGTTTTATCCACAACCCCGTTATCAGACTGCAAACAGTTCCGCTTATGGGATGGATTTCGACGCCAAATTATCTAGTACTCGTCTCACGTCGATTTTATGAACCATTTCAGTTTTAACGGCAGAGCTTTAGATCAAATTTCCTCTAATTGCCTCGAGCTCGGCTATTACTCGGATGGGTCTACGAGCAACTGTTATCGTGACAAGAATTGCGATTTCTTACAAGGATATTAGACCTCCTTCTCATACCCAGCGTGCGCAATTTTTACATTAGAATCTAACAATAGATAGAAATTCACTGCCGTATTCAAACTGCGTGTTCAAATCTACGATTAACGATGATTTTCTTTGAAAAAAGGTTGCAAAACACAAATTGGATTAAGATGAGATACGTTTTATTGGAAATATATATATATATATATATGTTTTGTTTTTGTTTTTGTTTGTTTTGTTTGTTTGTTTTGATAACGGATTTCTGTAAGCCCGTACACGTTGGCTTAATTCCAGCCCTGGTCGGCCTAAACACTTAACGAGAACGAGCTGGAAGCTGTCCAAACAAACCGTTAAGATGTAAGATCTTATCTCCAAAAAAGATTTCGCTCAGCAGGTCTTTATCTTTGACAAGCCACAAACAAATCATTTCTCACAGGAAGGCATGAATGACAGAGAAGATAATAAGGAACCCGAGGGCTGTTACTGTCGTTCTATGTGCCCATCGAGTCACACTATCTATAACCTGATAAAAAGGGACCATCCTAGTTCCACTCAGAATTTGAGGCTAAAGCCATGTGTAGCTTTCGTTCTGGTTAGTGATGAGTCGTCTTTCCACACAATATTTTGACCGATTCGAGTGGGCAGATCATCCTAAGTGTTTTCCGTGAAATTTCCTTTTTTTATCTGTGATGTTAAAAAAATATAGGCGTTGCTCCTTCAATCTTAAAAAATGTATAAGTACGCTCTTTAATAAAAGTTTGTGCTGCAGTTGATGATGACAATGTCGTTGATGCTAATGAAGAGTATAAGAAAGAATTGATCGAAATTTGATTTCTAAAAACATAGTCAGAGCGTCCAATTTCCTCACCTTGCTCAGCACACTGCATAAGAACAAGATAAAAAGTAGCTTCGTTTTGCATCGTTCCTTCCTAGAATTTTGTAATTCACTTTTTGCCGTTTCGACCCATAAATGTTGCCTGAGAGCAAACCTACAATGCTCACTTCACTTCCTTGTTCTTACGAAATCAGCTAAGAAAAGGTTCATTCTTGCAGAGCTTGCAGGAGCGCCCAATGAGCCTTAGTTACGGTCGGTTGGCTTTATCTTTCTCGCCATCACCAGTCCGAGGTGTTGTGATGACCAGGTGCAGACTGCCATAAACAACACCTTGTTGCGGGCTCGACTTGCTCTCCAATCTCTGTAACTTGGCTCGTCCAGACCGCAATAGACAGAATACGCGGCCACTTTCTCTTGCACGTTCAGTCAGTTAAACAGGGTTTGTCCAGGCCAGAACAGACGATGTCAGAGACTCTTACACGGCTATTAAGACTCTTGCAATTTAAACTCTTGTGTATTATGAGACACCGATTTCTAAAGCGCGAGTGAGTTAATTTGATTTCATTCATGTTGTTATTTCTTAGTGCTGGTTTCCTTATCGACAGTACTTAGTAATTTTCTGTAATTTTAATATCCAGACTTTATTATTATTCGGATACGTATGTTCATCAGTCAGAAATATATTAATTCTAAAGTTTATCATCAAGAATTTTTTTCAAATGGCACAACGGAATTAAACTGGTCAACTTATAGCTCTTTTACGGCTTCCATATTCTGCGTGTAGAAAACTCTGAAGGCATTAAATTTACTCCAAGGGCTTATAATTCACTGCAATAGCTTTGATATTACGAACAGAAGAGTTTGAAAATATCGTACCATAGCACACCTCAAGTTAATCCCGTATAGCATTAGTACTTGAAAATCATAGCATTTTTGTGATGAAGTCCACAACTGCTAACACCCAACGCCGGTCGTAGAATAATTTACAGTTTGGGCTTCAGGGTTTTCCTTCATACGAAAATGAAAACCCTAATTGAATTCATCACGAGTTCTTAGTATGAAAAAAATACTGGTTTTAGGCTTTTAATGTTCGCTCAAGACAAAAGCGTGACATTGGTTTACACATTACATGAAATTTGTTATGTTATAGAAACGGACCTACATTTGCATCATTCCTATGGTCTTCAAACAATACTGCTTAAACTGTAACTCTCGTTCGATAAATTGGTGTCATTTCACAATGGAACTAATTCTTTCCAGGTGTGAAAAAATAAACGTAACGAAAACAAATGAGGACTTGCAACAGGCATCACCTGTCACGCATTTGCATCACCTGTCACGAGTATGCACCACCTGTCACGAGTATGCATCACCTGTCACGAGTATGCATCACCTGTTACGAGTAGGCATCACCTGTCACGAGTATGCATCACCTGTCACGAGTATGCATCACGTTCGAATATCACTTAAGATGAAATAGAATAATAATGCAAATTGACTACGCTCTCTCCACGATTAAGTTTTCGTTGATACATACTCCACTTTTAACGAGAATTTAATATAAAAATAATGAGCTCACTTGAGAAGAGGACGGTATCTATGAAATATTTTGATGTGCATCGTCGGAAAAGACCGTCGTATTTGTTTCTTACTTGTTGTCATTGTAGGCCATAGATTTCTGTACCACAAGCCATGTTAGAAGAATTTTCGTCACAAATTTGAAGTTATTTGAAAATCACCACACAGTAAAATACTGAACAATTTGCAAACTGACACATGCGTGCATGCATTGTATTTCATAGCAAACAGGTCATAGTCGAAAGTATTTATATTTAGATACGATCAACAATAATTTACGATCATGCTATGATAATTATCGTAGAAGTTCAGTAATCTAACACTTATTAATACAGTCAATACTATAAAACAATACCCAAATTTCCTGAAGAAAGCCTTAATCGCATTGTTTATAAGACGCATCGCGTGCCATAAGGGCGAAGATGAAAAAAACAGGTTTTGAGTAATCGTCATACAGCTTACAAGACATAAATTCACATAAATAATGAATTATGTACACATCCATGTGTTCTTGGTCTCACTTTGTAGGTTAACTATTAAATCAAGATCGGCAGTGAGATCTTGATAACATAGAAAATGAATTTATGGCTAGTGGCGTCTTTGCCCTTGTTGCACGGAGTGCCTAATATGTATTCAGTGGATTCACCGTACCTGTCTTAGCTTAAGTACCCCAGAGAATTAAAAGTGAAAGAAAATCTTAATGTAATATATAAAGAATTATTTGCTTCAGTCGGAAATTTAAATGAACCTATCATTAGACTCATTAATCATCTAAGACTTGGCTGAACATAATGTTTCAAATACTTTGGTACTTCAATTTCTATAATTTTACCTGTGGTTATTCGATAGAAAAACATGTCCTTAACGTGGAAGTAATATTTAAATAAAAAATAGGGGTAAATATTAAGGTAATTTAGTTTCGTTAATTCATTTTTTAACACATTTTAATTTAATTTCAAATACATACCTCATCTTTCTTCCATTTCACTGAACAGCTCTAGATTCAGGACTCACCATCAACTTCCATTCTTCCACGTTTAGCAGGCGGGTCATAGCTCATAAAAGAGCTCGTAAGGGACAAATGGAACTGGAAAATCTTTTTTCCCCAAAAAAATCGAGCGCTGCTGTGAATAAATATGTAAAAAATGAAACAGGACCACTACCATGTGGAACTAACTGTGCCATGCATACTCGTACGACCGAGTATTAACAAAATACAGGTTTCTCAACGGCCATTTAATAGCTGGAGTAGCTGTAGGGTACTTCCTGACGAACAAAAAAACATAGTTTTATTATGTGCACAACCTTTTTCGTATGGTAAGGGCCTCAAAATTGGACATCTTAGTCTTGAAACTCCCGTGTTTACACAATAATAAGTCTGGTATTTTTGAATCTTTGATATCAAACATACAGTACAAAAAAACAGGGGTTTACCTGAAAACGACATTGTTCTCATTAAATAAATCCGAAAAATGTTTAATAAGCATATACATAGTCAAGTACAGCGAAATACTTCCGGAATACATTTGAGAGAATTTATCAAATTCCAAGAAATATTTACGAAATCATTCACATTTTTTTCTTTATACCGAAAAGTTAAAAATGAGTAAATTAAAACTTACTTCTACTCTTCTCTTGGTTTCTAATCATATGTATAATATTACAACTAAGGCTCTGACATTTAAACTGGGTTCACTTATCAGTTTCACTTATAGTTTCATTTCATCGTCAATAGTTTCATGTAAATTTATTACATGCCTGTTACTGTATCACACGCATATTGTTTTGGATATTTCTTTTGAACGTGACTTGTGCTTCCAACTGATTTTCATGCAAGTTTTTATTCCATTCTGCTAGATTGTTTGTTCTTTGAAACGGTTTCTTTTTTTCTCTATGCTCCAGTGTCATTCACACTCCATAATACTGAACTAAAAGTTAGTTAATAAATGGTAAAGAAAGTAGCTGTGTTAAAATTATTATTATCTAGTTGAACCTCATCAGTATTATTTTCCCGAAAAGTTGCGGCGAAATACTTTTTCACACAGAGTTAATGATAAACATTAATAATTACGATCTTGCAACAAAGAAGAGATCCTAAAGCCTCACTAGGTGAATAAACAGTAACACAAAATAATAATAATAAGTAATAATATTCAAATACGACTAAGAAAACTAATTCAACAACATCACCATGCTTGCTACACATTAAGGTGTAATGTTATAACTATGAATTGTTGTGATCCCTACGCTAAAAAGCGCAATTATTACTCACGAAAAATATCCGCCCAAGGGCCTTGAATGCGTTGTGTATACACTCCTACAGTATTTGGTTCACTTGCTCTGACTTGAGAATCAGAGAACAATTCTCAAGAGGTCAACTGGTCTACGGACCAGCCGTCGGGCACGAGCAAGCCAACAAACCACAACGGCATGCGCTGGCCACAGCGCGTCACAGCCGTTCTTCGAAAAACAGTTTCACACTGTTGGTGTGGACCAGCGTTTCTTAACCTTTGATGGCTCGTGGCCCCCACCCACCAAGTCGTTTAAGACTCGTGGCTCCCTGTCCCTATAAGTTAAGTATTCGTAGTTTTTGGCGTCAGCTCGTAGGTCCCCAGGCGAACGCCCCTGGTCCCCTTGGGAGCCAAGGGCCTCCGATTGAGAAATGCACTTGTAGACACTTGTACGAGGCACATCTGGAGATGACAGAACATGTCAGGATACGGCACAACGCCCATCTTTTAACACCCAAACCTTTAAAATTTTTAATCTATTCACTAATCATATACAACAATTTTTTTGCAAGCTTCTCTAATGTTCATCCAGAGCTTTCAAACAGAAGGGCTAGACACAACGACGGTGCTCATTTGTTTGTTCTAACCACAACAAGCTTCTCATCGAAGAAGGTGCCAATATTCGAACAATAATCATAGCTGGTTCGACGAAATCTCCGTCATTGCATGATCGAGTGACTGAACCGTCAAACCACCTGTGAAGTCACATTTGTACGTCTCTTGCAGAGGCTATTGTGATTTTATTTGAGAAAAGCCTGAATCCGCCGCAGATACCACACCTTTTGATGACATACTGAATTTTGTGGCTTCAACGAATTTTCGAAATTGAGTCAAATTTCCTCAACTTTTACTTTGTCTCGTAATCATTGTTGATTGTAATATGACACAAATATAATTCTCCATCACTGAAGCATGTTTTTTCTTCTGATTTTTCAAATAATGTACTGAATGAAGGTATACATTTAGAAGTGCTTACATACAATATTTGAATTCATTCCATAGTATAGGACTGCATTAAAAACTTTATAATTCTAATTTTGATACCATCCTTAGAACAGACCCCAAAAAAATTATAAAACATTTACTGGTTTATTTACGCACATAAAACCTCATTTTTCAATATAGATTCATTTATGAGCTTTGTCTCCTTCATCTTTTTACGAACTTCTTCGTCTTCCATTGAATACACAAGTTATAGTGTTCTCTGGTGTTCTTGTTAAAGTGTTCTCTAGCATTCAAGTTAGAGTGTTCTCTAGTTTTCAAGTCATAGTGTTCTCTAGTGTTCAGGTTATAGTGTTCTCTGGTGTTCAAGTTGAAGTGTTTTCTGGTGTTCAAGTTATAGTGTTCTCTGGTGTTCAAGTTAAAGTGTTCTCTAGTGTTCAAGTTAGAGTGTTCTCTAGTGTTCAAGTTATAGTGTTCTCTAGTGTTTAAGTTATAGTGTTCTCTGGTGTTCTTGTTAAAGTGTTCTCGAGCGTTCAAGTTAGAGTGTTCTCTAGTGTTCAAGTTATAGTGTTCTCTAGTGTTTAAGTTATAGTGTTATCTGGTGTTCTTGTTAAAGTGTTCTCTAGTGTTCAAGTTAGAGTGTTCTCTAGTGTTCAAGTTATAGTGTTCTCTAGTGTTTAAGTTATAGTGTTCTCTGGTATTCTTGTTAAAGTGTTCTCTAGCATTCAAGTTAGAGTGTTCTCTAGTTTTCAAGTCATAGTGTTCTCTAGTGTTCAGGTTATAGTGTTCTCTGGTGTTCAAGTTGAAGTGTTTTCTGGTGTTCAAGTTATAGTGTTCTCTGGTGTTCAAGTTAAAGTGTTCTCTAGTGTTCAAGTTAGAGTGTTCTCTAGTGTTCAAGTTATAGTGTTCTCTAGTGTTTAAGTTATAGTGTTCTCTGGTGTTCTTGATAAAGTGTTCTCTAGCGTTCAAGTTAGAGTGTTCTCTAGTGTTCAAGTTATAGTGTTCTCTAGTGTTCAAATTATTGTGTTCTCTAGTGTTCAAGTTATAGTGTTCTCTAGTGTTCAAGTTATAGTGTTCTCCAGTGTTCAAGTTATAGTGTTCTCTAGTGTTCAAGTTATAGTGTTCTCTAGTGTTCAGGTGATAGTGTTCTCTAGTGTTCAAGTTATAGTGTTCTCTAGTGTTCAAGTTATAGTGTTCTCTAGTGTTCAGGTTATAGTGTTCTCTAATGTTCAAGTTATAGTGTTCTCTAGTGTTCAAGTTATAGTGTTCTCTAGTGTTCAGGTTATAGTGTTCTCTAGTGTTCAAGTTATAGTGTTCTCTAGTGTTCAGGTTATAGTGTTCTCTAATGTTCAAGTTATAGTGCTCTCTAGTGTTCAAGTTATAATGTTTTCTAGTGTTCCAGTTATAGTGTTCTCTAGTGTTCAGGTTATAGTGTTCTCTAGTGTTCACTCAAGTTCATACATCGTGAACAGCATCGCCTGTCACAAGACGTTCAGGCCTCCCGGCCACATCACGATGTGCGGTGAGTCACGACCTTCCTGCGCATCATCTTCGACACCGGCCCATCATCACCAATTTCTTATCAGAAAGCATCAGCAACTTTCAAAACACTCTCGCTTAGTTGGGTCAAGCTCGTTCCCTAAGACCCTTGCTCGCCTTGACCCAAAGTTTGACCTTTCGTGAATTGGATTCAAGTAAGACACGACTATCCATGAGACCGACTGATCTTTTTCATATCACCTGATGTTTAGTTTTAATTATCATTATAATCGGTATACTGTGTATGTTGGGGCTAGAAAAATTTGCCTGACCGAAGGCTTCAATCATTAGGGAATTTTTCTTATTTATGTGTATCTTTTACTATTTTATTAAACTCATTAATTGTTTTGCAGTAACAATAAAGGGAAAAAATCCTCATGCTAAGTGTTTTAGCAAGTCTTAAACATTTACTTTGTAGTATAAACAAATTTGTGTTAGCTGTAAGCAATTTTGGAACACGTCCATATGGTCGTGACCATATCGCTGTAAAGTGAAACGTTTCAAACTCGTGCTCTTCTTTTCGTGTTTCAAAATCTCTTTTGGCTTTCTTAGTGCTGTAAATCAAAGGGGAAAGGATCTATCCTCACACCATCGAACTCCAAATTCGCACCTCTTAGGTCAATCTCGCACCATCTTGCGCTATCGAAACTCTCGGAGAAGTTTCTCCAGACTTTCAACCTCCAATCTCAGCGAAGCAATCAGTCCTGATGCCTTGTTCCTCTCCTACTGCTATAATCAAAGCCTCGCTAAAAAACGAATTTCGAAAAAAATGTGTATCTTCAATAGGATGACCTGCTGTAAACTGGGAAACCGCGATTCTTGCGGGAAATAAAAACTTCCTCCCAGAAAATGCTTCGCAAAAAAGATAATATTAATCTAGTGGTAGAGATGCCGTCGAGATATCAGGCATGAAATTTGGGGTGTACATTTTCGCTGCTTTGTGAACATTAGACTATGGCCGGATCTGAGTCGACGTTGCCTGGTGAAATAAGAGCTAACGAGGCTTTTCTTATGAAAAATCTTTCTCGTCTAGCCACTTCATGCCTTGAGATATATATTTCGATATGGTTATTTGACATACTAACAATATGTATGAAAAAAGTTAACGCATGTCATTCATTTATTATGGCTAAATTACACTGTGTCGTGTTCGGCTGCGTTCTGTCGGACACAGAGGTGAGAAGAAGAGGCTTTTGCTTCGATACGCTGCGTTGTTGTGTATGTTTTTGCGCATCACCGTATCGAAAAGTTCAGACTCTATTCTTGCATTTGTCAGAAAATTACCGAGTGGGTCGTAAACAATAATGACCTCTCTGTGCCAAGGCTGTTGGAGTAAGGGATCAGTTTTGGTGTCAGCACTCAGATAAAACACAAACTGATCGTTCAGAAACTTGTTCGGCAATGCTATTTTAAATCAACTTTTAAACAATTCATATGAAATTATTCAAATTGAATTTTGGGCGAAGAAGAACTTTGTGCAGCTATTTAGAGTGGTTTATTACTTAGCTTGGAATTAATTATCAGTTATTATTGTAGGACCATCGATCAATTCAATAATGTAAGGCAAAAATAACTCTTGGAAACTTTAAAGAAGCTAATGAAATTATAAAATTACCTCTTTAATCGTGCAAAATGAAACATGAATTGACATATAAGAAGAAGCTAATAGAGAACCATAAATATAATCATTTATAATAATATAATTATTATTATTATTATATCTATATTTATATTTTTGTATAATAATTCAGGGAACCAAGAATATAAGATGAGTACGATGATCTTATGAAGCATGCGATCATTTTGGTTAGCAAGTACAGCGATCCATCAAATGGCAACCCCAGTTAATTCATCAATATAAATGAGTTCAGAATATTGAATATATTTTTTTTATCATAGTTTGTTTCTATATTCCAATAAAATCTTCCATCCTCTGCTAAAGGGGGCAAATCTCTCGTCTTCCAAGCAACAAAACTTATCACACTGCAGGGACATAAGAAGGGGAAATAGATAATGATTGGAACGTGTATGATGACCAGGATAATGCAGATGACATAATTGAGCAAAAATCTATGAAAAAGAAACAGGAAGAAATAATTTGTGCATAAAGTATAGTCCATAAACATAAAGAGACTGTGTGTTTTTCAGTGTGTTTGCCCTCTCTCTACCTCTCTTAAATAAAACAACTGGTACTGAATTACAAAAATCTAAGAAAAACAACTCACACGAGACCCTTGTCGGTGGTGGGCGGAGTCTTCTGTTGAAATTAATAGGTGTGCCGATCAGGGTTGCCAGAATTGTTACGTTCGTAACAAAAGTGTTACTTTTTGCTCGCAAATCTTCATGTTGTTTCTTTTGTTACTACTTTAACAGAAGTTGTTACTTTTTCAACATTCAAAGTTGGTTCATATTTCAAA